>JAQFVV010006198.1:6045478-6376741 GCA_028023455.1 Epiperipatus broadwayi
TTGTTTGTTTGTGGATTTTAAACCTAGTTTGACCAGAAGTTATCATCTTCATTACTCACCTTGTGATCTTGTTTAAGTTTATAGTTTCATTTGAGCTTAGTGAATAAAGAAATCCTCTCTTTAGTTCAATATTTATTTTTTCAGCGTATATTCTAGATTGATTAGGTTCGTTGTAGCTAAGAAGGTTACAAAGGAGAATATGTTACCTTAAAACAAGAGTCTGAATTGATTAGACAGTTGTTGATAGATTACATAGGAGGATATGACTCCCAAAAATGTATGCTGACTAACTAGATTAGTAAGAAGGTTACAGGGGAGGATATGGTGCTTTGAAACATGTGGGCCCTAGTATTCAGTATGATTATTGCTTGAGATGTTGTAGTCTTTCTAAAAGAATGATTGTTAAGAAAGAAGCAGTGTGACCAAGTTGTGAATGATGTTCCTCAATTTAACAAATTATACTAACTTAAGATTATGTCGATGATCCTGACTCAAATAAGTTTTAGTAATGGTCATAAATAAATTACATTGCGTACTTTGTATAATATTATTATATAAAAAAATATTCTCAATAGCAATATGTTAAATGGTGGTGTTGGCATAAGATTGCAACATGTTTAAAGTTGTAGATTGATGTAGGCATAGGAACTTATAATCGTGAGGTAGAGTATATATTGTCTAGCATATGGTATGATAAGGGAAATGGAAAGGAATAGAAAAGAATGTAATGAGAGTCTTAGAGGATTGGAAGATAAAATGGAAGAAAAGGAAAATAACAGAAAAGAATATAATGAGAGTCTAAGAAGATTGGAAGATAAAATAGAGAATAATAGAAAATAAAATAATGAGAGTATAAAAGAGTTGAAAAGTGAAATGAAAGAAAATAATGAGAGTATTATAAAAGAGTTGGAGAATAAAATGGAGAATAATATAAGGGGATTAGAGAATAAAATGGAAGAAAATAATAAGGGTATACAATGTTAAAAAATAAAATGGAGGGATTTGAAAAAAATTTGAAGAAAAGATTGAGGAAAAGCTAGGAAAATCATGGGAAATTTTGAGCAAAGAGATAAGCCAAAACAATGAGGATGTTAAGAGTTCACTGGAAAAATCTATAAAAGAACAGTTGGAATGTTTCAGGAACACTGATATAGATGAACTCAAGAATCCATTTTTGAGTTTAGAGTTGAGTTGTAATCATAATAATGTGTGAGCTAAGGAAGATATTAGTAATTTGTGCCTTGATTTAGAGGCTAGCAGATATTATACCAAAGAAAAATTTACTCTATTACAGAATGAAGTGGAAAAGGTAAAGATAAGCATTGAGGAAGAGATTGTGCATCAACAAATTCAATTCAAATTAGAAATGAGACATGAAATTGAGGATGTTTTCATCAAATACCAAGGAAATACAGAAGAAAATCTTGAGTTTAAAAATAGAATAAGAAGCACTATAGAAGCTGTAGATAAAGATAGAAAAATTCCAGATGAGAAAAAAATATTGGAATCATCAAATAAAAATAAAGGAAAGCTATCTGATAGAATTGAAGATTTATCAGAATCTTTAGATAAAGAGAAGGAAGGTTTATAAAACAAAACTGAGGAATCAGTAGAATTTTTGAGAAAGGAAATGTCCAATGATTATGAGAGTATTAAGGATTTCTTAGAAAGTAGAAAGGAGGAACAAAATATTAATTCAAGAAAGACAAATGTAGGTTGAAGATTTATTTTGTTAACCTATCAGAAGCATGCATGAAACAAGATATTCCTCCTAATTGTACTGATAATATGCCACTTAAGGAAATAGGTCCTAATATTACCCACTTCTTAAAAATAGAATGTGACAAGGTAATTTTAGATAGGGAGCTCCATAAGAGGAATTATTTATCTCCCAAGATGAGGCCATCTCCTTATTTCATAATGAATGTATGCATAGATAGACTGTGTGAGATGGATTATCTATCTCCTAAAATGAGGCCATCTCCTTATATAGCCACTACTATACATGTTGTTTACCCATTGAAGGATATTACATTGGTCAACCTTTATGATAAGAAGTTCCATAGTAAATAGTTATCTAACTACTAACATGAGGCCATCCTCTTATGATTTCACAGATGTGCGCATTGATGAACAATGCAAGATGGATTATATATTCTAAAATGAGGCCACCTCCTTATATAACCACTGTTATGCATGTTATTTATCCATTGAAGGATATGGCATTGGTCAACCTTTCCTATGATAAGAGGCCACATAATAAGAATTACTTATCTCCTAAGATGGGTCCATCCCCTTATGATTGCACAGATGTGTGCATTGATGAACAATGCAAAATGGATTACTTACCTCCTAAGATGAGGTCAACCTCTTATTCTATTACTAATATGAATAAGAGTAAATTAATGAAAAACTGATAATGATCGGTAATCTAATAAAAGAAAGTATGGAATGGACAATGATTGCAGTTTAATACCATACCCATCAACAAATTAATGCAAAAAAATATCTACAAAGTGCAAATCATTTTATTGTTTTTAAAAAAATGCTTACTAAAAATAAAATATTTTTCTTTTGTCTAGGTTATTATAACCTACTATGTAAAAATTATATGTAAAAATTTAAAATTTTCCCTTTGCCAGTAAGGGAATATTGTAACCATATGTTTTGGCTCAATGATAGTAAGCTTTATTCAGTGATCCAGTATGTAAAATTTTAAAATTTTTAAAATTTTAATAATTGTTATTACATTGAAAATCAGTGTGTAAAAATCAGTTATAGATTGAAATGTTTGTTGAAGTATAATTTTCCAACTAAGCAAAAGCTCACCAATAAATATCTTGAAAGTGATGATGGCCTGGACTGTTTGTGATGCACTAGAAAATCTGATAAAGTGGATATGAATCTCATAAACATTTTTATCAGAAGCAGCTCCATTTCAATAATATTTTAATAGTATTAAACCAACTTGGAAGCATAAAAATATTTAGCATTTTATTACTATTATTAATCAGTAATTAGAAGAAAAACAACAACAAAATCAATTTATAATTCTTCTAAATTTTTTTAAACAATCTTTAAATATATTGTATTGCAATCTAAAATGATATGAAAGTCTAGGTGGTCATCACTAGAAGGACAAATTAGTTTATTTACACTGTTTGTTATTGGCCCATTTAGTACCATAATGCCCTATAGTACAAGGTATAAATAATATAACAAAGTTTGTAGGGAGGGCTATTAAGAGAAGAAAATCAGAATAAGAAGACTTCAATTCTACACTTACAAAAAAAATTAAAGTAAAAAGAAAAGCTGAAAAGTAATAACCTTGTGAATTAAATTGAACAAAATGTCAGGATTGTATGAAATTAAAGGGATGGAGTAGAAACTTTAAAACCTTGTACTATTTAAACACTGTTTTTTAATCAACCTTATGATTCCTAATGTGCATACTGGAGAAGCTAGAATGACCACCATCTGGATAATTATTTGCCTCAACAAATACTATTTCAAACAAAGAACAATTCCAGAAAATGTAAGCAATTACTTTTATGTTGTTTATATTAGTCAATTGTCAGATTTAAAAATGGCCAGTAAATTATTTAGATTGAAAATAAAAAGATTGAAGTGTTTCGTTTTTACACTCTTAAGTATAAAGCAAAAAAATATGCTTGCTTATAAATTGTACTCTTTATAAAATATAATTCGAAATAATATTGAATAAAAGTGAGAAAATATCAAGTTGACAAACTTAAAAATTCATTTTTTTTAGTCATATAAAGTTTAATCAATTTAAAAAGAAAAATGCATGAATTTATTTCTTATTCTCATTAAAGAAGAAAACTCATCTGCCAATGGTGTTTCAGCACAAATTTGCTTAGTTATTGAAAATAAAAAAAATGACAGATTATTAATGCCAAGTATATTGTATTGATAATTGCTCACAATTGAATAAATTCTTCTTAATATTATTAAACCATATTAATTTGCTGATAGAAATGAATACATAAATATTTACTTTTTAATTTTTATTGTGCAACTTGAATATTATTAATATTTTACAATATTTTAAAATTTCTCAGATCATTTGAAATTATGACAGATATCTTTGCAGAGGGAAAAACAAAATAACTAATCAATAAATGATTTTTAAAAGTTAAGCTTGTTAATTGTAATGAATCTATAAATTCATTTTAAGGAAAATTATCTATAGAAAGTATGGATAAACCTAATTTTTTTAATTGTACTACACGTGGAAGCATTTAAATATTATCTCACTATGCTGACATCGATAAATAAATCTATAAATGGTTTTAAAGAAAATTTGTTTTAAGAATTGTAATAGACCTAAAAATTCAGTTAAGGAAAATTATCTATAAAAAAAGTGGATAAACCTATTAATTTAATTGTGCTACACTCAGAAAAGCATTTGAATATTGTCACTATGCTAGCATCAAACATAATAATCAATATATATGTGTGTGTGTGTGTGTTACTTAGGAATGTTTGCTCAGGATATCAGTTTTTTCATCATTTTTGCTCATAAGAATGGAACAAACTTTAACTAATAGGATAAAATCTAATGGGAGAAAATGTTTGTTCATTTCTTTGTTATTGCTATGTTTAGTATTATAATACGTTTTTTGTCATGTATTATTCAGGAATTTTTTTTATATTGTGACCTTTTACTTAGGTCCCTGTATTAAATAATACAAAATTTTAAATCATGAAAATATATTTAGCATTAAAATCTTAATAAGTGGCTTTAAATAAAGACTGTTCTGGATGCACTAGGAAATCTGCTTGAGTGGAGAAGAGATTTCAAACCCAGTGTAGGCTTTGACTAGAGATAAAATAATTTGGAAAATAATATTAATTGGGAGATAAATATATTGCTATTTTATTACCATTGAATAGCAATTGAAAATAAATAAATAAATTAAATGTGCAAATCTTGTAAAATGAATGGTTATAGTTAATTCTTAAGAATATTTTTTTGTAGTGGATTAGAAACAGACTTGCATATTATGGGTAGTTATTAAAAATGAAGCCAGGTGGAGTAATATTAATGATATTCACACTAAGATTATTGATCCATTTGTTACCACAATGCAGTGTAATACAAGTTATAAATTACATAACAAAGTTGTAGGGGGGGTGATTAAAAAAAATGAAAATCAA
Organism: Epiperipatus broadwayi; assembly: GCA_028023455.1. Classification (NCBI taxonomy): domain Eukaryota; kingdom Metazoa; phylum Onychophora; class Udeonychophora; order Euonychophora; family Peripatidae; genus Epiperipatus; species Epiperipatus broadwayi. Next base: position 6,050,660 of record JAQFVV010006198.1, read on the forward strand.
CAGACTTCAACTCTAAACTTATTATTAAATAAGGAAGAAAAAGCTGAAAAATCAGAAAAATTGAAATCTATTTGAATGGAATTATAATATTATTTAAAATATGGAATAGAAAATCTTAAAGCCTTGTACTACATTCAACACTGTTTTTCCACCAATTTGATAATTCCTGGAATTCATACTGGGAAGGAAAAATGGGAACCATGTGGATAATAATTTACTTCAATAAATATTACTTCGGACCAAGAGCAATTCCAGAAAATGTAAGCTTTTCCTTTTATTTTGTTTATATTTTTAAATTCTCAAATTTAAAAATAACACACAGATTATTTATATTTAAAAAAAGACGATGAAAATATTTGTTTTCGCACACTTATTTATCAAGCAGAAGAATATGTTTACTTATAAATGATAATTTCAATAAAATAATTCGAAATAATTTTGAAGAAAAATGTTAGTAGATAAATTAACAAACCAAAAAAGTCATTTTTGAGTCATATAACTTTTAATAAAGTTAAAAGAAAGTTGCATGATTTTATTCCCTATTCTTTCTTAAGAAAGTAAACTCATCTGCCAAATGGCGGCTTTAGTGTGAATTTGCTTAATGATAGAAATGGAAAGTTACAGATTAGTTAGAAATGCCAAGGATATTGTATTTATAATTGAATAAATTCTTCTTAGTATTGCTAAACACAAAGTACTTTGCGGATAAAAATGAAATAAAATAAATATTTACTTTTAAAGTTTTATTGTGTAACATGCATCTTAATAATATTTAAAAAAAATGTTTTAAAAATGTCCAGATTATTTAAAGTTGTTACAGATATTACTGTGGAGGGAAGAACAAAATCAATAAATAATTTTAAAAAGTTGAATGTGTTAATTGTAATGAAACTCTAAAGTCATTTTAAAGGAAAATTATCTGGATTAAAATGTGGATAAACCAATTTTGATTATGATACACTTGAAAATGTTTAAATATTGTCTTAATATATATGTTATTTAGGGATGTTTCATCATCATCATCATCAGCCATTATCAATCCACTGTTGGATGAAGGTCTCTCCAAGTTTAATCCATCTTCTCCGATCTTTAGCTTCTCTTTTCCACAACACCCCTGCACATTTTCTTATTTCATCCCTCCATCTCACATGTGGTCTCTTTCTGGGTCTTTTGCAATCTCTTTGAATCCAGTTTAAAATTTCAATTGTCCATCTATTATCATTTCTTCTAGCAATATGTCCAGCCCAACTCCATTTCAATCTTTTAATTTTTTCAATAAGGTCAGTAACACCTGTTTGTTGTCTTACCCATACATTGCGTTTTCGATCTCTTCTTGTTACTCTGAACATACATCTCTCCATACTCCTTTGAGTGGTCTGAAGTCTCAGTATTGCTCTTCTATTAAGTGTCCAAGTCTCAGATCCATAAGTAAGAACTGGTAAAACACATTTGTTAAAAACCATCCTTTTCAAACACATAGGCATATTTCCTTTTAGTATCAAGTTATTTCTACCAAAAGCACTCCAACCAAGTTTATTCTAGGATTAATTTCCTCCATTATGTTTCCATCTGTATTAATAATCTGACCTAGGTATTTGTAACTGTTAAATTTTCTAATTCTTCATAATCAATCTTTATTTTCATATTTTGAGCAAATCGATTAAACATTACTTTAGTCTTTTTAACATTTATCTTTAGTCCTACTTTTCTACTTTCATCTGCTAACTCCTGCAACATTTCCTGCAGCTCTGAAGCATTATTTGCAAAAACAACTACATCATCTGCCAAATCTAAATGACTTAAATACTCTCCATTTACTTTCATTCCTTTAGTTTCCCATTTTAATCCACAAAATACTTCTTGCAGCTCTGCTGTAAAAAGTTTTGGAGATATGGAGTCACCTTGCCTTACACCTTTCTCAATGTTGATTTTTTCAGTATCATTATGTAATCTAATTGTTGCTGTTGCATTTTTATATATATTCTTTAAAATATGACAATATCCTGGATCTATACCTTGATGATCCAATGCTTTAATCACTGAAGAAATGTGTATAAAATCGAATGCCTTTTCATAATCTACAAATCCAAAACATAATGACAATTCATATTCATTTGTCCTTTCTATGACTTCTCTCAATACTTGGATATGATCTATTGTACTAAAACCACTTTTAAATCCAGCTTGTTCTCTTGGTTGGTGGAAATCCAAAGTTCTCTGTAGACGAGTTGTAATTATCTTGGTAAAATTTTTATATAAAACTGATAAAAAACTGATAGGTCTGTAATTTCTAATATCTTCTTTATCACTTTTTTTAAATATTAATGTTATTACTGCATTCTTCCAATCTTCTGGTACATCTTTATCATTTAGACATTTGGTATATAACTTTGCTAAAATTGTTTCTATTTCTTCACCTCCTTCTTTTAATATATCAATTATAATTCCATCATTTCCTGGAGCCTTTCTTTTCTTCATACATTTAATTGCATGTCTCACTTCTTCATTTAAAATTCTGGGCAATTCGGAAGATGTAATAGATATAGGAGGTACTTGTTCTTTATTACTATATAATTCTTGATAAAAATCTTCTACCAATTTCATGATGTCATCTCTCTTTTTAGTAATAATTCCATCTTTTTTTTATTGCACATATAAATTTCCTACCAATACCAAAATGTTGTTTAACATTCTTGAGACTTTTATTTTCTTCTACAGCTTTACTTGCTATTCCACAATTATACTTTCTTATATCATTTTCAACTCTTTTCCGTACCATTTTACAAAATTCGAGATATTCAATTCTTTATAATACATCATTTTTGTATATCTTCATATTCCTTTTTTTCTTCATAAATTCTCTAGTCTCAGAAGAAATTTTATTAGTCAATTGCTGCTTTTTTCTTCCAGCTATCTTTGTTGCAGTTTTTAAAAGTGTATCAGTTATTTTCATATTAATTTCAGTCGAATCTGAATCATGTTCAAAATCTCCTAACACTTGAAACCTATTTGTAAGTTGTAATTTAAATTCATTAGAATGTTTCTGAAGATTAGAAATATAAACTGTAAATATTGTTTTTCTCAATAATTTTTGTCTCTCTAGTTTTACATTAACACGTAACTTACACCTTACTAATCGATGATCACTTCCTGTGTTAAAATTATTAAGAACATTACAATCTTGAAATATGTATTTCCTGTTAGTCAAAATATAATCCAATTCTGCTGTACCTTCATTTGGATGCTTCCATGTCCATTTCCTTTTAACATTTTTCTCAAAAAATGAATTCATAATATAAAGTTTTTCTTTTTCTGCAAACTCCACAAGTCTATGTCCTCTATCATTTTTATTACCATAACCAAAATTACCTACAGCAATTTCATCTTTCATTAGTCTACCAATTCTAGCATTAAAGTCTCCCATAACAATTTTAAAATGTTGTTTACTCTGATCAAAAGCCTTTTGTACATCCATATAAAAATCTTCTACTACTTCATCACTATGAGAACTTGTTGCGGCATAAACCTGAATTATCTGCATTTGGTATTTGCTATTAAGTTGTATAACTAATCTTGCAACTCTGTCTGATACACCATCAATCTCCACAATATTGTTCTTCCACTTTTTATTTATAATGAATTCTACTCCACTTGTATTTTCAATATGTGTGCTTTTATAATAGAGTATATGTCCACTTTTTAAATCAATTGTTTCTTCACCTTTTCTTCTAACTTCACAAAGTCCAATAATGTCCCATTTAATATAAGACAATTCTTCTTCTAATTCTTGCAATCTTCCTTCACTTGAAAGTGATCTGCAGTTGTAAGTACCTAAATAAAAAGCCGTCATCAAATGGCAGCCTGGGTCCACAATCAGGGGATTCTTAGCACCCTCTGCCTTCAGCCACCAACCGCTGCCTTGGTTGGTGACTTTACAGCCTCCTGGGAATAAGGGCCATGCTTTATTTTTGTCTGTCATAATTGTATATATGTATTGGAAAAATATTTATTATTTACACAAACATTCATTCTGCTTTATCAGGCACTGAGAAGAAAGACCATGGTGTTTCTTGATCTTAAACTCAGAGGTAAAAAGCCAATAAACTCACCATGCTGGCTAATGTATGTTGGTGAGCAGCCCAATTTTCTTATCATTCTAGCTCACAAGGATGAAATAAACTTTGACTACTAGGCTAAAATCTAATGGGAGAAAATGTTTCTTATTTTTTATTATTGCTGTGTTGAGTGTTATAATATTTACGTCATGTGTCATTTGGGGATTTTTTTATTATATATTTATTGTAATTTATGTTTAGTAAAAGGATTTAGAGGTATATAAATATATATACATTCATTACACCTATATTTTTGCTATTTTCCCAAGTAAGGGAAAACATAATATTAAATACCATTTATCGAGACAGAGATATTTACCTCTCGCACTTTTAAAACAGATTATAATATTTTATTAAAGGTGAACAAACAGACTACCCAATTGTTTCCCTATATAAAAAATTAATATAAGCCCTGTTTCATTTCTTAATTTTGCAGATGAATGAACATGTCCACTTTGAATATAAATGTAGGTTTATCTTCATTGTTTATTTGCATAGTGCTTGCTATAACAAAAGTAAAATTGTTATTTTAAAATCATTAATGATCATTTGACATATATTTTGGTGGTTTGTCTATTAATATATTAATCGTTTCTGCATTGTGAAATGGAATATTTATGTTTCCACTTTTATTGTTAGTGTTATTTTACCTTGCTATGGTATTGATAATGATTTGTGACAGCTTTTAGTGGATAAGTATGTGCCACATATAATGGCATCAAATAGAATATTAATATTAATATTGAGCATGGGCTGATGGAGAATCACCCATTGATGATTACATGAGAGGTTGATATGGTTGAGCCTGAGTAATAATTAGTGCTTAGTTAGCCTAATGACTCCCAAGAGAGGATATCCATGGTCTGAATTATATTTTCCTGTGACAAGTAAATGCCCACACTGTTATACATATGGAGAGATATTAGAATTAACCATATTATTATACAACTATCAGGTTGTTTTGTAGAGCCTCCCTTTATTGTTTGATCTCTCATGAGGTTATAGAGTTAGTTTTCCACTGTGTATGGTGAAATTTATTATTTCAAAATCAAATAGCAAGGATAAGATAAAGTTAGATTAAGGGACACTTGTCTATCTATATTGTTTGCTTAATTGGAATAGTGTCTTTACGATGTTGTAGGATCTTCATCAATTTTTAGACAAACCAACCAAAGCTTACTAGTGATTGTAAAACTTTTAGATGAAAGAGCAAGAGATGCACATGGATGGTGTGGATTTATCTTCATCAAGTACTGATTCACCGATGGATTGGTAAGATCAGTTAACTATTCAATGATTAGGTTGTGGACATAGGTAAATGTTTTTTGTGTCATGTGTGCATTTGACTTATGATATCTGTTCCCACTTTCATACACTAAATCTATTTATCTTAATTTATAATAAATTATTAATTGTGCTGCTTATGATAATTGCCCTTATCATATTCTAATAAATCAAATAGCTTTATAGTAAGACACACTACTTTATAATTTTGAGTTTAGATTGTAAAATTGACCCAGATCCCAAAGACTTAAACACAGTTTTGTTCATAATTGTTAAATAAAGTTTAACTATCTTATTCTAAATATTTGAAACCAGGCACTCTTCACAAACCTGGGAGCTTAATTGTAAGTATAGAGGATTTGAACTCAGATTTTCAAGCACCCTTCAACTATCCATGCTATCTCATACAACTGATACACATAACCACACACATGTAGAAAAGATTAATAATCACCAATATACGTATTTCATGCTAAACCAGCACTCATCAGTTGGTCCAGACTATTATCTCTCTCTCTCTCACACACAGACATACACACACGCACATGCACACACACACATATATAATCAATGCTCAGTTTATATTAAGATAGCAAATCTTCATACTTTAACGGACAGGCTTCAATCCACTACAACCTCCAACTTTTCAGCCATCCATATCATTGAAAATCTGATGATGAAAACTCAAATCCCATGCTGATGCAATATTTGAGTTTTCATCATCAGATTTTTAATGATATGGATGGATGAAAAGTTGGAGGTTGTAGTCGATTGAAGCCTGTCCATTAAAGTATGAAGATTTGCTATCTTAATATAAACTGAGCATTGATTATATATATGTGTGAGAGATAATAGTCTGGACCAACTGATGAGCGCTGGTTTAGCATGAAATATGTATATTGGTGATTATTAATATTTTCTACATGTGTGTGGTCATGTGTATCAGTTGTATGAGATAGCATGGATAGTTGAAGGGTGCTTGAAAATCGGAGTTCAAATCCTCTATACTTACAATTAAGCTCCCAGGTTTGTGAAGAGTGCCTGGTTTCAAATATTTACATATTAAGCTTGTATCCTGTCCATCCCTCTTATATGTATTTAATGGATACTGCCCTATACATGAGGAATAAGAGTGACTTCAGGTGAACATGGGCATGGCAATAATATTAGCATCAGCATGGGATTTGAGTTTTCATCATCAGATTTTCAATGATATGGATAGCTGCAAAGTTGGAGATTGTAGTGGATTGAAGCCTGTCCATTAAAGTATGAAGATTTTCTAACTTAATATAAACTGAGTATTGATTATATATATGTGTGAGAGATAATAGTCTGGACCAACTGATAAGTGCTGGTTTAGCATGAAATATGTATATTGGTAATTATTAATCTTTTCTACATGTGTGTGGTCATGTGTATCAGTTGTATGAGATAGCATGGATAGTTGAAGGGTGCTTAAAAATCTGAGTTCAAATCCTCTATACTATCTTATTCTGTAAGATAGAATAAGAATAGGAACAAAAACAATAAAGATAGTAATAGTGATACTAGGAATGTCACTGTATTAGTTTGTATTGTTTACTATGTGTGTAAATAAGGGAAATACCCATTATTTTTCATCCCTCAGTTTATATAATGTATTGGTCTTATTTCAGACAATGTGTCTGAAATAAAGTTGTAAATATTGTAAATAAATCTTGTGTTAAAAATTTATTTAGTTGTCTGTAGTCTTATTGTTAATCACCATACACACATTATTGTAATTGCTATTGACATATCAGCAGATTATATATTGAAATCCTCATCGATCAATATAGTATAATTAACTATATGTTGGTATATCATAATAATTTTGTTAAGCCCTATAATTCATGAGTACCTCTAAGGCATCATCACTTAACAATCAAAACATTATTAACTTAGAGTACAGATGATTTTAGGTGATATACTAAAAGATAAACACTTAATATTGGTTTGTTTTACTTAAACCTGCAGAGCTATCATTCACTGATCTTGATCACATGGTTTATAACTATTTGAGAAAAAAAGTTGGTAAGCTATTGTGTTTAGTTATTAAAAAGCTCTTCCTGTTTCTTGAATTTTAAAGTATAATAGTTATTGAGTTTATAAAGTTTCTGTGGAACTGCTAAATATAGTTGTTAATTTGAGTTTATATTAAAAGCTGTTTTGTGCATTATATTTGGGTAGTGGCAAAATCACTCACTGACCTAAATATAGTTTGTATAACAATCTTTGAGTTGTTTAATCCCTGAGAAGAATTAGTTGTTAAGTTTTAAGGTAGAATTTGAATTTGTAGTAAATTTTGTAGCTAGTTATTGATTATAGTTGGACTTGAATTAGATTACTTTCACTGTTTTATGAAAGTCAACCAAATTTTAAGGTGTAAATTATTTCTTTTGTCATAAAATGTAAAGTTTGTTTTGACTTTATGATAAATATTCTGGTTTTGTCAAGCTTGGAATCACTATTTTTATTTAGCTTATCTTTTTACCATTTAATACGATATTAGTTTATAGTTTAAGATTTTAGTTTCCATCATCAACATTGTTCTTCAATTTTATCTTGATCATTCGTTTATTTATTCATTTTAATTTGACATTAGTTCATTATCATAATTGGTTAATCATTCATTAACTTTTCTTTTATCATCTTAACTATTTATTAACTCTTATTCTATCATTATCTTAATTATTCATTATTCTCATACATCTCTGTTCTTTTCTCTTCATTGTTATACTCATTTCATTTTACTATTTACTTATTAGTTATTTATTGGTTTGATAAATATTAAATTTATTTCATCATATTTGGTTTGTTTAGTTATTGGTGTATTTTAAATCTGGTTTGACCAGAAGTTATTATCTTTATTAATCACCTTGTGATCTTCTTTAGATCTATAGTTTCATGCTAGTTTTGTTCAATAAAGGAATCATCTTGTTAGTTTAACATTCCTTTTTTTATATACTTATATTCTTGATTATTTAGGTGATGAAGGTTACAAAGAGCAGATTTGGTGCCATGAAATGTGCAGCTAGATTTGTATATGATTCGAGTGTTCAAAGAGAAGGACACAAAGGCATATTATAGCCCCAAAATGTGAGTCTAGATTAGTTGTTGATCCAAGAGAAGGTCACAATATATATATTTATTGTGGTGTAAAATATATTTAGTTAAGGATGAAGAGATGTATAAAGGTAATTACATTTATTACACAAATTTTATTTTCCCAGTTAAGGGAAAACATAATATTAAATATCATTTATTTAGACAGAGAGAGAGAGCTATTTATCTTTCACATTTTTTTAAAAACAGATTTCAATATTTTATTGAAGGGTAAACAAACAGACTCAAATTTGTCACAGTTATACACATAATGACCCAATTGTTTTATTATATGAAATAATTAATATTAGAATTTTCCATTTCTTAATTTTGCCTATGAATGAACATGTCCATTTTAAATATAAAATATAAGTTGATCTTCATTGTTTACATGTGTATGGCTTGCTATAACAAAAGTATAATTATTATTTTAAAATAATTAATGGTCATTTGACTAATATGTTGGTGGTTTGTTTATTAATACATTAATAGTTTCTACATTGTGAAATGGAATATTTATGTTTCCACTTTTATTGTTAGTGTTATTTTACCTCACTATTGATAAGGATTTGTGGCAGCTTTCAGCTGATAAGTATGTACCACATATAATGGCACCAAATAGAATAATATAAATATTGTGCATGGGCTGATGGAGAATCTCCCATTGCTGATTAAATGAGAGGATGATATTGTAGAGGCTGATTAATAGTTAGTGCTTAGTTAGCATAGTTAATCCCAAGAGAGGATGATGATCCCCATGGTCTGATTTTTATTTTCCTGTGATGAGGTAATGCCCACTTTTATGCCTATGAAAAGGTAATAGAATTGGCCATATTATTGTACAACTATCATGTTGTTTTGTAGAGCTTCCCTTTATTGTTAGGTCCCTCATGAGGTTATATAATTAGTTTTCCACTGTATATGGTGAAGTCTAGTATTTCAAAATCAAATAGCAAGGCTACGATAAAGTTAGATTAAGGGACACTGGTCTATCTATAGTGTTTGCCTAATTAAAATAGTGTCTATATGATGTCATAGGATCTTCTTCAGTTTATAAACAAGCCAACAAAAAAACTTACTAGTGTTTGTAGAACTTCTATATGAAAGAGCAAGAGATACACATGGACAATGTTGATTTGTCTTCATCAAGCAGTTACTTGGCAATGGATTGGTAAGACAAGTTAACTATTAAAATGATTAGGTTGTGGACATAGGCAATGTTGTGGGTGTCATGTGTGCATTTGATTTATGATGTCTGTCCCCACATCAATACGATGAATCTTTTTATAGTAAATGATAATAATTGCTAATTGTACTGAATATGATAAATGTCCTTATTATATTCTGATAAATAAAATAGCTACAGTTTAATACACTAAATCATAACTTTGAGTTTTAGATTTAAAAAGTTGAGTATATCCCAAAGACCGAAACGCACATTGTTTTATAATGTAAATGCTAATTTAGCTTAAATAAAGTTTAACTATCTTATTCTATAGAATAGAATAATAATAGAAACATAGTCCATAATGATAGTGATACTATGAAAATCATGGTATTAATTTATTTGATATCATATGTGTATAGTCAATGGGAAACCACTTAATTGACAATTTTTATTTTAATAATGAAATTATGTTTGGGTGAGTTGAGCAAGTTTCTAAAAAAAATAATTTTCCATTTATGATGTCCAATTTTTGTATATATGTGGAAGCCAAAAATAGTCAAAGGTATTTCTAACCTGATGGAAAAGTGGGACTTTCTCATTAAGAGTTATTACAATACTTAAAAAAAACCAGAACCAACTTTTTTACTTTAAAGCATTGTTTGAAGATTCATTTGTAATAATCATAATGAAAATGCAGTTATGGTTTTTCTCTTTGATGGAATATCAACTTCAGTTGAACTATCTTTGGTGGTTTTATTCAGAGGATTAATGTATAGTCCAAACAAAATGAAAGATTAATAAATGCAGGTTGATTTTACAAATTAATTTTGGTTTTAATAGTTAATTCTAAGAAATCTGAGAAGTTAAGTGGTATTCAAAATAAAAATATACCTTCTTATTGCCAAAGTAATTTGGAACAAAAATACAGTGGTACTGAGAATCAAAACAATGCAAAAAATGACACATCTTTCATTTTCAAGGATCTATTAATCAAATAATTATAATAATGAATAATATCCCAAAAATAAGTCATAGGATTTCATGTTATACATATTAAAGTACAGTTGGATGTTTTTTATTAATAGTTTTGCTAGTATTGTTTAAAACAATTCTTACCCTTGGATCATCATCATCAACCATTATCAATCTGCTGCAGGATGAAGGTCTTTCCAAGTTCAATCCATCTTTTCCTATCTTCAGCTTCTCTTCTCCACATCACCCCTGCACACTTTCTTATTTCAACCATCCATCTCACATGTTGTCTCTTTCTGGGTCTTTTACAATCTCTTGGAATCCAGTTTAAAATTTCAATTGTCCATCTATTATCATCTCTTCTAGCAATATGTCCAGCCCAACTCCACTTCAATCTTTTAATTTTTTCAATGAGGTCAGAAACACCTGTTTGTTCTCTTACCCACACATTGCGTTTTGATCTCTTCTTGTTACTCCCAACATGCATCTCTCCATACTTTTTTGAGTGGTCTGAAATCTCTGTATTGCTCTTCTATTAAGTGTCTAAGTCTCAGATCCATAAGTAAAAACTGGCAAAACACATTTATTAAAAACCTTCCTTTTCAAACACATAGGCATATTTCCTTTTAGTATCAAGTTATTTCTACCAAAAAGCACTCCAACCAAGTTTAATTCTATGATTAATTTCATCCATTATGTTTCCATCTGTATTAATAATCTGACCAAGGTATTTGTAACTGTTAACTTCTTCTAACTCATCATAATCAATCAATCTTTATATTCATATTTTGAGAAAATCTATAAAACATTACTTTAGTCTTTTTAACATTTATCTTTAGTCCTACTTTTATCTGATAACTCCTGCAACATTGCCTGTAGCTCTAAAGCATTATTTGCAAAAATAACTACATCATCTGCAAAATCTAAATGACTTAAATAATCTCCATTTATTTTCACTCCTTTAGCTTCCTATTTTAATCCACAACATCCTTTTTGCAGTACTGTTGTAAAAAGTTTTGGAGATATGGAGTCATACTATCTTACACCCTTTTCAATGTTGATTTTCCTGCTATAATTATTTAATCTAATTGTTGCTGTTGCATTTTTATAAATTTTATTTAAGATATGACAATATCCTGGATGTTCACCTTGATGATCCAATGCTTTAATCACTGAAGAAATGTTCATAGAATCAAATGCCTTTTCAGTCTACAAAACCTAAGCATAATAGCAATTCATATTCATTTGTCCTTTTTATAATTTCTCCCAATACCTGGATATGATCTACTGTACTAAAACCACCTTTAAATCCAGCTTGTTCTCTTGGTTGGTGGAAATCCAGTGTTTTCTGTAGACGAGTTGTAATTATCTTAGTAAAATTTTTGTATAAAACTGATAAAAGACTGATAGGTCTGTAATTTCTAATATCTTCTTTATCACCTTTTTTAAATACTAATATTAATACTGCATTCTTCCAAACATCTGGTACATCTTTATCATTTAGACATTTGGTATATAACTTTGCTAAAATTGTTTCTATTTCTTCACCTGCTTCATTTAATATATCAATTATAATTCCATCATTACCTGGAGTCTTTTTGTCATAAATTTAAATGCATGTCTCACTTCCTCATTCAACATTTTGGCAATTCAGAAGATATAATAGGTATAGGAGGCACTTGTTCTTTATTACTATATAATACTTGATAGAAGTCCTCTACACATCTCATGATGTCATCTCTCTTTTTAGTAATAATGCCATCTTTTTTACTTATTGCAGATATAAATTTCCTACTAATACCAAAATGTTGTTTTATACTCTTTAGACTTTTATTCTTTTCTGCAGCTTTTCTTGCTAGTTCACAATTATACTTTCTTATATCATTTTCAACTCTTTTCTGCACCATTTTGCAAAATTCGAGATATTCAATCTTTTGTAATGCATCATTATTGTATATCCTCAAATTTTTTCTTTTGTTCATAAATTCTCTAGTCTGAGTGGAAATTTTATTGGTCAATTGCTGCTTTTTTCTACCAGCTATTTTTGTTGCAGTTTTTAAAAGTGTATTGCTTATTTTCCTATTAATATCATTCAAATCCGAATCATGTTCAAAATCTACTAATACTTGAAAGCAATTTGTAAGTTCTAATTTTAAGATTAGGAATATCAATTGTAAATATTGTTTATCTTAATAATTTTTGTCCCTTTAGTTTTGCATTAACATGTATCTTACATCTTACTAAACGATGATCACTTCCCGTGTTAAATTTATTAAGAACATAACAATCTTGAAATATGTATTTTCTGTTAGTCAAAATATAATCCAATTCTGCTGTACCTTCATTAGGATGCTTCCATGTCCATTTTCTTTTAACATTTTTCTCAAAAAAGAATTCATAATATAAAGTTTTTCTGTTTCTGCAAACTTCACAAGTCTATGTCCTCTCTCATTTTTATTACCATAACCAAAATTACCTACAGCATTGTCCATCTTTCATTTGTTTATCAATTCTAGCATTAAAGTCTCCCATAACAATTTTAAAATGTTGTTTACTCTGATCAAAAGCCGTTTGTACATCCATATAAAAATCTTCTATAACTTCATCACTATGAGAACTTGTTGGGCATAAACCTGAATTATCATTTGGTATCTGCTATTAAGTTGTAAAACTAATCTTGCCACTCTATCTGATACACCATCAATTTACACAATGTTATTATTCCATTTTTTTATTTATAATGAATCCTACTCCACTTGTATTTCCAATATTTGTGCCTTTATAGTAGAATATATGTCCATTTTTTAAATCAATTGTTTCTTCATTTTTCCTTTTAACTTCACAAAGTCCAATAATGTCCCATTTAATATAAGACAGTTCTTCTAACTCTTGCAATCTTCCTTTACTTGAAAGTGATCTGCAGTTGTAAGTACCTAAATAAAAAGTCATCATTAAATGGCAGCCTGAGTCCATGATCAGGGCATTCTTAGCACCCTCCGCCTTTCGCCACCAACTGCTGCCTTTCTTAGTGACTTTACAGACTCCTGGGAATAAGGGCCATGATTTATTTTTGTATGTCATGAATGTATATATTGGAAAAAATATTCTTAAATTCAGAGGTAAAAAGCCAATAAACTCACCACACTGGCTACTGCGTGTTGATGAACAGCCCATCCATGTTTGTATACTATATCAATAATCACATAGTAATAACATCTGCAATGACAAGAACGTATGTAGTGGACATTAGGAATTTGCCCTGCTCAGTTCCTTTAAGGCCTCCAAGAGGAATCAAAGGGTCTCTTTTCAGTTAATAGCAAACTCCTTTCTGCAGTTTAAGTTAAACATAATATTAATGACTAGTAATAATAAAAAATTATAACACAAAAATAGCAATTAATTTTTTTTTACTTTTATTGCTGTATAAAAAACGATTTTTGTGTTATATAAAACAAAATCTTAAATTTCTTCTATATAAATACCTTTTCTTTATTAACAAAGTAACTACTAATTTTAAAATAAATCACTAATGTCCACACCAATTATTCTAGTCACAATGGCTATTATTATCTACTGTTTAACTAAATGGTGAATAAACAGGGTCGAACTTCTCAATATAAATAATCAATGTTGGGGGAATTTTCTGACTTTTATTTCTAAGTTTAAATCCAAGAAAACGTAATTTTTCAGATTACTTGAAAGCAGAAAATATGTCAGTGTGTGAAAGCTAACGCTTTTTTAAATTTTTAATTATGAGACAAAATAAATTATAGATTTTATTTTCTAAAATTTATGAGGACAACAACTAAAACAACAATTTGTAATCAAAGGCAAAGATTGCTAAGAAATGCAGAATTATGGATTTACTATCATTCGAGGACAAACTTCTACTTGATAAATACAAATGTAGTTCATTTTTATGTGAAATATTGTCAATAGTTAATTTATGACTTTAAAGTTCTAAGAAAAGGTGACAAGATAATTAATTCAAATAGTGAGCATGTATTTTACAATAAAATCAAGCAGAATGTAATTCATTTCAAGTAGAAAAGTATTAACATAGTAAACATCATTGATATAGTAAATAGAGAAATAATATTAGTTGTTCAACTTACTGTTAACAACTTCTCGATCTAATTAAGATATAGATTTTTATTGTGATGTATAAAATGTTTTTTCTCATACCAAACAACACTTTAAAGTTATCAAGATAAATCTTACAGTAGAATTGGAAAATGATTGGAAGTTGAAATTGTTGTGAGCAAATTTAGTTATGGTGATGCAAATGAGATAGGATATAGACTTACAAAAATAAAACATAGAAATAAATTCATTTCAATATCTATGCCTATTTAGTTCAAAGCTTTTATATCAATTCTTAAAAATATAGATAGCAATCCCTATGAAGTTTTTAACATGTGTTACTTATGATATAATTTAGTTTATAAATTACAGTATTAAGGCATCAGCAAAAATAATTGAGATAAAAATAAGAATAGTGTAGTTATAAAAAAAAAACTTTACAGTAAATAATCTGGAGTGAAACCATACACACACATTCTCATACCTGAACTTACAAACAATTTCAAATACATTACTAAAATAAATCACAAGCTAAATCCCCCCCCCCCCCAATTATTTAAATCAACTTTTAATAATAGCCATTCTTTATTATATCAATGCCATTGTATTTTGTGAAATAAAAAATGAGTTTTATTTAAAAATTCATTTAAATGTTTCTTTAGGAATCTTGCTTGTGAATTAACTTAGTAATATTCGGATTTGTTATCTTCATGAATAAATTTATATTCATAGTATTATGTATGTGTTAAGCTGCAAAATAACTAAATGCTCATTCCATTAACACTCAAATCTATACAAATGTGTTACTATATACATTCAAGATACTATTTTTTTATTACGCAGTTAATTTTATTAATTTTTCATTTTAGGGCCAAAGGAAACAAACGTTTTGTTCAATAAATCACAGCATCAATGGACGTGCCATTAGTGTGTTTGTGAAAAAAAAAAACATTAGTTGGTGCCTCTATAGCTCCATCCCCCCAATAAAAGAATCATTATATTAAAATGTACCAGTTAGTACAAATAACTATTTATGTATAAATTTATTAATTTAAATAAAAAATAGTAATAAAAGAAAATTCTGAAATGTAAATGTTTGAAAATTTAAATTTGTCATGACAGATTAATAAAATTAAAAAAATACCATTGAATGTAGAGTGTCAAATTTTAAAGGAATAAAATGTTTATAATGCTAAAACTAACAAAACAGAATATACAAAATCAACTTATCTAACATACCTCATGACTTGTCCCAAACTATAAGGATATAAAAGTCAAAAACCAACATTTCAAATAGTCTTACAAATTATGGGATCCAAATCATAACCACAAAATATAGATTTTTATTTAATACCCATATTAACATGAGTGTTAAATTGTAACAAATTATCCTTCAAATCGACAAAGCCTAAACATTAAACACCAAATAAGTGTGGATATTATAAGTTTTAAATCTAAACAAACTATATTGTGCTAGTTAGTATAATTCAAATATCAATTTCAATACATACCATTACTAATTTTATAACATAAAATTATCTTTCTAATCGAATAATAAGCATCCAATACATAATAATGTAAAATATGATAACATTCAATTATAGTTGCCTTTGTTTACATTGAAACAATTAAGATACTTCTACCTTACAAATTACTAAATTAGCTCAAATATGGATTTTGTCCAAAATAACATAAGATAATTATGATCTTCTAATCAGTTTCCAATATCTAGCTATAATAAATTATTTAATCTATTATTATATATGTAACTAGCTCAAATAATAATGATATATTGAATTTACAGGAAAGTAACCCATAACAATATAAGCTCTTACCTATCCAATTGTTTGATTCCTGGATTATTTTTTGTAATGGGGTAAATCAATACATAATCATTAAATACTAAAATTTTATTAGCTAATAGATTTGCATAACTAATTGAAATGATCACTGAAACAAGTTTGTTTGTTTAACCGAATTAACATTTATTAATGAATATAAAAATGATAAATAATAAAATGTTTATAATGTACATTCCAATAATGTATCATGAAGTATATCTTTCATCTGAATTAATAAAATAAGTATTTCTACAGCACAGATTCAACTACTTCATGTCTATTGTATAATATAAAGAATTGCTATAATACCAAAATGTTGATGCACACACGCACAATTAAAATACAAGAAATCTAATAATTATTACTTAATACTCACCATAGAACAATTTATTAAAACAAATAAAATATTGTTTATTAACTTACTTTATTTTCAAAGTATAATATCATGTTTTAAATATAAACCACTAAATATCACATAATCACCATTCTTTATGCGTACTCAAGCCATTTACACAAAGGTAAAACTCTCCATATTATAGTGTCACTCATTGCAAGCCAGAGTAAACAATGGATGCAGGAAGTTTTGTGCATAAAATCCTTATCTAGTGCCTATTCATCCAATATTTCTAGACTAATTTAGATTGTGGCTTTATCAGTGAGAAGCCTTGGATCTGAGGGCACTAACATTTAGATCTTAGGATTTAATGCAACTCTCCAGCAGCTATATTTTAAGTAACTATAAAAAATAAGTCCAAAATGAAAGCACAATATTTTCAAGTTCATGAGCTAGTATAGTTATATAGATCTAAATTCAATTCAGCATCCATACTTTTTGGCATCTTTAGTCCTTTAATAACCAGTTACCATAAATACACTGGGCAGAATTGGTATTAAACCCCTAAACATATTATCACCACTATTTACACTTAAATAAGTTGTTTACACAGAGGCAAAACTCTCCAAACAGTAGGGCCACTCAGTGCAAGAGTTAGTAATCAATGGATTCAGGAAGGTTCATGCATAAGGTCCCCA
Organism: Epiperipatus broadwayi; assembly: GCA_028023455.1. Lineage (NCBI taxonomy): Eukaryota > Metazoa > Onychophora > Udeonychophora > Euonychophora > Peripatidae > Epiperipatus > Epiperipatus broadwayi. The sequence goes on from JAQFVV010006198.1 coordinate 6,068,278, forward strand.
TCTAGTGCCTACTTATCCTATTTTCTAACTTGTCATTTTCATCAATAATGAACCTTGGATCTGAGAGTGGTGCACTTATCTTAAAACCTAATGCAATCATCTAGCAGCCATATATTACCTATTACTCTGGAATGCACTGAGTGGTGCTACCATATGAAAAGTTTTGTCTGGGTAAACAGCTTGTCTAAGCATAAAGCATGGTGATCATGCAATGTGTAGTGGTGTAATACCAATTCTGCCCAATAGACTTTTGGTGATTGTGATTATTGAAGAACCAGACAAAAAGTGTGGATGCTAAACGGAGTTCAGATTTATATGACTATACAAATAAATGAACTTGAATTGAAAACATTGTTTTCATTTTGGACTCAAAAGCTTTATAGTTTGCTAAAAAGATGAAATGTGGCTGCTGGAGAGTTGCATTAGATCAGAAGATCTAAATGCAGTGTCCTCAGATCCAAGATTTTTCACTTATCAGTCATAACTTAGAAACTAGTCTGGGGATATTGGATGAGTAGGCCCTAGATATATTTTAAGCCCAAACATCCCTGCATTCATTGATGACTGTAGTTTGCACTGAGTGGTGCTTCCATTTGGAGAGATTTGCCTGTGTAAAGATGGTGTAAGCATAAAAAAGATGATCATGTGATTAGTGGTGTAATACCAATTGTGCCCAATAGAATTATGGTGACTGTGGTTATTAAAGATTCAAAGACACCAAAAAGTATAGATGCTGAACTGAGCTCAGATCCATGAGCTTCAATTGAAGACATTATTTTGTTTTCATCTTAAAGCTTTATAGTTATCTAGAAGGTTGGATTAGATACTAAGATCTAGGTGCAGTGTTCTCAGATCCAAGACCTCTCGTGAAAGCCATAAACTAAAAACTAATCTGGGGTAATTGCAAGAATAGCATCAAGATTTTATGCACAAACCTTCCTGCATCCATTGATTACTCTGGCTTGCGCTGAACGGTGCTACTCTACGGAGTTTTGCCTGTGTAGTTTTAAATGTAATCATTCAAATTATTCAATATTATAAAATGAAATATCTAATATAATTTTTTAATTTGTCCATAATGTTGCAAGAAATATATAAACTAAATAATCATTCCAAATAAGACAGAAATAAACTATCGATAATTATATTTTAATATTTGTCACACCTCAATAGAGCCATTTTGAAATATTAAAATATGAATATCAATAGTTGTTTATTTAAACCAGTTTCATTATATAGTTTAAGTACTTCAATGTTCATATCAAATATAATATACAGTTAACACAAACATATATCTTAAATTGAAACCTTAATCATTAAGATTTGGAAATGTTTTAATATCTGGTAAAATGAAAAAACACACAGAAGAGTTGTTTTAATAATATTTAGCTTTATTACTGCCTAGCATGTTTTCAATATATTTTTACTATATCATTCATATTCATGGCGTATAATGGTGTGATTATATGATTTTTTTTATATCAATTATGTATAGTTTTTTAAAATGTTTTTTGTGAAATAATATTTTTAGTGTTTTTATACAAAATTTTGTAAATATATATATTTTTTATACAAAGTTTTTAAAGATTCTTAGCCTATAGGAATTAATTTTGTTATCTGATACGTAACTGTAATATTTTAGGGCTTAATTTCTGTAAGTAGCCATTTTGCTTTCTGATGAAAAACAGCTACTGGTTGAAATATTAAAGCTTTTTTATAGAAGTAATTCTGTGTTTTTATTTTTCCTCTAGTTAGTTTGTATATTTATTATTTTCATATATATATATCAAAAGAGTTTTAATATATCTTTTAAAAATATTTGTTTTTAATTTTAGAACTTATGAAGTGGAAGCAGTGGTCGACAAGGTGATCATCCAAGTGTTAGGATAGAGTGAGTAGATATTTATTTTTTTATTTTTTTAAATACGGTGTTTTATATCAAATAATTTAATTATTATTCAAATTTTTGATTTGGTATTACCTATCTGTCATAGTGAATTAATAATAATACAATACAAATGAGGCTTATTGAATGGGCTAATTCTCTTATTGAGGGATAGAAAGCATTTGTCAAATATAATTTCTAATTTATATGATTTTAATTGGGATGTGTTATACAATAACGTTTTAGCTTTTATATTATTTAACATTTACATGAATGATCTTAGGAATTACCTTAGATCTTAATTTTTATTTTGCTATTTTCCAACAAATCCCATTAAAAAATCATAATTTTTTGCAGGTTGATATTGATGTAATGACAGTAAAATGGACTGGCTGAAAAAACTGTATAGAATTTAAAATCCACCATCAATAAAATGGGAAAACAAAGTCTGTATGAAGCGGTCTTTAATGCGCTTCTTATCAACACTCTACACCTACAACCAAGTCGGGTAAATCACCCGCAGAGAAATATCTAGGTCGTAGACTGAGAACAAAGCTTGACAAAATTATACCAATGAAGGACACCGAAGTACCTTCAGGCAGAAACTATAAATTCTCACCACAAGACTGCGTATGGGTTAGAAATAATCAGGATAGATTCTGGATTAAAGTGGAAATTGTGCGACATTTAAATAAGCAAGTGGTTGCTGTACGAATGGAGAATGGAAGAGAGTTACGCAAACACATAAATCAATTGCATAAAGACGAAAGTATACAACAAATGCTGCAGCCATTTCCGAGAAAAGATGACACTCCAGATGCGGAAGTGGACATCCCCCAATGTTCTAAGAGGAAAAGTAAAATTCCCTCCTAACTCAGTGATTACGTGCTAAGTTCAGAGAAAAAAAAATCAACAAACTAAAACGCTATCTCTGAACTTGGGGGAGGTATGCTAAATGTGTGTGTATATGCGTGTATATACAAAATACGTTTAACTAGTAATAAAAATAAATGTAAAACTAACTGATTGCTAATATTGTATTGTAAATAATTAAATGATATATTAATGCTAGACTAAAACTAATTTATCAAGAAGAATTAGATAATGTAAACAAAGCTAAAGGCATGGCATCTAATCAGGGATCGTATAGGAACTAGAGAGATGACCACTACGTGGACTGTGGATGGCCAATGAAGGGAGGCTACTCCATAATCAAGGCGTGACAAGTAATGGATCTAATATTGAACTGAGAGAGGACACTTGCTAAGTGAATTTCTTGAAAGGTAGATGTGCCATTTTCTCGGGTGCTCCAGTCACCTCTTTTGCTTCACCTAGCCTTGTGGAGAGGTTTGCCTCCAGATGTGCCAAAGTAAACCTAGGGAACTATAATAGATCATGTCGATCTCTTTATTATTTTACTCTGCCTGCAGGGCCCCTTATTTATATATAATAATAGCGTGTGTATATTAGTCATACTTTGTATATATTAATAGTGATTAACTCATCTATAATCCTGTAAATAAAGCTTCATTATTTAAACCTACTTGCCAGGCTGCCTCATTATTTTATATTGTGTTATTGATAGTTGCAATCCAGCGAGCAATAGAGTACCGCTGGACACTAAAATATTTTACATCTAATTTTTTTTTAGTGCAAAAATTAGTTTTTAAATGTTTATTTTTTACTGACATTAAAAAAAGTGTTATGTAATATGATCTCCAAAATCAAGTTCTTTATAATCATCACTTTTTAATAGTTTTAACTGATTCTTATTGCCTTGTATTTTTAATATATTAAACACTTATTAGTGGTTGTTTTTATTTACAGTAAAAGAAATGTAAAATCAATTATTGTATTTTACCAAGATGACATTTTTTTAGTTAGTCTTATCCAGTTCCTCCTTAAGTACATATTGTTCCTTCACATTTTAATAGTTGTTATTTATGTATTACTTTTGTTTTATAATGATTTAACATTTTATTGTTTTAAATTTTCTTACTGAATATTAATTAACAACTCATCAATATTGGAATTGGTATAGATTACTAGAATTTTAAAGAAATTTATGAGTTCAAATACCAGAATTAAAGTAAAACTCTGAAAACTATCCAGAATTGCAGCAAATTAAAATCAAGTCAAATTGGTTATAAATAGAAAAGAAAGTTAATAATATAATTTATCATCAATAATAATAATTTTTTTAGAGAATATTTATGAGTCCCTTTATGTTAAATTAGAATAACTTGGAATTATAATTTTCAATGATCATTTAAAAATCTGTGTGATTTATTATTTATCATATGATCATTTGATCAGGAAATTAAATGATGTTTGAAGCAGCAAAGTAGTAGGAAAAGCACAGCAATTCTATATCTTAACATATCCATTTTTTTTATATTATTTTTTTTTTTGCCAAATTTTCTTAGCAAAAAGTGATGCAGGAATTTCTAACTCTTAAGCTAAACTAGTCAAGCATTGGTGGTCGAAAGGTCAGAACAGCTGCCTTACAAGTAGTTGTCTCAGGTTAACAAATTCACTTCCCAGCTGATGCTATGACATATGAGAAAAAAAACTCTTAAACTGAACTATTAATAAAGTAAAAATGCTCTTGCAAAACCGATAGAGAGCTTGACAAGATAAGTTCTACTGGTTTTTTTTGCTTCACAGCTCAAAGTGGTCTTAAATTAGTAAACTAGGAAATTATATCAGAATGTATAAAGTGAAGGGAAAATAAATGATAGAAATACAAAACCATATCTATTAAAAATTAAAAAAATTATTTAATGATTATCCAGTGAAATACTGTAGAATTCAGAAGTTATAATTTAAAACTATCCATAGTTATTATTTTTAAAATGTGCAGGTGTTTATATGTAAATTATATATAATTTTAATATTACAATCAATGGGTTTAAAAAGTTTTAAATTAATATTTTCTCTAATTGTTAGATAGGATTACTTTTTGTAATAAATAATTTTATATAATCATTAATTTTGTAAAAATAAATTTATTTAACTGTTTTGATTTATAAATAAACAAAATACTGAGATTGATATTTATTTACTTTGGACAGATTTTACTCTTGATTGATTCCTGAAAATGTGATGAAATTTAAATTATAAGACTTTATGCCCCTCCCCTCCCTTAATGCTTTCTTTTATTGTCACATTTCAATAACTATTAGAATTCAAATTATCAATTTTAATTATATTTGAGGCAGTATAGTAGTAAAAAAAACCCTTTTCATATCTATGCAATGTCATCTTGTAGACTATAATATATTTTCTAAACATATTTTCAAAATTACAATATGACTAGTTTTTTTTTATTTTTTATTATGAAGTTTTTTTCCAAAAATTATATTTTTTTAGAAGACCCCCTTTTTTACATAGCAAGGAAAACAATATGAATAATTTGGGTACAAGATTTTTAGAATAAAATGGTAGATGTATTATCAAAAACAGGTTTATTCAACTATGTTTACAATAAAAGAAAAAAAATTATAAAATAACATTAAATTTGGCAATACATTTATAAACCATTAAATTACTTAATGTTCAATATTAATAACATTCCATGTGGAATTTATTATAAAGTGAGGAGCTAACTTCAAATCTCTTTCTTTGATATCTTTTAATTTTTGTAAAAAAATTAATTTTGGATAAGGCATAACTGACTTGAAGATTAGGAAGCATCTGACGAACCATAGACAGAAAGTGATGAAAGTTGCGCTTCTTATGTTCTCATGTATGTGCAATTTTAATCTTATTTTTATGTTATATCAATTAAATATAAGTAGAAAACTAAAATTGTCATTATGTTATTAATTTCATTTTTAAGTATTAATTTGTAAAAGAAATCATTCAAATAATAATATTTACAATATATTTATTTGGGCCAATCAAAGATCAAAACTTGAGTCTCATATATATGCAGAGGAATATGATATTATATTAATGAAGTTTTATAGATGATAGTATTGTCATTCTTTTATAGATTTTATTGATGGCTCGAAGGTTGAATGGGCAGATGTTATATGAAATAGTAAATAAATTTAAAGTTGTTATATTTTATTTTGGTTAAAGAGCGTATATTATTTTTACTATAATAATAATAATAATAATAATAATAATAATAATAATAATAATAATAATAATAATAATAATAATTAGACTCTGCCACTAGAGGGCGATTACCTTAGTTCTTCCGTCATTTCGTATGTTTTAGATGCTTTAAAATATTTTTTTTTTTTGACAAAATCATTGATTGAATTATATAGAGTGGATTTATATATATCGCGGTAAACAAATCAATTGCAAAAAGTCCGTTTTTCTTCGATTCTTAAGTTCTCCTGTTTTTTTCTACTCTGAGTGAATTACTAGAAAATGGCCATGATTAATGAAGCCATGAGTTGCATAGGACCATCTTACGCGAATGTAGCAAAATCTTCATTTAAAAAGCAAAATCCTGACAGAGAGAGTGAGTTAAACAATAAAATACTGATTCAAAAAATCAATAATGCCAATAAAAACACGATTGAATCGAGATTTCATAGAACTACGTTAGACGATTTCTTAAAACTTGACATGCTGACTCTAACTTCTGAGGCTCATGGTAACGTTACTAAAGAGAACTGGTCTGATGAAACCCTTAATATTATTACGGAAAAATTTAATGCTACATTGCCTAATTCATTGTTCGCTTCGTTTAAACGATTTTTTACAGACCGATCTATAGTTATTGCTGTTACAGATATGAATTGCTCGCTGTACCGTTTTCCGAAAGAACTTCTATTTGAAGCTTTAAGCACTAATGACACATAGGTTACAATTTACAGGATTGCTGATCATCCAAATCCTAGATATATTGTTCTGGAATTTCAATGCTGAGCAAAAAGACCGATTTAGGAGAAATTTTAAAGTTTTAGACAGATACGCTATTATCGTAATTAATCCAAACCGAGATAGATATATTACTGGTGTGTTAAAGAATGCGTTTTTAGGATATAACATTGATGACTTTCGTCGACTCATTGAACCTTTTGGCATAGCAGTCAGCCTTCAACCCATGTTACTAAGAAATACACCAGTTCCAGTATACGGTAACAGGTATGAATTTAAGGTGTATTTTAAAATGATTCTATCACAATAAATCATTAACTGAATATTAAGGTATACAAAGGACTATGAATATGAACTGCCATTCTGCATATAATGTATATAGTGCAGAAAAGTAATTGATTCAGTAATTATTTCCATAGTGATTAAAACTTTGGAAATATTATAAGAACTGTAAGATGGAAAAAAGAAAGTTGGTGTAAAAGTAAATACTTTTCAAAAAAGAAAATAACTATTTATACTAATGAATTAGAATTTAAATATAAATACTTCACTCAAATTATTAATACAGATCTAAACATAAAGGAAAATTAGCTTGGGTGCTTTTGTTTAACTTAAAAGAAATTTTGTCTATATGTTTATAGAGGAAAAAAATGAATAATTATGTTCTGCCAGCATTTACATATGATTCTGTGATTGGGATCTTAATAGAAGAGCAATGTTAAGACTTGAGATCATCTTGAGAAGTATGGAGAAATATATATTGTGAATAATAAGTGATTGAAAAAGAAATAGATGATTGAGAGAAAAAAATAGATATTGATATCAGTGAGAAAATTAAAGGTTTGAAAAGAAGTGGCTAGAACATGTTACTAGAAGAGATGACAAAAGATGGATAATTGAAATCTTAAAATGGATCTCAAGAGATTGTAAAAAATGAAGTTGCATATCGAATGGATAATTAAGTTTTCTGGAGTAATGTGGAGAAGCAAAAGTATGATTTGTAAAAATTGTATTAAACTTCAAAATACGATGATAATTGTGAATGAAAAGTTTTTCTTTTAAGTGTATGTTATAATATACTATTTAAATAGTTTTTTCTTTCCATGATTGTTACTTTTGATTTACAAAAAAAAAATTATGCATAAGATGGCATATTTTAGTTTCTTTTTTGTTTTGTAATGAAAAATTATGTCTTTACCAAAGTGATAAATTGAAAAATATTGAGATAAATTTACTTTAAAGGTATGCAGTGGATGTCATGGAATGGATGTCATGCAATGGATGTCATGGAATTGATATGCAATGGATGTCATGTAATGAATGTCATGGAATGTATGTCATAATGAATGCCATGGAATGAATGTCATGCAGTGGATGTCATGTAATGTATGTCAATGAATGGATGTCATGCAATGGATGTCATGGAATGGATGTCATGGAATGATTGTCATGGAATGGATGTCATGCAGTGGATGTCATGCAGTGGATGTCATCAAATGGATGTTATGTAACAGATGTCATGGAATGAATGTCATGCAATGGATGTCATGGAATGGATGACATGTAATGGATGTCATGAAATGGATGTCATAAACTGAATTACATGGAATGGGTGTCATGCAATGCATGTCATGGGAATGTATGGCATGGAATGGACATCATGGAATGGAAGTCATGGGGTGGATGTCATGTAATGTATGTCATGCAATGGATGTCACAGCATGGATATCATGTAATGGATGTCATGTAATGAATGTCATGGAATGGCTATCAGGTAATGAATGTCATGGAATGGATGTCATGCAATTGATGTCATAAAAGGGATGTCATGGAATGGATGTCATGAAATGGATGTCATGCAATGGATAACATGGAATGGATGTCATTGAATGGACATCATGGAATGAATGTCATGGAATTGATGTCATGCAATGGATGTCATGTAATTAATGTCATGGAATGAAAGTCATGCAGTGGATGTCATAGAATAGATATCATGCAATGGATTTCATAGAATGGATGTCATGGAATGGATGTTATTCAATGAATGTCATGGAATGTATGTCATGGAATGGACATTGTGGAATGGATGGCATCAAATTGATGTCATGGAATGGATGTCATGCAATGAATGTCATATAATGAATGGCATGGAATGGATGTCATGGAATGGATTTCATGGAATGCATGTTATGGAATGCCAGTCATGGAATGGATATCATGGAATGGATGTCATGGAATGGATGCTTTGTAATGAATGTCATGGAATGGATGTCATGGAATGGATGCCATGTAAGGCATGTCAGGGAATGGATGTCATGGAATGGTTGTCATGGAATGGATGTCATGCATGGATGGCATTGAATGGATGTTATGCAACAGATGTCATGTAATAGATGACATGGAATGGATATCATGCAATGGATGTCATGGTGTGGATGTCATGGAATGGATGTCATAGAATGAATATCATGGAATGGGTGTTATGGAATGCATGTCATGGGAATGTATGTCATGGAATGAATGTCATGGAATAGATGTCATGGAATGGATGTCATGTAATGCATGTCATGGAATGGCTATCATGTAATAAATGTTGTGGAATAAATGTCATGCAATAAATGTCATGGAATGGATGTCATGGAATGGGTGTCATGCAATGGATGTCATAAAATGGATGTTATGCAATGGTTGTCATGGAATGGATGTCATACAATGGATGTTATGGAATGGATGTCATGTGATGGATGTCATGGAATGGATGTCATGCAATGGATGTTATGAAATGGATGTCATGGAATTGATGTCATGCAGTGGATGTCATGTAATGAATGTCATGGAATGGATGTCATGTTATGGATGTCATGGAATGGATGTCATGCAATGTATTTTATGGAATGGATGTCATGTAACGAAAGTCATGGAATGGATGTTATGTAATGAATTTCATGGAATGAATGCCATGCAATGGATGTCATGGAATGAATGTTATGGAATGGGTATCATGGAATGGATGTCATATAATGGATGACATGGAATGAATGTAATAAAATGGATGTCATGCAGTGGATGTCAGGGAATGGATGTCATGGAATTGATGTCATGCAATGGATGTCATGGAATGGATGTCATCAATTGGATATCATAAAATGATGTCATGGAATTGATATCTTGCAATGGATTTCATGGAATGGATGTCATGAAATGGCTGTCATGCAATGGATAACATGGAATGGATGTCATCAAATGGACATCATGGAATGAGTGTCATGGAATTGATGTCATGCAATGGATGTCATGGAATGGATGTCATGTAATGAATGTCATGGAATGAAAGTCATGCAATGGATGTCATGGAATAGATATCATGCAATGGATTTCATAGAATGCATGTCATGGAATGGACATTGTGGAATAGATGGCATCGAATTGATGTCATGCAATGGATGTCATGTAATGAATGTCATGTAATGAATGTCATATAATGGATGTCATGCAATGGATGTCATGGAATGGGTTTCATGAAATGCATGTCATGGAATGGATAACATGGAAAGGATGTCATGGAATGGATCCTTTGCAATGAATATCATGGAATAGATGTCATGTAATGGATGCCATGTAATGCATGTCAGGGAATGGATGACATTCAATGGATGTCATGGAATGGTTGACATGGAATGAATGTCATGGAATGGATGTCATGGAATGGATTTCATGCAATGGATGGCATTGAATGGATGTTATGCAATGGATGTCATCAAATAAATGTTATGTAATAGATGTCATGGAATGAATATCATGCAATGGATGTCATGTAATGGATGTCATAGAATGAATATCATGGAATGGGTGTCATGGAATGCATGTCATGGAATGGGTGTCAAGTGATGCATGTCATGTAATGTATGTCATGGAATGGACATCATGGAATAGATGTCATGTAATGTATGTCATGGAATGGATGATATGGAATGGATGTCATGTAATGGAAGTCATGTAATGAATGTCATGGAATGGCTATCATGGAATAAATGTCATGCCATGGATGTCATGGAATGGGTGTCATGCAATGGATGTCATAAAATGGATGTTATGCAATGGATGCCATGGAATGCATGTCATGGAATGAATGTCATGGAATTGTCATGCAATTGATGTCTGGAATGGATGTCATATAATGAATTTCATGGTCATGGAATGGATGTCATACAATGGATGTCATGGAATAGATGTCATGTGATGGATGTCATGGAATGGATGTCGTGCAATGGATGTTATGGAATTGGAGTCATACAATGGATGTCGTGTAATGAATGTCATGGAATGGATGTCATGAATGGATGTCAGGCAATGGATGTTATGGAAGGGATGTTATGGAATGGATGTCATGCAATGGATGTCATGTAATGAATGTCATGGAATGGATGTTATGTAATGAATATCATGGAATGAATGTTATGCAATGAATGTTTGTCATGGAATGTATGTAATGTAATGGATGTCATGGAATGAATGTCATACAATGGATGTCATGGAATGGATGTCATGCAGTGGATGTTAGGGAATGGATCTCAGACTGAATTACAGGGAATGGGTGTCATGCAATGCATGTCATGGGAATGTATGTCATGGAATGGACATCAAGAAATGGATGTCATAAAATGGATATCATGTAATGGATGTCATGGAATAAATGTCATGGAATGGATGTCATGCAATTGATGTCATAAAAGGGATGTCATGGAATGGATGTCACAGAATGAATGTCATGAAATGGATGTCATGCAATGGATAACATGGAATGGATGTCATCAAATGGACATCATGGAATGAATGTCATGGAATTGATGTCATGCAATAGATGTCATGGAGTGGATGTCATGTAATGAATGTCATGGAATGAAAGTCATGCAATGGATGTCATGTAATGGATGTCATGGAATGATATCATCAATGGATGTTATGTAATGGTTGTCATGGAATGGATTTATGCAATGGATGGCATTGAATGGATGTTATGCAATGGATGTCATCAAATGGATGTCATATAATAGATGTCATGGAATGGATATCATGCAATGGATGTCATGGAATGGATGTCATATAATAGATGTCATGGAATGGATATCATGCAATGGATGTCATGGAATGGATGTCATAGAATGAATATCATGTAATGGTTGTCATGGAATCCATGTCATGAGAATGTATGTCATGGAATGGACATCATGGAATGGATGTAATGTATGTCATGGAATGGATGATATGGAATGGATGTCATGTAATGGAAGTCATGTAATGAATGTCATGGAATGGCTATCATGTAATAAATGTGGAATAAATGTCATGCAATGGATGTCATGGAATGGGTGTCATGCAATGGATGTCATAAAATGGATGTTATGCAATGGATGCCATGTAATGCATGTCATGGAATGGATGACATGCAATTGATGTCATGGAATGGATGTCATGAAATGGATGTCATGGAATGGACATCATGTAATCGATGTCATGCAATGGATGTTATGGAATGGTTGTCACGGAATGTATGTCATGTAATGGATATCATGGAATGAATGTCATACAATGGATGTCATGGAATGGATGTCATGCAGTGGATGTTGGGGAATGGATGTCATGCAATGGATGGGATGGAATGGATGTCATTGATTGGATATCATAAAATTAATGTCATGGAATTGATATCATGCAATGGATGTTATGAAATGAATGTCATGGAATATATGTCATATAATGAATGCCATAAAATGAATGTCATGTAGTAGATGTCATGTAATAGATGACATGAAATGGTTGTCATGGAATGAATGTTATGCAGTGGATGTCATCAAATGGATGTTATGTAATGGATGTCATGGAGTGAATGTTATGCAATGGATATCATGGAATGGATGTCATAGACTGAATTACATGGAATGGGTGTCATGCAATGCATGTCATGGGAATGCATGTCATGGGAATGTAAGTCATGGAATGGACATCATGGAATGGAAGTCATGGGGAGGAGCAATGGAATGGATATCATGTAATGGATGTCATGTAATAAATGCCATGGAATGGCTATCATGTAATGAATGTCATGGAATAAATGTCATGCAATGGATGTCACAAAATGGATATCATGTAATGGATGGCATGGAATGGATGTCATGCAGTCAATGTCATCAAATGGATGTTATGTAAAGGATGTCATGGAATGAATGTCGTGCAATGGATGTCATGGAATGGATGTCATGTAATAATTGTCATGGAATGAATGCAATGCATGTCATGGAATGGTTGTCATGTAATAGATGTCATGGAGTAGATGTCATGCAATGGGTGTCATCAAATGGATGTCATGGAATAGATGTCACAATGAATTTCATGGAATGGGTGTCATGGATGTCATGGAATGGACATCATGGAATGGAAGTCATGGGGTGGGTGTCATGTAATGTATGTCATGCAATGGATGTCATGGAATGGATATTATGTAATGGATGTCATGTAATGAATGTCATGGAATAAATGTCATGCAATGGATGTCATGCAATTGATGTCATAAAAGGGATGTCATGGAATAGATATCATGCAATGGATTTCATAGAATGCATGTCATGGATTGGACATTGTGGAATGGATGGCATCGAAATGATGTCATGCAATGAATGTCATGGAATGGATTTTATGTAATGGATGTCATGCAATGAATGTCATATAATGGATATCATGCAATGGATGTCATGGATGTAATGGATGGCATGTAATGCATTTCAGGCAATGGATGTCATTCAATGGATGTCATGGAATGGTTGACATGGAATGAATGTCATGGAATGGATGGCATTGAATGGATGTTATGCAATGGATGTCATGTAGTAGATGTCATGGAATGGATATCATGCAATGGATGTCATGGAATGAATGTCATGGAATGAATGTCATAGAATGAATATCATGGAATGCATGTCATGAGAATGTATGTCATGGAATGGACATCATGGAATGGATGTCATGTAATGTACATCCTGGAATTGATGATATGGAATGGATGTCATGTAATGGAAGTCATGTAATGAATGTCATAATATGGCTATCATGTAATATATGTTGTGGAATAAATGTCATGCAATGGATGTCATAAAGTGGATGTTATGCAATGGATGCCATGTAATGCATGTCATGCAATGGATGTCATGAAATGGATGTCATGGAATTGTTGTCATGCAATGGATGTCATGTAATGAATTTCATGGAATGAATGCCATGGAATGGATGTCATGGAATGGTGTCATGGAATAGATGTCATATAATGGATGTCATACAATGGATTTCATGTCATGTGATGAATGTCATGCAATGAATGTCATGGAATTGATGTCATTCAATGGATGTCATGTAATGAATGTCATGGAATGGATGTCATGCAATGGATGTTATGAGATGGATGTCATGGAATTGACGTCATGCAATGGATGTCATGTAATTAAAGTCATGGAATGGATGTTATGTAATGAATTTCATGGAATGAATGCCATAATGGATGTCATGGAATGAATGTTATAAAATGGTTGTCATGGAATAGATGTCATGTAATGGATGTCATGGAATGTCATACAATGGATGTCATGGAAAGGATGTCATGCAGTGGTTGTTGGAATGGATGTCATGGAATGGATATCATCGATTGGATATCAAAATGAATGTCGTGGAATTGATATCATGCAATGGATGTCATATAATGAATATCATGGAATGTATGTCATAATGAATGCCATGGAAGGAATGTCATGCAGTGGATGTCATGTAATGGATGCCAATGAATGGATGTCATGCAATGGATGGCATCAAATGGATGTCATGGAATGAATGTCATGCGATGGATATGGAATGGATGTCATAGACTGAATTACATGGAATAGGTGTCATGCAATGTATGTCATGGAATGGACACATGGAATGGAAGTCATGGGGTGGATGTCATGTGATGTATGTCATGCAATGGATGTCATTAAAAAGGGATATGAAATGGATGTCATGTAATAAATGTCATGGAATGGCTATCATGTAATGAATGTCATGTAATGAATGTCATGGAATGGATGTCATGTGATGGATGTCATGGAATGGATGTCATGCAATGGATGTTATGGAATGGATGTCATGGAATTGATGTCATGCAATGGATGTCATGTAATTAAAGTCATGGAATGGATGTTATGTAATGAATTTCATGGAATGAATGCCATAATGGATGTCATGGAATGAATGTTATGGAATAGATGTCATGTAATGGATGTCATGGATTGTCATACAATGGATGTCATGAAAAGGATGTCATGCAGTGGATGTTGGAATGGATGTCATGGAATGGATATCATCGATTGTATGTCATAAAATGAATGTCATGGAATTGATATCATGCAATGGATGTCATGTAATGAATATCATGAATATCATGGAATGTATGTCATAATGAATGACACGGAATGAATGTCATACAATGGATGTCATGTAATGGATGCCAATGAATGGATGTCATGCAATGGATAACATCAAATGGATGTTGGAATGAATGTCATGCAATGGATATGGAATGGATGTCATAGACTGAATTACATGGAATGGGTGTCATGCAATGCATGTCATGGGAATGTATGTCATGGAATGGACATCATGGAATGGAAGTCATGGGGTGGATCTCATGTGATGTATGTTATGCAATGGATGTCATTAAAAATGGATATGAAATGGATGTCATGTAATAAACATTATGGAATGGCTATCATGTAATGAATGTCATGGAATAAATGTGATGCAGTGGATGTCATGGAATGGATGTCATAAAATGGATGGGGTGGATCTCATGTGATGTATGTTATGCAATGGATGTCATTAAAAATGGATATGAAATGGATGTCATGTAATAAACATTATGGAATGGCTATCATGTAATGAATGTCATGGAATAAATGTGATGCAGTGGATGTCATGGAATGGATGTCATAAAATGGATGTCATGTAATGGATGCCATGGAATGGATATCATGCAATGCATTTCATAGAATGGATGTCATGGAATAGATGTCATTCAATGAATGTCATGGAATGGACATCGTGGAATGGATGGCATCGAATTGATGTCATGCAATGGATGTCATGGGATGGATGTCATGTAATGAATGTCATGGAATGGATGTCATGTAATGATTGTCATGGAATGAATGTTATGGAATAGATGTCATGGAATGGATGTCATCAAATGGATGTTATGGAATGGATGTCATGCAATGGATATCATGGAATGGATGTCATGCAATGAATGTCATATAATGGATGTGTTATAATGAATGTCATGGAATGGATGTTATGTAATGATGGTCATGGAATGAATGTTATGGAATAGATGTCATGGAATGGATGTCATCAAATTGATGTTATGGAATGGATATCATGGAATGGATGTCATGTAATGGTTGTCATGGAATGGATGTCATAGAATGAAGTACATGGAGTTGGTTTCATGGAATGCATGTCATGGGAATGTGTGTCATGGAATGGATGTCATGGAATGGCTATGCAATGGATGTCATGCAATGGATGTCAAAAATGGATATCATGTAATGGATGTCATGAAATGGATGTCATGGAATGGATGTCATGTAATGCATGTTATGGAATCGCTGTCATGCAATGGACGACATGGAATGGATGTCATGGAATGGACATCATGGCATGTATGTCATGCAATGGACATCATGGCATGGATGTCATGCAATGGATGTCATATAATGGATGTCATGTAATGAATGTCATACAATGGATGTCATGTAATGATCATCATGGAATGAATGTCATGCAATGCATGTCATAGAATGGATGTCATGGAATGGATATCAAGAAATGGATGTCATGCAATGGATGTCATTGAATGTATGTCATGCAATGGATGTAATGGAATGGAGGTCATGAACTGGAAGTCATGGAATGGATGTCATGGAATGGACATCATGGAATGGATATGCAATGGATGTCATGTAATGGATTTCATGCAATGGATGTCATGGAATGGATGTCAAGCAATGGATGTCATGGAATGAAAGTCATGCAATTGATGTCATGGAATGGATATCATGCAATGGATTTCATGGAATAGATGTCATTCAATGAATGTCATGGAATGGACATCGTGGAATGGATGGCATCGAATTGATGTCATGTAATGAATTTCATGGAATGGATGTCATTTAATGGATGTCATATAATGGGTGTCATGTACTGAATGTCATGGAATGGATGTCATGTAATGATTGTCATGGAATAGATGTCATGGAATGGATGTCATGCAATGGATATCATCAAATGGATGTTATGGAATGGATGTCTTGCAATGGATGTCATGGAATGGATGTCATATAATGAATGTCATGGAATGGATGTCATGTAACGATTGTCATGGAATGAATTATGGAATAGATGTCATGCAATGGATGTGATTAAATGGATGTTATGGAATGGATATCATGGAATGGATGTTATGGAATTGATGTCATGTAATGGTTGTAATGGAATAGATGTCATAGAATGAATTACATGGACTGGGTTTCATGGAATGCATGTCATGGGAATGTATGTCATGGAGTGGACATCATGGAATGGATGTCATGGAATGGCTATCATATAGTGAATGTCATGGAATAAATGTCATGCAATGCATGTCATGGAATGGATGTCATTGAATGGATGTCATGAAATGGATGTCATGGAATGGATGTCATGTAATGAATGTTATGGAATGGCTGTCATGCAATGGATGTCATGGAATGGATGTCATCGAGTGGACATCATGGAAGGAATGTCATAGAATTGATGTCAGACAATGGATGTCATGTAATGAATGTCATGGAATGAATGCCATGCAATGGATATCATGTAATGGATGTCATGCAATGGATGTCATGGAGTGGAGGTCATGGAATGGAAGTCATGCAATGGATGTCAGGGAATGGATATCATGGAATGGATGTCATGTAATGGATATCAGAATGGATGTCATGGAAAGGATGTTATGCAATGGATGTCATCAAATGGACATCATGGAATGACTGTCATGTAATTGATATCACACAATGAATGTCATGGAATGGATGTCATGTGATGGATGTCATGCAATGGATGTTATGGGATGGATGTCATGGAATTGATGTCATGCAATGGATGTCATGTAATTAAAGTCATGGAATGGATGTTATTTAATGAATTTCATGGAATGAATGCCATAATGGATGTCATGGAATGAATGTTATGGAATGGTTGTCATGGAATAGATGTCATGTAATGGATGTCATGGAATAGATGTCATGTAATGGATGTCATGGTATGTCATACAATGGATGTCATGGAAAAGATGTCATGCAGTGGATGTTGGAATGGATGTCATGGAATGGATATCATTGATTGGATATCAAAATGAATGTCATGGAATTGATATCATGCAATGGATGTCATGTAATGAATATCATGGAATGTATGTCAAAATGAATGCCACAGAAGGAATGTCATGCAGTGGATGTCATGTAATGGATGCCAATGAATGGATGTCATGCAATGGATGGCATCAAATGGATGTTATGTAATGGATGTCATGGAATGAATGTCATGCGATGGATATGGAATGGATGTCATAGACTGAATTACATGGAATGGGTGTCATGCAATGTATGTCATGGAATGGATATCATGGAATGGAAGTCATGGGGTGGATGTCATGTGATGTATGTCATGCAATGGATGTCATTAAAAAGGGATATGAAATGGATGTCATGTAATAAATGTCATGAAATGGCTATCATGTAATGAATGTCATGTAATGAAGGTCATGGAATTGATGTCATGTGATGGATGTCATGGAATGGATGTCATGCAATGGATGTTATGGAATGGATGTCATGGAATTGATGTCATGCAATGGATGTCATGTAATTAAAGTCATGGAATGGATGTTATGTAATGAATTTCATGGAATGAATGCCATAATGGATGTCATGGAATGAATGTTATGGAATGGTTGTCATGGAATAGATGTCATGTAATGGATGTCATGGAATGTCATACAATGGATGTCATGGAAAAGATGTCATGCAGTGGATGTTGGAATGGATGTCATGGAATGGATATCATCGATTGTATGTCATAAAATGAATGTCATGGAATTGATATCATGCAATGGATGTCATGTAGTGAATATCATGAATATCATGGAATGTATGTCATAATGAATGACACGGAATGATTGTCATGCAGTGGATGTCATGTAATGGATGCCAATGAATGGATGTCATGCAATGCATGGCATCAAATGGATGTTATGTAATGGATGTTGTGGAATGAATGTCATGCAATGGATATGGAATGGATGTCATAGACTGAATTACATGGAATGAGTGTCATGCAATGCATGTCATGGGAATATATGTCATGGATTGGACATCATGGAATGGAAATCATGGGGTGGATGTCATGTGATGTATGTCATGCAATGGATGTCATTAAAAATGGATATGAAATGGATGTCATGTAACAAACATTATGGAATGGCTATCATGTAATGAATGTCATGGAATAAATGTCATGCAGTGGATGTCATGGAATGGATGTCATAAAATGGATGTCATGTAATGAATGTCATGGAATGGATATCATGCAATGGATTTCATAGAATGTATGTCATGGAATAGATGTCATTCAATGAATGTCATGGAATGGACATCGTGGAATGGATGGCATCGAATTGATGTCATGCAATGGATGTCATGGGATGGATATCATGTAATGAATGTCATGGAATGGATGTCATGTAATGATTGTCATGGAATGAATGTTATGGAATAGATGTCATGGAATGGATGTCATCAAATGGATGTTATGGAATGGATGTCATGCAATGGATGTCATGGAATGGATGTCATGCAATGGATGTCATATAATGGATGTCTTATAATGAATGTCATGGAATGGATGTTATGTAATGATTGTCATGGAATGAATGTTATGGAGTAGATGTCATGGAATGGATGTCATCAAATGGATGTTATGGAATGGATATCATGGAATGGATGTAATGTAATGGCTGTCATGGAATGGATGTCATAGAATGAATTACATGGAGTCGGTTTCGTGGAATGCATGTCATGGGAATGCATGTCATGGAATGTATGTCCTGGAATGGCTATCATGTAATGAATGTCATGGAATAAATGTCATGCAGTGGATGTCATGGAATGGATGTTATTGAATGGATGTCATGCAATGGATGTCATAAAATGGATATCATGTAATGGATGTCATGAAATGGATGTCATGGAATGGATGTCATGTAATGCATGTTATGGAATGGCAGTCATGCAATGGACATCATGGAATGGATGTCATGAAATGGACATCATGGCATGGATGTCATGCAATGGACATCATGCAATGGATGTCATGTAATGAATGTCATACAATGGATGTCATGTAATGATCATCATGGAAGGAATGTCATGCAATGCATGTCATAGAATGGATGTCATGGAATGGACATCAAGGAATGGATGTCATGCAATGGATGTCATTGAATGGATGTCATGCAATGGATGTCATGGAATGGAGGTCATGGAATGGATGTCATGGAATGGACATCATGGAATGGATATGCAATGGATGTCATGTAATGGATTTCATGCAATGGATGTCATGGAATGGACGTCATGCAATGGATGTCATGGAATGAAAGTCATGCAATTGATGTCATGGAATGGATATCATGCAATGGATTTCATAGAATGGATGTCATGGAATAGATGTCATTCAATGAATGTCATGGAATGGACATCGTGGAATGGATGGCATCGAATTGATGTCATGTAATGAATGTCATGGAATGGATGTTATTTAATGAATGTCATATAATGGATGTCATGGAATGGATGTCATGTAATGATTGTCATGGAATGAATGTTATGTAATAGATGTCATGGAATGGATGTCATGCAATGGATGTCATCAAATGGATGTTATGGAATGGATGTCATGCAATGGATGTCATGGAATGGATGTCATATAATGAATGTCATGGAATGGATGTCATGTAATGATTGTCATGGAATGAATTATGGAATAGATGTCATGCAATGGATGTGATCAAATGGATGTTATGGAATGGATGTCATGGAATTGATGTCATGTAATGGTTGTAATGGAATGGATGTCATAGAATGAATTACATGGAGTGGGTTTCATGGAATGCATGTCATGGGAATGTATGTCATGGAATGGACATCATGGAATGGATGTCATGGATAGGCTATCATGTAATGAATGTCATGGAATAAATGTCATGCAATGCATGTCATGGAATGAATGTCATTATGGAATGGCTGTCATGCAATGGATATAATGGAATTGATGTCATCGAAAGGCCATCATGGAAGGAATGTCATGGAATTGATGTCAGACAATGGATGTCATGTAATGAATGTCATCGAATGAATGCCATGCAATGGATATCATGTAATGGATGTCATGCAATGGATGTCATGGAGTGGAGGTCATGGAAATGGAAGTCATGCAATGGATGTCAGGGAATGGAAATCATGGAATGGATGTCATGCAATGGATATCATGTAATGGATGTCAGAATGGATGTCATGGAAAGGGAATGGATGTCATCAAATGGACATCATGGAATGACTGTCATGTAATTGATATCACATAATGAATGTCATGTAATGAATGTCTTGGAATGGATGTCATGCAATCGATGTCATGTAATGGATGTAATGGAATGGATATCATGCAATGGATTTCATGGAATGAATGTCATGGAATGGATATCATTCAATAAATGTCATGTCATGTATGTCATGGAATGGACATTGTGGAATGGATGGCATCGAATTGATGTCATGCAATGGATGTCATGTACTGAATGTCATGGAATGGATGTCATGCAATGGATTTCATGGAATGCATGTCATGGAATGGATATCACAGAATGGATGTCATGGAATGGATGCTATGTAATGAATGTCATGAAATGGATGTTATGTAATGGAGGTCATGTAATGCATGTCAGGGAATGGATGTCATTCAATGGATGTCATGGGATGAATGGATGTTATGCAATGGATGTCATGTAATACATGTCATGGAATGGATATCATGCAATGGATGTCATGGAATGGATGTCATGCAAAGGATGAGATGGAATGGATGTCATAGAATGAATATCATGGAATGGGTGTCATGGAATGCATGTCATGTAATGAATGTCATGGAATGAATTTTATGGAACGAATGCCATGCAATGGATGTCATGGAATGGATGTCATGTAATGGTCATCATGGAATGGATGTCATGGAATGGATGTCATAGAATGGATGTCGTGGAATGGATGTCATGCAATGGATGTTATGGAATAGATGTCATGCAATGGATGTCATGTAATCAATGTCATGGAATGAATGTCATGTAATGAATTTCATGGAATGAATGCCATGCAATGGATGTCATGGAATGGATGTTATAGAATGTTTGTCATGGAATGGATGTCATGGAATGAATGTCATACAATGGATGCCATGGAATGGATGTCATGCAGTGGGTGTCATGGAATGGATGTCATGCAGTGGATGTCATTGAATGGAAATCATGGACTGAATGTCATGGAATTGATATGCACTGGATGTTATGTAATGAATGTCAGGGAATGTATGTCATATAATGAATGCCATGGAATGAATGTCATGCAGTGGATGTCATGTAATGGCTGTCAATGAATGGATGTCATGCAATGGATGGCATGGAATGGTTGTCATGGAATGGATGTCATGCAGTGGATGTCATCAAATGGATGTTATGTAAAGGATGTCATGGAATGAATGTCATGCAATGGATGTCATGGAATGGATGTCAGACTGAATTACATGGAATGGGTGTCATGCAATGCATGTCATGGAATGGACATCATGGAATGGAAGTCATGGGGTGGATGTCATGGAAAGGATATCATGTAATGAATGTCATGGAATGGCTATCATGTAATGAATGTCATGGAATAAATGTCATGCAATTTATGTCATGGAATGGATGTCATGCAATTGATGTCATAAAAGGGATGTCATGGAATGAATGTCATGTCATGCAATGGATGTCATGGTATGGATGTCATGGAATTCATGTCATGCAATGGATATCATGTAATGAATGTCACGGAATAGAATGGATGTCATGAAATGGATAACATGAAAAGGATGTCATGGAATGGATGCTTTGTAATGAATGTCATGGAATGGATGTCGTGTAATAGATGCCATGTAATGCATGTCAGGGAATGGATGTCATCAATGGATGTTATGGAATGGTTGTCATGGAATGGATTTTATGCAATGGATGGCATTGAATGGATGGATGTTATGCAATGGATGTCATCAACTGGATGTCATATAATAGATGTCATGGAATGGATATCATGCAATGGATGTCATGGAATGGATGTCATGTAATGGATGTCATGGAATGGATGTCATAGAATGAATATCATGTAATGGGTGTCATGAGAATGTATGTCATGTAATGTATGTCATGGAATGGATGTCATGTAATGGAAGTCATGTAATGAATGTCATGGAATGGTTATCATGTAATAAATGTGGAATAATTGTCATGCAATGGATATCATGGAATGGATGTCATGCAATGGATATCATGGAATGGATGTCATGCAATGGATGTCATAAAATGGATGTTATGCAATAGATGCCATGTAATGCATGTCATGGAATGGATGTCATGCAATGGATGTCATGAAATGAATGTCATGGAATTGATGTCATGCAATGGATGTCATTTAATGAATGTCATGGAATGGATGTCATGGAATGGATGTCATGCAATGGATGTCATAAAATGGATGTTATGCAATAGATGCCATGTAATGCATGTCATGGAATGGATGTCATGCAATGGATGTCATGAAATGAATGTCATGGAATTGATGTCATGCAATGGATGTCATGTAATGAATGTCATGGAATGGATGTCATGCAATAAATATTATGGAATGGATGTTATGGAATGGATTTCATGGAATTGATGTCATGCAATGTATGTCATGTAATCGATGTCATGGAATGGATGTCATGCAATGGATGTTATGGAATGGATTTCATGGAATTGATGTCATGCAATGGATGTCATGTTATGATTGTCATGAAATGGATGTTATGTAATGAATTTAATGGAATGAATGCCATGCAATGGATATCATGGAATGGATGTTATGGAATGGTTGTCATGGAATGTATGTCATGGAATGAATGTCATGCAGTGGATGTTGGGGAATGGATGTCATGCAATGGATGTCATTGATTGGATATCATAAAATGAATTTCATGGAATTGATATCATGCAATGGATGTCATGAAATGAATGTCATGGAATGTAAATCGTATAATGAATGCCACGGAATGAATGTCATGCAGTAGATGTCATGTAATGGATGACATGAAATGGTTGTCATGGAATGCATGTCATGGAATGAATGTCATGCAGTGCATGTCATCAAATTTATGTTATGTAATGGATGTCATGGAATGTATGTCATATAATGAATGCCACGGAATGAATGTCATGCAGTAGATGTCATGTAATGGATGACATGAAATGGTTGTCATGGAATGGATGTCATGGAATGAATGTCATGCAGTGGATGTCATCAAATTTATGTTCTGTAATGGATGTCCTGGAGTGAATGTCATGCAATGGATATCATGGAATAGATGTCATGTAATGGATGTCATGGAATGGATGTCATAGACTGAATTACATGGAATGGGTAATGGAAGACATGGGTAGAATGTCATGCAATGGATGTCATGGAATGGATATCATGTAATGGATGTCATGTAATTAATGCCATGGAATGGCTATCATGCAATGAATGTCATGGAATAAATGTCATGCAATGGATGTCATGGAATGGATGTCATAAATGGATGTGTAATGGATGGCACTGAATGGTTGTCATGGAATGGATGTCATGCAGTGGATGTCATCAAATGGATGTTATGTAAAGGATGTCATGGAATGAATGTCATCAAATGGATGTTATGTAAAGGATGTCATGGAATGAATGTCGTGCAATGGATGTCATGGAATGGATGTCCTGTAATAATTGTCATGGAATGAATGTCATGGAATGGATGTCATGGAATGGTTGTTGTGGAATGGATGTCATGCAATGGGTGTCATTAAATGGATGTCATAGAATAGATGTCATAGAATGGGTGGATGTCATGTGATGTATGTCATGCAATGGATGTCATGGAATGGATATTATGTAATGGGTGTCATGTAATGAATGTCATGAAATAAATGTCATGCAATGGATGTCATGGAATGGATGTCATGCAATTGATGTCATACAAGGGATGTCATGGAATGAATGTCATGAAATGGATGTCATGTAATGGATAACATGGAATGGATGCCATCAAATGGACATCATGTAATGAGTGTCATGGAATTGATGTCATGCAATGGATGTCATGTAATGAATGTCATGTAATGAATGTCATGGAATGAAAGTCTTGTTATGGATGTCATGGAATAGATATTATGTAATGGATTTCATAGAATGGATGTCATGGAATGGACATTGTGGAATGGATGGCATTGAATTGCTGTCATGCAATGAATGTCATGGAATGGATGTCATGCAATGAATGTCATATAATGGATGTCATGGAATGGATGTCATGGAATGGATTTCTTGGAGTGCATGTCATGGAAAGGATGTCATGGAATGGATACTTTGTAATGGATTTCATGCAATGGATGCCATGTAATGCATGTCAGGGAATGGATGTCATTCAATGGATGTCATGGAATGGTTGACATGGAATGAATGTCAGGGAATGGATGTCATTCAATGGATGTCATTGAATGGTTGACATGGAATGAATGTCATGGATTGGATGTCATGGAATGGATTTCATTTAATGAATGGCATTGAATGGATGTTATGCAATGGATGTCATCAATTGGATGTCATGGAATGAATGTCAGGGAATGGATGTCATTCAATGGATGTCATGGAATGGTTGACATGGAATGAATGTCATGGAATGGATGTCATGGAATGGATGTCATGGAATGGATTTCATGCAATGGATGGCATTGAATGGATGTTATGCAATGGATGTCATCAATTGGATGTCATGTAATAGATGTCATGGAATGGATATCATGCAATGGATGTCATGGAATGGATGTCATAGAATGAATATCATGGAATGGGTGTCATGGAATGCATGTCATGAGAATGTATGTCATGGAATGGACATCATAGAATGGATGTCATGGAATCGATATGGAATGGATGTCATGTAATGGAAGTCATGTAATGAATGTCATGGAATGGCTGTCATGTAATAAATGTCATGGAATAAATGTCATGCAATGGATGTCATGGAATGGGTGTCATGCAGTGGATGTTATGCAATGGATCCCATGTAATGCATGTCATGGAATGGATGTCCTGGAATTGTCATGCAATGGATGTCATGTAATGACTGTCATGGAATGAATGCCATGCAATGGATGTCATGGAATGGATGTCATGGAATGGTTGTCATGGAATGGATGTCATGTAATGGATGTCATGGAATGGATGTCATACAATGGATGTCATGGAATGGATGTTATGGAATGGATGTCATGGAATTGATGTCATACAATGGATGTCATGTAATGAATGTCATGGAATGGAAGTCATGGAATGGATGTCATGGAATGGATGTCATAAAATGGATGTCATGCAATGGATGTTATGTAATGCATGTCATGGGATGTATGTCATGCGATGGATGTCATGGAATGGATGTCATGTATTGGATGTCATGGAATGCATGTCATGAAATGGATGTCATGGAATTGATGTCAGGCAATGGAAGTCATGGAATGGTTGTCATGGAATGTATGTCATGTATTGGATGTCATGGAATGAATGTCATACAATGGTTGTTATGGAATGGATGTCATGCAGTGGATGTCACGGTATGGATGTCATCAATTGGATATCATAAAATGAATGTCATGGAATTGATATCATGCAATGGATGTCATGGAATGGATGTCATATAATGAATGCCACGAAATGAATATCATGCAGTAGATGTCATGTAATGGATGTCATGCATTGGATGTCATGGAATGGATGTCAGGCAATGGATGACATGGAATGGATGTCATGCAATGGATGTCATGGAATGGATTTCATGGAATGCATGTCATGGAATGCATGTCAAGGAATGGATATCATGGAATGGATGTTATGTAATGACTGTCATGGAATGGATGTCATGTAATGGAGGCCATGTAATGCATGTCAGGGAATGGATGTCAGTCAATGGATGTCATGGAATGGATGTCATTCAATGGATGGTATGGAATGGATGTCATCAAATGGATGTCATGTAAGAGATGTCACTTGTTTATTGGTTTTACAATTTACAACTACCCCCATCTGTTTCATTTTACTTCTCTCATGATTTGGATTATCTAGCTTTCAGTTGAAATAAATGTTACTAGAGTTTTTAGCCTTGATGCTTGCCACTGAAAATGTAGGTTTATCCAGTCACTATTCTATATTTTTCCTGCAATACTTGATAATTTATTTTGTCTTGGAATTCTTTTGTCCAAAAATTGCTTAATACTCTCTTATTATACTCATGCAATTGACTTGATTTTTTAATGAGGGTATTCTGCCAATCACTAGACATGCCTTGTAAATGTCCATAAGCTAATGATAGTTTTTTTTCCCTTTCAGTCAATAGAGAGAAATAATTATTTAAGCTTTTGAGGTATGCCAATATAATTTTTTTTTAATCATCTCTATATATTATAAATTTTCAAATTTTATTACCTGCTTCTTTGCATGGTTTGGTTATCTTAAATATGGCTTTCTATTTATCAGGTTCATGTGTTTTTTTCAATATCATATCTATTTCCTGTTTTATAATATATATAATTACTTTCACATATATATTTAACTATCTGTTCTGTATCTATCTATTTGATTTATGAAGATATCTCAAATGAGTTAATGTTTTTTGGAAGTTTCTCTTACTTATTTTTCTCTCTTGGGATTTTTTACTCTCCAGCCGAAACTTAACAAATTTTTTTTTCATCTTTTTTCTAATTTTTTTTTTATTTGAATTCTTTTGTTCCATGTTTTTACTTTTCATAATTTTTGTGATATTGTATTTTTGATCAGAGGGCATTATTAACTCTATAGTATGTCCTCACTCTTCTAGGATATTTTATCCATTTTCTTCACAATATTTATTTTTTGTGTGTGAGTGTGTTGATGCTTTTTTCCTGTTTTATTTATTTATTTACTTTAATTTCTGGATTTAGGTATAACAGCTTTGATTTTTTTTATCCTGTTTCACTTTTTTAATTTAAATTATTTTTATGATTCATTTTTTTAATGTCTCGTGATAGTTCTTCGATTTTTTCCTTTTAAGTTTTTATTCCTCTCATTTATTTCTTATTCATTTTTATTATCATTGCTGACATTATTTTTTTTTCCTTTTAAGTTTTTATTCCTCTCATTTATTTCTTATTCATTTTTATTATCATTGCTGACATTATTTTTCATTTTATCTGTTACTTACTGTGTTTGAGGTTTTAGACCTTATCATGTACCTTGAATAACTTAACTATTTTACTTTGATTGATGCTGTATTTAATTTTCATCTAAATTTATTAATATTGTATTTAATTTGGGATGCACATCTTTTTATTTTTAGTAATTTGTTTCATCATTATCAAACATCCATTTATTTACATGATTTTTTTTTCTATAGTGATCCTACATATTTATTTTTACATATTACTTTGCACATACATTTGAGATTGTTTATTTTTTTATTAAATCATTTCAAGCAGTTTGATTATTAAAATTTTAGCCCAAATGTTGGACAACAT
The DNA here is from genome assembly GCA_028023455.1 of Epiperipatus broadwayi. Lineage (NCBI taxonomy): Eukaryota > Metazoa > Onychophora > Udeonychophora > Euonychophora > Peripatidae > Epiperipatus > Epiperipatus broadwayi. The sequence continues at coordinate 6,097,047 of JAQFVV010006198.1, forward strand.
TTTTATGTATTGTATAAGAGAAGAATCCTATATGTAGTTTGATATTCTATTTTAGTCTGATATTGATTTATATAATTAGGTGAGATGATAATGATTATCAAATCACTCGTTAGAGTGTAGCTTATATAAAAGTCAGGTAATGTTGGACAACATTTTTATGTATTGTATAAGAGAAGAATCCTATATGTAGTTTGATATTCTATTTTAGTCTGATATTGATTTATATAATTAGGTGAGATGATAATGATTATCAAATCACTCATTAGAGTGTAGCTTATATAAAAGTCAGGTAAGATCCTCTTACACTAGGTAATTCATATCCCAAGTTAGTCTTGTCCAATATATAACTGTACAAAGAAGATTAATATGAGGACAACTAGAATTACCACAGTTATTCCATGAGTAAGAAATTTAAATCTATAAAATCTCAATCATTTATTCACAACCCTAGTTAACTAGCTCAGTAGTGTAGAATAAGGTGCAATAAATCATATATTCAGGCAGTCACATATATTTTGAATAAAAAAATAGAGTTCTCATAGGAGAATAAAGAATTTAATCAGGTACATAAATTTAAGTAAATAAAAATTTAATAATAAATATGAAAACTCCACATTATGATTTAAAATAGAAATTCATATAACACTACAATACTAGCCAAAACAAAATTTTACTAAACTTCTTCCACAATCATGGTTTCATCTATTAACAAATAGATCTTCTTAAATGAATTTCAATAAACATTCAACATATATAAACAAAACAAAAGTAAAAAAAAATGCATACATTAAAATATAGATTAGTATGCATCAATCTATAAATCGTTTTAATTTTAAAAAATGAAAGATAAAAGAAATAATCACAATTAATGCATTTTGATTTTTTACAAAAAATATTAGTCCCTAGATGACTGTAATAAACAGTATGAGAAGCCACTAAATGTGGCTGAAATTATTAGCCAGAGGATTTGCAATCTAGACTAATTTCTCAAACTAAAGATGGTATATGTCTGATGCCTTATAACATTAATAGCAATCTAGAATTTTATATACATATTTATCATTGCTTCCTCAACCATTACTAGCACCATAGGATGAATTGTCACTTTCCCCATAATCTATAACAAAAGTAATAAATGATCTTGATCAAGATGAATTGACAAGACAAACTTCTGACTACAAATAAAAAAAGGTTAAATTTAAGACTTTATCATGAAATTCGTTGACAATTGAGATTTAGTTTTATAACTAATTTTCTATAATTTAACATTTAAAAAACCCCTATAGTGAACTTCACATTATAATATTCTCTAAAATATTTGGATATCTTATCCTAGTTCAGATAATGTGATAATATCCACCAACAATACAGTTGATTCTGCATATAAACACTAGATGTGTGAATGAAAATATTATAGCTGGATGTAATGATATTTATAACAGGCAAGCACAACATGTATTTTGATTGTCTAGATTTTTAATAACCATGTTTATGTATATCAAACTATCATTTAAAAGAATACTAAGAATGAATATCAATAACAAAATCTGAAAATATCAAAATACCTAACGAGTGCATTAGATAAATTATGGGCATATTTCATTATTAACTCTCAAAATAATTTCTTTACAATACCAACATAAACAATATAATATATCATGAAATAATTTATAAATTCAAGCCTATTTTCCATTATTTAATATTGTTCTCTTTGTATAAATCCAATAAAATATATTCTCCTTTTTTCTTTTAAAAAACTTATTTATTTCTCATTAAACCACACATATACATATATATATACATTTTTAATAAACATCTATATATAAATATACTTCTTTAATACACTATATGATAGTGTATTAAAGATGTATATATAATTTAATGAGAAAGAAATAGCTTTTTAAAAGAAAAAATATATTGGATTTATATGATGAGGATATTATATTTTTTAGAACATATATATTTTTAAAGAAAAAAAGGATTTATTATGGTTAAATATATATATATTTAATACTGTGGGTTCATCTTTGCATTAGCTTCAATATATTACTGTGAGATGCTTAACACTCCATCTTCAATCTAATGACATTTGATTATTTTAAAATATTATTGACTGCAGCTCCAACTCTTCATTTTATATATTCTCACATTAACTTGTTTTAAGTTTCCTCAGGATTATCTAAATATCAATTCTTATTAATCCTTTTCTTAAATTTTTTTCCCGATATTCTATTAAAAACATTTTTTTATATATATACCTTTGAACTAGAAATACCATTATTTCAATTTCTGGGAAATGATGATCGATCTTTACAGGTCAAATTGGTTTGATTGTCTTAAATTTAATTTTTTTATATAGGAAAAGAAAGAATAATTACATATATACCATGTTTCCCCCAAAATAAGATGTAACCAGAAATTAAGCCTGACATGATTTTTGAGGATGCTTATTATATGTATCCAAATATAAGCCTTAGTTAAGATTGGCAGCCTGATAATGACTTGTTTGCTTTTTGAAACATAAGATGGATATATTGAATTATAAAGTAATGATTGTATAAATAAACAACATTATTGACATTAATGCTTTAAAGAAATGGTAGTATAAATTATGTGATTCTTTTGTATTTTCCCTAAACTTAATTCTACTTGTATAGAAAAACAATTTATCTTTAACAAATCAGTATATCAGACAATTTATAATTTCATTTATATATTTTAGGTACTTATTTTATTTATATTTAATACTTAGATTTAGAATGCTTGATTTAGTTTTAGAGTTTCAGCATGGTAGCTCTTAAATATTCAAAATAAAAGTAAAATTAGTTTCATTTCTTAAACATTTTTTTCTCCTAAGAGACTTTATTAAAATAATGGAAGTGATTTCAATTATCAAAGTTTAACTTAAGTTAAATCATCAATCTCTTAAAGAAAAGTTTTTAAAAAGAATATCCAAGCTGAGCTATTACAAGTAATTTGGAAAGTATTTATAATTTGCGTACTTGATAATGGATGGACGGGATTGTGTTATATATATGAATCATCGTAATTTAACATGCTGTCATGTGTTGTAATGTGCATGTGTGAAATACAGAAACATTTTCGAATTTTTGTGCTTGCATTTTTTTATTGCTTTTATATAAATAAACTATTCTTAACTGTAATCATTTTTGTTATCACTCCTGTGTTGCAAGTTTTCAATTAATACTTGATTTAATGGTGAACTTAAACAGAATAATGAGTGCAAAAAGAAAACTTCTGGAGAGAACAATACAGGAATTGGGGGGGGGGGGCTTGGGGTTAATAATCTTGCTGCTTTCTATAAAAAGAAGAATTTGAATAAATGGATTTTTGTATATGAAAAAATAGGGCATCCCTGACAATAAGTTCTACATTTTTTTTTTTTTGGAGCAAAAATTAATATAGGATCTGGTCTTATTTTGAGGGAAACACTGGTATCTCTCCTAAAGTTTACTCTCTTGTTTTGAAACTTAATAATCTTAGATTTCATTTAAATATTTCATTAATTATCTCAGTAGTCATTGATCTAAATATATAAATAGAAATACTCATTAATTAAACCTGAAATTGTAACATACAAGTTATAGATACAAAAGCTTATATAATAATAGTCAGATATAAAAAAGTTCATTTGAAATCTATGTAAAGTTCACAAAAATGTATAAATTTCAAAATGACTAGCATAATTATCTAGTATTGGAAGCATTGCATACTTACAATTCAGCACTTGATGTTGCATTTGTAATTTTCTTTTTTATTTCAGAGCTCTGAGTACAAATGAATTAAGTTATTTGCTTTTCTTACTTAAGGTTTTTGATGTTCTATATACTTTCTATTACTGAAGCAAGCAATATAACTGTATTTAAGACAGTTAAGATTTCCACAGATTTCTATGATTTTTTTTATTATCAACATGATTGATATTTAAATAGCTAGAGTTAGTCTATGGTTTAATTGCTGTCCAAAGCCATTCTATTTGAGGTCGATTTTCTATCTAGGGAAAAACCAAAGGCCAATTATTTTGCATTTCAAAATCTTTAATTTTATTGAAGGAGGTTTGTAGAGTTAACAACATAGCTTTCAGAATACTTTCTGAAGCTCAAGTGATATAAAAAATGTTTGGTTAACTGGATTATTTAAACTAAATTTTATTTGAAAGAATGTTAATTTTTGCTAATTCATACAAAATGCATATTAAATTTCTTAAATCACTCTGATAATAACGTAACAGAATTATTCTGCTGGAAATTAATACAAGAACTACAATAGATACAGGAAAGTTGGTTACAAATTTTACTTAATAAGATTATAAATATTATACCAAAATTAATCCTTTTCTCTTAAAACTGATAACATAAAGCAATAAATATAAAGTTGGTTACAGATTTTTTAAATTTAATTAATGTAGAAATTAAATGCTTTCCATAATTAATTTTTGTTTTAACCTATACGATGTTAATCTTTAAAAAAATTTACTTTATCGTTTGAACTTGTGTTTAACTTAATTTAAATTTCAAGAAAATCCAAAACAAATTTTAAAACTAAAAGTTAAACTTTTATATACATTATTTTATATATGTTCATGAAATTTAATTTTAATATAAAATCCATTTTCATAGAACATAGTTGGTGTTATTATCTCACTAGCTTTAACTTAATGTGCAATGTATCAAAATGCTCCTCTACTATTTCAATACAAAATAAAGAAAATTACAATTGTAATGTTTTAAATAAAAGTATGATATTGTTTATTTTAATTTAGATGACTTCAAGCTTATGAATGGATCAGTTTTTGATAGCTTCTTTCTACAGGCATATTCTTTAGGGTTCAGCATTAATTTTTATTATAGCAGATTCTTTCTCTCTTGGGAAATAAATTTATTGAATAGGTACTTACTTTATAACTTCAAAATCTCAGCTGTATAACTTTAATTCACTGCTAGTCAGATAACCTAAAACAGCATTCCTTAATAAATCATGCTATAAAAGTTTTTAACTCATTGACAAGCATTGGTGGTCGAAAGGTCAGCAACAGATGCTTTACAAGCAGTTGTCCCAGGATAGTGGGTTCGCTTCCCGGCTGATGCTATGACACATGGGAGAAAAAAAAGTTTTTAACTTATTGGATATAAATCATTTTCACCACTGGAGAAAGTATTAATAAAAACATTTCTCTGACTATATTTCTTCTATTTTGCAGTAACTTATGGAGTCAGTCCTCTGCTCCTACTGGAAATTCACTTTTTCTTCTGGTAGGTCCTCGAACCTCTATTTTTATCTCAATTGTAGTTCCACTTGTAGTCTTCAATAATAATTAAATAAAACATTCTCTTAAATATCTGATGATTGCTTACATCATCTGATTTTGGTAAATAGATTACTTCCTATACTTTCTTACTTCATTAACTAATATTAATCTCTTTTTTTTTTTTTTTTGTAAATAAGGGATTTTTCTTTAATTGAGTTGTTTTTACTTCATTAAGTTGTTGTTGTTGTTTTTTTTTTTTTTTGATAAACCTATAGGTGATTTATATAGTATTGTAAGAAATATATTTTTGAAAATAAATTTAGTGAAATTGATTAAATTTTATTTCAATTTTATAATTTAATTTTGATGACAAAACTATGATTTATAAGTTTCAATCTTTTATTTCGAATTTATAATAATAATAAAAATATTATTTAATCTTTTACTATTTTATTTGAATTTGAAAAATTAATTTCATGATCTGGAATAATATATTTTTTTTCTTATTCTGCCTCCTCCTGCAAATGAATATTGATTTAATTGTATATCCCAATATCTTTATTCAGAAATGGGTAAAAGAAATTATTCCATCATTTTTAATATATTATTTATTGTACACACACACACACAGTAATAAATATCTTTATATATATCATTTAATTCTTTTTTATTCTATACTAAGAATTGGGAATTGGCATCTCCAGAATGGCATGCAGCCCTTTGTTGAAATAGTATGGCTCTCTTATTTTGAATAAAAATCTGCTGTGGTTACCACAGAACTAATCATTACTACAAAGTACTTCAACAAAATACTTTCTAGCAGAGAAATTATTATTGAAAAAAAAATACAATTTATTACATTATGTTGGTAATTTCATAATACATATATTTATAATTTACTGTCATCATGGAAACATATGAGGAATAAAATCTGATATTATCACCATACAATTTTCCAACAAAGTATTAAGAATTAACAAAGTTGCATTACTTTTTTATTTATAGCTTATGATTACCTACTATAAATATTTATTTGACATTCTGTATGGCATACTTGTATATGTTATTATAAGGAATTTTATATTTGACTGGTTTAAATTTAAAATAAGATACTGTCATCTCATAATATGTTGTGCAATAGAATTGTCAGTTGACTTATTGTGCTGAATTTGGATGAGTGTTCCAATACAGTATCAACACAATTTATTTTTTTATTATATTTACAGAGTAATTTAGTTCATCTTTTATGCCTATAATTATATAAGAAAAACAATTAATGAAAACAAAAGCTTCAGTAAACTATGAATAGAGAAATTTGCATTTATAGAAGTATATGGAAGTCCTTAATGTTTAATTTGCCATTTCCAAGTTTAAATAATAAATCAAGTAATAATATCAAACAGCATTTTTTAGAAAAACCATTAGATTTTAATGAAAAATATGTTGAGGGTGATAATAGAAGGAAAGTTATTAATGAATTGCAAAAGAAAACACTATTTCAGCAAAGAAGTTTGTCATCTTGAACAAAGTGTTTACCAAATACTGCTGAAACAATTTTTTTTTTGTTATTTCTGAAAATAACAAAAGTGGGAATTTCTAAAAAAAAATTGCATGTACAATATCCCAAAAATTTTGTTTAAAGAAATGAGAAATAAGGATGACATGTGAAGAAAATATCCTACTCAGAACTGTAAAGGAATAAATCACAATTATTGCTGAAGAAATATCAAATATGCAAATAATGTGTATTAATTCTGCTGATCTTCCAATGCTCAAGAGGAACTTGTTGATATGTTATTTCTTGAAAAACATATTACAGGTAAGGATGTTTTAGAAAACCTAGCATTTCACATTTAAAATATATATGTATATATTGGTAATATAGTGTGCATTGTGATTGACAGTGAATCTGCTAGGATTCTGAAAAAGATATCATTTATTAAATTATTCTCTATTGTATTTTGCATCAAAAAACTTCAGTTAGAAAATTTATGAATTATTGTCATAACTGAAAAGAGTAGTGAACATTGTTATATCAGTAATTAATTTCATCTGATCTAAGTACTGAATCACAGACTTCTTGAAGCACTGTTAGAAAAATAGGTAATCAATGTAATGATTTAATTATATTTACATCTATAAAATGACTATCAAAATGGAAAGCATTAAAATGGTTCTTTGAATGTTTGAAGGAAAATATTTTTGTTTAAACTTTAAAAATTACAATGTAGACTTTTCCAATAATCTCAAATAGATTCAAATTTTTTGTTTGATATAATTGAATATTTTGATAAACTGAATCTTAAGATGCAACGAAAAGCAAATAACACTTTACAATTTTAAGAAGCAATTACACTTGAGCAGAAACTAAAGGTGTTTTTTGTAAAATATTGCCAAAAATGAATGTATTTTTTAAAAATCTAAGAAATTATACATTGAATTTAAATCAAGAAAAAAGTGATTATAATATGTTTGTTGAAATGATTATTTTTATTTCAGTCTCATTTACAAACAGATTTCATGGTTTTAGAAAACAGGAAATTAATACACAGCAAAGCATTTTTTGGAATATCTATTGAAAATCAGACAACTATGGAGTAAACATTCCAGGACATTATATTAAGATAATGAAACTCCTTTCTAACTAATTAGTCAAACGCTAGACAATTTGCTTTTGGAATTATGACTGCTCTTGTTATTAATGTATAATTATGAATACCTTTTTTCCTTTATATTAAAAGTTAATGGAGGAGCAGACTCACTGATGGAAGTTTGAAACTGAATTACTGTTAAAATGCACAAATTATACTCCAAATTTGAATAAATTGTCAAGCGTTATTAGCCGAGAGGTCATCGCAGCAGCCTTGCAAGCAAGTAATTGGTTGCAGACGGTTGTGGGTTCGCGTCCGGCCGATGCTATGACATAAGAAAAAAAAATTTTTGAATAAATTGTCCAAGAACATACAACTTTAAAAATCACACTGGAAAATTTTATTCTATAATATCAACTGAATACTTATTTAAATATAAAATTTTACACATGAGTATTTAAATTAATTTTTTGTTTTTTAAATTTATTTTATTTGTATGAATACATTTTTTTGATTAAAATGAAAATTTACAAAAGAAAAGAAAAAAAAGATTATTGTAGTACAAAAAACAAAGTATATGATAGTTTTTGTGAATCTTATATCTGTTAATTTATATTTGTAAAGACAGAAATAATTACAAAATTATCTATTAAAGTTTCAACAATTTAAAATTTTTCCAGAGAACAGGGTAGATTTTGTTTCAGAAAGATTCCCAGCCCATATTCTAAACCATGGTCGTATTGCCAACCTTCATATCTTATTAAAAGTAAAGCCTGGTCCAACTTCCAGTCCACATTAATCTTATTTCAATACATATAACTTTCAAAATAATTAATCTTAATATATATAAAGTAATTTGCATAATATATTGTCGATTGCAGTTCTAAAAAAGACTGCAAGTCTGTTGAAGTTTCAGAAAAAAGAAAAGAAAAATGAAATAAAAAAAAGATATAGTGGAACACTGATAAAGAAAAGAAAAATGAAATGAATAAACTTGAACCTAAATTGGTATAATTACTAAGATTAAAGGATTAAAATGAAAATAGGCTGAATATATTGTAAAAAAGGAAGATTATTGATAAACTTGAATAATTTTTGACTAGATTCTAAAAGTTAGTAAGCATTATTGAAAAAAATTCTAATTTAAAATAAGATGTAAGGCCAGAAAGTCTGCTGAACCATTATGATAAAGAAAAATTTGGACATTTTAGAGAAGTACTGAAAAGATTTTGCTGTGTAATAGTTTTTTTTTTTTTTTTTTTAAAAAAAAGGCTATTGTTATTATACATGTATGTATTATTACATCTAAAATATATATAGACACTATATAAATATATGAGTATCAACAGCCATATAAATTTGAAGCTATTTATTTGAATGATTGCATTTTTGTCTTATTGTGTTTTCTCTTTATTTCAATTGAAAAACAATAGTACTCTAATTTCCAATTGGATAATCAAGTAGTTTTTAAAACTGTTTATTCTTTAAGCTTATAAATTCATGAATAAATTTTTCAAACGGATGATTTCATTTTCTAGTAATTAAATTTACAATATATTTTCTCTTTAAATTGGAATTTTGTTTTCCGCTGGTACAACGTGGAAGGTTTTAAGTAATTACACATAAAAAAAAATGTTTAAATAAAATCTTTAACGATAAATCTAAAATGCAAGGTAAGTTTTTAAAGAAGTATACACATTTATATAATACATATAGATGTGTACATGTATCTATAAATATTTTTCACTATTAACTTTATTTCTATAAACTAATTTTTCAATTATTTAAGTTTAGTTAATGAATTTTCTTTCTAAGATATTGCCTCCATTATATCGTTAGTTATCAGCAGTAATAGTTTTAATTTGTTGATAAATTCTTTTTTTAATGGAGAGCAAAATATACGAGAAACATTCATGCAAGTTTTTTTGGCAATTAATATATTTCATTTTTATAATCCTTTATTATAAAAAAAAAAAAAAAATGTTTTTATTTTTTACTTAATATTTTTAAAAATTTTAAATGACAAAATTAATAATTAAATATTTACCTTTTTTTTCTATAACTGAAACACACAGGCTTATTATATACCTGTGTTTATATATGTAATATATAGGGTATATGAGCACAGACTTTCACACGACCCCCCACTCTCCACACTATCTCATAACACTGATACACTTGAACACATATATGTTGAAAAGATAAATAATCACCAATATACGTATTTCATGCTAAACCAGCAATCATCAGTTCGTCCAGATTACCATCTCCATATATATATATATATGCTATAAGTGCTCAGATATATATTAAGATAGCCAATCCTCATACTTTAATGGACAGGCTTCAATCTACTTCACACTCCAACTCTTCAATGTCCATCCAATTAAAAATCTGATGATGGAATGCTCAAAAGCGACCATGAGGCCGAGATTCTTGTCACACCCATGTTGACCTAAGGTCAATCTGACCCCTCATGCACAGGACATAATCCATTTAATACAAATACAAGGGATGGGCAGACATCTCTACTATGTAATAACTGAAACACACAGGCTTATTATATACCTGTGTTTATATATGTAATATATAGGGTATATGAGCACTGACTTTTTATGTAAAAGTCTCAGGAGATCATATAGTATGTAAGTAGAATATTGAGTTTAATAACCCCTTTCAGTAGTACTTTTTTTTTAATTATTCAATTGAGAAAAGATTCAGAAAACTTAAGCTTTGCTTCTGCAGTGTTAAATATCACAGATTATTTTTTAAAAACGTAAATGCTGATTTTATATCATGCCTAGGTACCTTGATTTATTTTTAATTATTCTTAATTATTTTAATTCTATTAAAATGATAATTTAAAAATGAATATATATATATCTAATTGGGCACAAAAACATTTCCAACTAGATTGTAATAAAATAATCTAAGTTAATTATCATAATATATAATTTTACTGTTCATTAAAAATATTTACAGTTATAAATAGAAATCTTCTCAAAATCTTTTCTATTCTAAGAACTTCTTTTGCCATTATTTGTCATCTACAACTAATTATAAAATGATATTTTATAAAAATTAAAGTGGTAATATGTATTGACCAAAGAATACACACATTCATAATTTAGGTAATTGTATATAACCAAAATCCAGTTGAAAGAACTCGAAGTTTAAGTCTTAAAAAAATAAAATAATTGAATTCTATTACAAGAAAATGAGAATGGAAAATGAATCTACTGATGTAAACTTAATCTGATTATGAAAAACCATGACAACCTAATGCACAGTACTATTAATATTAATATTTACTTCATCATTGGTAAGATTAAAAATGGAAGAAAATTCATGTTTGCCAAATACATATGTCAATCAAGTTTAAAAATATTTAGAAATAAATTTCTGATTGATTGAGATTTCATTCCTTCTATCAAAGGCATTCTAGGTAAAAAGAGGAGGAAGAAGATGCCTCTTTTGACTTTAAATGTATTACAAATGCTGTAACTAGAGGATACTTCTATTATATATAGAAAATTGCAATAAGTTAATCTCAAAACATGACAAGAAAATATTTAGCGCTGTAATTCTTATATAATATATATAATAAAACGATAAACTTTTACTGTTGATAATAAATATTACTAATAACCATTATAAAACAAATACTTTCAGTTATCTGCATAACCATTTGTGACTGGAAATTTTTACACTATTTATTAATTAGAGTTTTATTTATTTAAATTGCCTCTTTGATTTTTCTTTTATTATGGTTTTTTTTAAATCCATAAAAAGAATTTTAGATTTTCCAGATCGAAATTGAAAATAAAAATTGCATATTTTTTCATGATCAAAAAAAAAAAAAAATCATATCTGTTATTAAATCATTACTCTTATTTTTTACAATGTTTATATAAAAGTTTATGTTCTTTTAACAACACTATACCACATTTTACTTATTAAGTATGAAGCTTTGCATTTATATGTAATTTGATCACAATATTACTTTTTTGTTTCAAAAATATCACTTTTTAAAAATTATTCATTAATAAATTTAGTATGAATCTTTTGAAACATATGGAATAGATATCTTTTTTTTTTTCCAGTAATTTTTTGCTTTTTAAAATTTTTAGATTTTTAAAAATTTTTAATTTTATTATAAAGCCAACTTCAATCTTTTTTTTTTTTTGTAAATTTTTCAATGATTTATCACTTTTGTGACAATACAATTAATTATTATAAAATAAAAAAGGTCTAAGACTTGTCATTATAGGTACTATTGGTACTTTTGATTTGTGATATATATACTCTTCTTTGTAATATTTTACTTAGCAATTTATAATTTAATAAACCAGCAACTCTTGTCGCATATACAGCAAGATGTTCATTAACTTTATTCTATTCCTTTTTGATTGTCTATTTTAAACTTGTTTATTTTATTCACAAGGTTATGTAGTTAACAAAGTATTTCTGTTATTTGTAATATTTATTATTATTGTTAAAGCTTTATTGTTTATTATTTTTACAATAATCTATAATATATTTTGTTATATATATATGTTTTTAGTGTTTTTGTTTTTATCAAAACATCTCTCACCTTAGCTATATATATTGTAACTGCAGATTCAAAAACAGGTCAAATTAGTTGTATTACAAAGCTCCATGGTTAAGAAAGCTTAATAAAATACTGTTAGATTGATTAGTAAATATTTATACTGTCATGTATGTTTGCACATTAAATATATATATACATCTTGAGCTAGTATTTTCTGCCATCACATAGATATAAACATATGTTTTTATTTGATTAAAATTGCATATCTGTTATATTATTTTAAAATATTTTTTGAAATATCATTTTAAGTTTTTTTTATTTATCTCTAAGGAATCAGCATTGAAATTCATTGAATCAAGAGAAAAATAAATCTTGAGAGTTTTTTAGTAAAAGTTTTTTTTCCTTAATTGGAATTCTTGGATATAAGGGTTGGAGAAAAGAAAAAAAGATTAGATTTTTGTTGGTAATTAGCTCTATTGTTGAAACTTCAGATATTCAAAGTATTTGGTAATCTATTACACTAATTGATCTAGAATTTTTCCACTAATTGAAAAAAAAATGACCAAAAGAGATCCAAAATTGCATCAGTAAAAATGTCTAAAAATAAAATAACAGATGTGAATCCGGTTCGTGAAAGAAAACAAAACGTATAAATTATGGAGTTTCTTTTTGTTTAACTTACTTGGCATTTTGATGTGTACTCATATATCTCTAAAACATAGTGAAGAGAAATTAAAATATAAAGTAACAATGCCAAGAAAATGTTTTCTGGCTAAGGGACATCAGAACTTTCCCCTCTAGGAATTACATCACCACCTGAAGCTAACCGTGTGAATGTCAACCCAAGGGAAATAACGATGTGCAGAGCTAGCCAAGGAAATCAAAAGAAAATCAATGGGACAAAAGGAGGATTCATGCCAGTCATCTCAAGAAAACTCATATGAGAACTGTAACATCTGGAGAAAGTTGTGCCACTGATTGATCAGGGTAATTATGAACTTTTCTTAAAGAACTTTTTCTTTAAATGTTGGCATAATAGATCTATACTCCATTAAATGTTAAAATATTTCAACAATAGAGTATGGGACTATTTATGGGAATTTTTATTTATTTTAACTTAATTTTTAAGGGGTGGGGGTATGGTAATAGATTTCTTAAAGTATATTTATTATTATTTGTGTATATTTTCTATGTATTTTTTTTTTGTTACATTAAAATGAAAGTATATGAGATTAGTTTCCTCAAAATGTTTTGCTTGATCTTAAAAGACAAATGGGGGAATTAGGGGGGTTACTTTAGTTAAATGTTCTGATAATAAGCAAACACAGGAATCTTATATCAGAACCTGGAGTATGTAAAAAGATGCCCCGATGGCTGTAAGCAAACAATGGACACATGTCATCACTTAAGGTTAGAATTTAATTGTATAACATAGAGGGTTGAGGGTTTAAATTAGTGTTTAATAAAGGCTTAACTGTAAGTCGATTAAGGCACACCTATGTGGATAGGTCTCCAGAAGAAACCTGGGTTCTGTCATTTATAGAAGTTGTGTGTTGAGTGTTACCTCGGGAATGCTATAAAATGTTAATAGTGAGTAGAATTTAAAATGAAAAAGGATTGGAATTAAAATTAAGTTTGTATTTGTCTTTTATCAAAAGATTTGAGTCAGCCTTGAATGTTTCAACAAAGGGAATTGGAAAAATATTAAGAGTGAAAAATTTATATAATAAAAGTTTATAACCATATTTCAGTATCTTTGTTTTAATTTAGTTTATTAGTTTACTAATTAAGTATCCATTTGGTTCAAATAAAATCCAAGAAAGATTATATCTTAAAATCTATTTGGTGATTGCTGAACATAAATAAATAATCACTATGATTGTGGAATGTTCTTTGCAATCTAGTGTTAGGCTAGATTCCTAGTAGTGTCCTTGTATGGTCACCGTATTTTTGTAATCTTTGGAAAATTGTAAACAGTGCCAAAATGTAATGGCACAATCTTAAATTTCACAATTGTAAGAAATTAAAAAGAAATGGGGATATAAAATCAATGATACTAACACATAATTTGTATAATGAAAGAACTTTGTAAAATTATAATTAGTAAAGTGATGACCAGTAAGTATAATGTAAGTATTATTGCTTGCAAATGGATTTGAATTGCAAAAATGTACCGTGTTTTGTGAATGTTCAGATTTTCCATCTAGAATAAATTTTAAAAAATAAGTTGCCCTTTTCTTGTAATAATTGAAACACACAGTCTTATGATATACATGTGTCTTTATATGTAATATATAGGATATATGAGCACAGACTTTCACACGACCCACCACTCTCCACACTATCTCATAATACTGATACCCTTGAACACATATATGTTGAAAAGATAAATAATCACCAATATACATATTTCAGGCTAAACCAGCAATCATCAGTTGGTCCAGATTACCACCTCTACACATATATGCTATAAGTGCTCAGATATATATTAAGATAGTCAATCATACTTTAATGGACAGGCTTCAAACTATTCTACACTCCAACTCTTCAACCATCCATCCAATTGAAAATCTGATGATGGAATGCTCAAAGGCCACCCCTTTTTCTTGTAGTAAATTGAATGATAAATCTGAATTCATTGAAAATTATAAATGCAAAGTTCAGTCATGATTCTCTTTAATTTTATTTTTCTTTTTAATTAGAAATAAAACACATTTATAATCATTTATACAATAATTAAATGAGTGTAGAAAATTTATGAAAAAAAATTTTAAAAATATATTAAATCAGGTCATTAAATCTGTATAAAGATGTTTAAAAAACATTCTGTTATAAATTAATACAGACTTTATTGTGGGTTAAGTGTTTAAAACATATTGTGAGGATGAAAGATATAAATGAGTCTGAAAAATGATAGGAGTCTATTGACTCAAGAAAAAAGCAATGCCGATTGATTCTATAAAGAAATGAGAAAATGCCTCTGTTTAAAATATTTTACATCAATAATTTTGTATAGCTTTACTTTCCTGATTTTTTTTAAACAATATTTTTTTAATACTCCATCCACTTCAGCAAGTATGATAACCTTAGGTAGCAAAAAACTTTAACATGGTTGGCTAGGATGCAGAAGACACACCAATCAAAAGTCCTGGAACTATGCAATTATATCCAGACATGTAATGTTGAGGTTGTATAGAAAGTAACATTAACTATTTTAAAGAAGAAAACCATGCCATAAGGAAATAAGTCAACTCTGCAATAAGAGTTACCATATATTTATCTTTAGCAGGACTCTTCTACATTATCTACTATCACTGATACTTGAAGAGGATAATCACAATCAGAAGTGAATTGATAAAGACCATCACTAAAAATATGCACAAAATAGTAAAACTTACAGTCTACAAAAACTTATAGTTCAAAACATTTTTATTATCTTGTAACCCCTTTTTTTTTTATATTTCACTATATGCCATATATAATGTTTATATTCATTCAATTTAATATTTTGTATTTTTATTTATTTATTTTCTTCAAATTGTGTTAGTTGTGAAGCAATGAATTTATAATTTATTTATTGTATATAAATTATTTTTTATTAACTAATTTGGTTTGTTTTGCTTTTCAAACTCATTCCAAATATATGCCATTAATATCCACTAACCCTGAAAAGTCAGTAAGTCAAGTGGGGGGTATGCAGAGATAATGGAATTTTATTAAAATGCTAATGTTTGGCAATAGTAAATTATCTAGAAGTAATCTTTCTATTTAAATAAAATTGGCACCTAAAAATTAATTTTAAATTAAATTTAAGCAAAGAAATTAAAAATATTTTTGGAATCATTATACTTAACCTTCATTATTAAGATTATTTTCTTTATTATTTATATATTTGATTTTGTTAACCATTTCATATTTGACTTTATTGTAATGAGAAAAGTTATGATGGCAGTTTGTAGTTTCATGTAACATTATTGTAAAGAACTTTTCAAATTAGTTGGCCACACTGATGTCCTAAAAATAATGGGAATTCTCATGTTCAGCTCATATTCATATAAAAATGTAAAACACTTGATGTTCATATTTTAAAATCAGCATTAATAAATGGTGTGTGAATTTTATGAAATCCATAGATGAACATATTTTCTATGTCTTTAGATTTAATAGTAATCAGTAGTTGTTTTTGTTTTGCCACTCACTGCTCCATCAAATAAATAGTTAAGATAGAACTCTTTTACTAACTCAATATATTTAATTATAATACACGGTATCACACACAATGACAATAGATAATAAATCATAGCTATATATGTATGTGTTAGAGGATTTAAATATGTATATTTGTCAGATATATATTTTTGACATAACATTAAATCTTAGTTTAGCCTTAATTAATTTCCTTGTTGTTTTGTAGCAGATGACATATAGATTTACTATATTAAAGTTTCGGCAATAAATGAATCACATTCACTTCCATGACAGATTAAATATTAATATGAAGGAGAAAATGTGTGATTTTCTTGACTGATACAACTTCATAATTTATTCATGCAAGAAATGAAAATATCCCTTTTATAATTTTCAAAAGAAAAAAAAACCTATTTATAACAAATCAAAATAAGCTTAAAAGTGTACAAATAGTTAATATGTTATACTGGGCCTTTTTGAAATAAAATATTTAAATTGCCTACCAGTACTTAAATGTTTAAAGTATGTATATATCAAAGATTTTATATATAAGTTTTGAAATATAGTTTTTTGGTTAGACAGTTTTCTCTTGACACTAAAGAAAAAATATAAATTTCTAGGTGAATTGGTTTCCATAATCATTAATGTCTTGTGCTTCAGAAGATGATTTAGACATTGGTCAAAGTGCAAGTGAATTTTCAGATTTTCTTGTTAACTATAATTGATATTGCAAATAATTATTTCAGGTAGTAAAAAAATAATTTTTGGATCAAGTCAACACATTCTTTTGCTTGGCAGATGAAAGGATATATTTCAAAATATCCTCTTCTAGGCAAATACATGGTTTAAAAAATTATGAATCAATTCCCATTTAATAGCTCTTAGCTAGTCATATTGAGAAAATTGTGTGTAAATGTGGTTTCTTATAGCTATGGGAATATAAGTATTAGTTAAAATTTGCAATTAATAACAGCACCAAACTATTGATATTCTTCATTCTTCCAAATTGATTCTCTAAAGTCTAATATATTTTTTTCTAATTTAATAGCTATTGATGTCTATTGCAATCTGATTTGATTTGATTTTGATGGTATAACTTTTTTAAACTGCCTTTGCATCGTTACCAAAAACTTGTTTTCCAGAAGCTAATTTACCACCCTATGCAGAGTGTTTTTATTTATTTATTTATTTTTTTTTAAAAAAAAAAACATTTTTGATCTTTTTACTTTGCTTTCTAAATTTTAATTATCTATTGCTTTTCTGAAATACAAGTTATTTTCCAAATAATACTTAGTATATATATTTTTAATATTTTTATATTGAAAATAATGTTCATGACAGCTGAAAATTCAATTTTCCTTATTAGTTGTAAGTCTTTAAAATGTTGTGTTCAACAATTGCATTTTACAACTAATCAAACTGATCGTCACAAATTTTCAAATTTGCAAAACTAATTTCTTTGTTGACAATAATAAAGATAGAGCACACAATACAAAGTTTTATATAATGTATATAACTTTAACACTTAACAATTATATATTTCTGTAATGTAATTTTCACTTCATCACTCTCATATAAGATAGGGACTGTTTTCTGTTTGCTTTAACACTTTGTGGAGAGATGTAATCATAAACATATGACCAGAGATATGAAAAAGATGTACAATCCCCAAGATGCAGAACCAGCACTCATCACTTGGCCCAGATCATAATCTCTTAAATATATCTTTATGATGTTCCGTATATGTAGATAACCAATTACTACAATTTAATTGATAAATATCAAACTTACTGCCCTCACAACTTTGACCCAAACTACTTAATGGAAATATATTAATAATTTTTATTAGTCTACACTTTCATGCAAAGTCAGGATCATGCATTTTTTTCACATTTTTGGTCATATGTTCATGATTACACCCCTTTGCAAGTTGTTAAAAGTTGATAGAAATTAGTCCCTACCGTTTGTGAGAATGGTATAGTGAAAATTACAAAAATATTCATTAAGTAGATAATCTCTAGTCTAATGAATGAGTAATAAAAATTATTAATATGCTTTCATTAAGTGGTTTGTGTTAAAATTGTGAAGGCAGTAAGTTTGATATTTATCAGTTAAACTGTAGTAATTGGCTATCTCTAATCCTGAACAATGATAGAGATATGTGTAAGAGTTATGATCAAAGCCAACTGATGAATCTGATTCAGCTTGAAATGTGCATCTTGGGAATCATACATCTTTTTCACATTTTTAGTCATATATTTATGATTACACCCCTCAACAAAGTGTTAAAGGTGAAGTGAAAATTACACTATAGAACTATTCATCAAGTGGATAATCTCTAGTCTAATGAATAACTAATAAAAATTATTAACAAATATATATTTAAAAAATCAACTTTAAAATCCAGTTTAGAAGAAATGTAAAAGTCATTTATATTTTTTTAATTTTTGTTAGTCAAAAGTTTTTAAAATCCTTAAATAGCTGTTTTTAATATATATATATTTTAGGTACAAATATTTTTAGAAAACACAAATGTATATTTAAAAACAATGAGGATTGCCAATTCCTCAACAAGCTTTGTGATAAATGCTTAGCCAGAGAAAGCATTTAAAATATCTCTGTTAGGAACCCCTTCCCAAACCCCTGACCATGGTTTCATGCTTTGGCACTCCTCAGAGAGGTGTCAGGGTAGGTTCAGACACTAGATCTAAGCATTTATCACAAAGCTTGTTGAGAAATTGGCAATCCTCATTGTTTATAACTTACAAGCTTAAGAGAGTAGGGTCATGTGATCTATGACTCTTATTTTGACTACAAATGTATATTTGTTTTGGCTTCATTTTATATCGATTTTTATAACCATATTGAAACTTTTATCTAAAGTTACTTTCTTAATCTTAAACTCTTTTCTAAAAAAAAAAAATTTCAATTAACGTTGTAACCTAATTCATGGTATTATGATATATATATATATTGATTTATGTAAAGAGTTTACAACTATTATATTGAAAAACTATAATAAATTATATTCAGTCTTGATTTAGTTCATCTAATGTACATTTGTTAATTAATAGGCAAAATATACAGTGTTTTGTTAAGAGAATGGAGTCATAAATGAGAATTTGGCATGATAAGAAGTGCTGTGAACATTGTGACCTAACAATTTTTGAGTCTAATATTACATATCTAATCTTTTTTATTTAAAATTTATAATAATTCTTTTTTATGCTTTAAGATGTAAAAAATATGACTATGTAATAAAATGGGTTGCTTTGAGTTATATATAAATGTGAAATTCTTTATCTAATGACAAAATGAATTATCTAGACAATAAAATGTGAACTGTGTGGTAACTTATGATCAACTTCAGTGATAATTTGCTATATTCTGAAATTCTTCTAAAACAATAAAAGGTTTCTATAGTATAATAGTTATCTTATTTATCTGCTATGCCACAATCCAAATTCAAATCCTTCTGAATAAAACTAGAAATTTTTTTGAGATCACAAATAAAATTGGGATTTTTAAAAAATAACTAGCCTTTAACCAACTCATATTAATCCATAAACTGATGTTTAACTATTATAAGTTAAGAAATAATGCAGCTTGTTATCAAAGTTATGAAGAGGGATTATACTAATATGGGTGCTGGGTTCATCATTTAAACATATGCTTTCAGAAATATCTATCTTCACTCCAGAGCTATCTACTATAAACTTGATAAATCAAAGGTACCTATACCTAAACTAGTTTTTGAATTTTTCCCTTCAACAATAAGTACCATAGATTTAAAATTGGAACTAATAGCTATAGACATCTTAGCAAGCTACATTTACATTTAATTATGCTAGTGAGGTAACAGTTTGAAATGCAGAACTAAGGTTTTGAACACAAGTCAAATTGCTTGTATAATTATATAAAACTAGGCTAGTTATTATATATTTTAATGGCCTCAATGTTATGCTGTTGTAGGATTCTTTATTTTTTAATTAGAATAACTTATACCAATAAAACATTGAATAACTTCCTTTGCTCCTATTTAATATTTGTTTTCACTTGTAATTTGTTCCAGTTTACTTCAGAGCTATCTATTGTAAGTGAGACTAATTAATTATCTCTAGATGGAAATGATTATGCACACAATCGTAGAATTTCTAACTTATGAAAAAATATATATAATAGCATTATCATCTTAAATCCATTTGTTATTCAATATAAATAATTTTGGAGTTGAAATGAAAGGACTGATCTTCTAAACCTATAACTGTGAATATAATGGATTTTTTAAAATAATATAAATCTTTTTATCCAAAGATAAAATGTTAGCATATACAACTAGAATCACTAATATATATAATTACCAATCTATTATTTTATCTATATAAATGTATGTTATTTGATTTGGGTTCAAACCTATGTGACTTTTTTTAAATTTCAAGCTTATAAAAATCATAAACCAAAATAGATAAAATAACATTACTCATTACTATTCATTAATAATTAAATCTTATAAAAGATAAATCTGGAATAAATTGGTGAGAAATAAGTTGTGGATTTAAAATCTAATCTTTTTGAATTGGTCAAAAAAGTAAAAGTAAGTCTGATTAATCAACTAAATAGAACTGTTGTGCTCAATCTTCTGCTTGTCTTCTTGGATGTTTTGCAATCTACTAAGTAACTAACTAGATAATTATAAATATTAATGATTAAAATTATTTTATTTTAAGGACATCATTTCGGCAAAAAAATATTAAAAATTTTAAACTTAAAATTTATATTGAAAAATGTAAAAATATTTTATTATGTATATAATGGAGGAATGTCTGGAGAAGCATTATTATAGTGTGTGCTCTATTTGACTTTAGATAATTTTCATGTTAACTGCCACCACATAAAAGAATTCAATGAATCAATAGAAAATAAATAAATATATATTTATTGAATGTATTGACCAGACTTTTAATTAGAAAAGCAATACAAAAATATTTTATCAGAAAGTAACTGATAACAAATAAGAATGTTGCTTCATATTTTACAATGAATCTTATGATGAAAAGTATATGGAATCAAAGCATTTTAACAAGAAATACATTCAAAAAGCAATCCATTTACGTCATAAAAAGGCAAAATAGTAATTATATGTGTATGTGCACTATCCCACAGTACAAATAATAAAAATTATTCACATTACTTTTGACAGTAATAAGTAATTTTTATTATTAATTTCAAAATAAAAATAGCATTTTAAAAGTTTTTAAGATAATGACTTTTTTTAACTACCACTGGATATAGCTGATAACAAAACAGTTTCTAAAATATATAAACCTTTAAGTTTCATGTTTCATTATTTTCATATTTTTACTGAATGACATTGGCTGCAGAAAGAGGTTTGTTGTTAACTGAAAGAAGACTCTGTGATTATTCTGTGAAACTGTAAGGGAATCAATTAATCAAGTCAAATTTCTAAGTTCCGTTCCATATATTCTTGTCATTGCAGCTGTTATTACTATATGAACATGGAAAGCTGTTTACTAACATGTATGAGCTAGTGGTAAATTTATTGGAATTTTATCTCTGAGTTTAAGATCAAGAAATAATATCTTTTTCTCAGTTGCATGATAGTTCTTAACTGAAATGTCAATGGAGATTTCTTGAAAGCAGAATGAATGTGAATGTAAATAGACAACTAAATTATGGTCTTTATTGCAGGAGGTTATAAAATCACCAGCCAAGGCAGCAGTTGTTGATGAAGGTGGAAGGTGCTCATAATTCCCTGATTATTGATCCAGGCTGCTATTTGATGAGACTTTTTAATTCAGATACTTTAACTGCAGATCACTTTCAAATGAAGAAATGTGCATGAATTGGAAGAACTGTTTGGTATTAAATGGAATATTGTTAAACTTTGTGAAGACCATTACCTTAAAAAGTGGTCACATACTTTATAATGAAGACACAAATATTGAAAGACAAATGGAAGTGAATCACTATAAATAAAAAAATGGAAGAACTACACTAGAGATTGATGGAGTATCAGGCAGACTAGCAAGATTGATTATTCAACTTAATGGAAGATACCAAATGTATAAAATTTAAGTTTATACCACAGCAAGTTCTTATTCTGATGAAAGAATAGATTTTTCTATGGATGTATGAAAAGCTTTTGATTAGATGAAACATTTTAAAATTGTCATGTGAGACTTAATGTTAGAATTGGTAAATAATTGAAAGATGGAAATGTTATGGGTAAATTTGGTTATGGTGATAGAAATGACATAGGATACAAACTTAAGGAGTTTGCAGAAAAAACTATTGTGAATAACAGAAATTTACATGGAAGCATAAAAAAAAAGATATGGCAGAATTGGATTGTATTTTTGACTAATAAAAAATATGTATTTCACAATTCTGATATTCTTAATAAATTCAATCCAAGAAATTATTATCAATTACCAATATCAAGATACATGTATTTACATCTGATATTCCTAATCTTCAAAAGCATTCCAATGAATTTAGATTAGAACTTGCAAGCCAGTTTAAAACATAAACAGGTTTTGATGAATGTTTCATATTTGAATGAAATCAATAGAAAAATAACTGATACATATTAAGAACTTCAACAAAGATATCTGGTACAAAAAAGCGGCATTTTACCAGCAATTTTTCTACTGAAACAAAATATGTGAAGAAAAGAAGGAATATAAAAATATATAAAATCCATTAATTAAATATCTAGACTTTTGTAAAATGATACAGAAAAAGAGAATAATGATATAAGAAAAAATATTTGTGAATTAGTGAGTAAAGCTATTGAAGAGAATAAAAGTCTCAAAAGTGACAACATTTTGGAATTAATAAAATGCTTATTTCTGCAATAAAAAAAACAGATGGAACTATTACAAAAAAGTGATGGCCTTATTAAATATGTGGAAGAATTTTTATATAACAATAACTGCTATATCTTCTGAATTACCCAGTATTTTAAACAGAGAAATGAGATAATTAAATCTATGAAAAAAGAAAAAGCTCTCAGGAATTATAATCAATATCTTAAAATAAGCAGGTGAAGAAATAGAAAAGTTGTTGGCAAAGTTATATATTAAATGTCTTAATAATAAAGATGTTATTAGATGATTGGAGTAATTTTGATATTTTAAAAAGCCAATAAACATCACATGATCGGCATTTCTTATGCTTGCTTATAACTTATTAAAACAGGCAAAGCTCCTCGCTGATGAAGGCCACAAGCCAGAAACTAGTCTGGGGATATTGGATGAGTAGGTACTAGATGGGGATTTTATGCACAAGCCTTCTGGCATCCATTGATTACTCTAGCTTGCTGTGTGTGGCAATACGTATAGTGAGTTTTTGCCTGTTTTAATATTTTAAAAAGATGATAAAGAATATATTAGAAAATACAGACCTATCAGCTTTTATCAATTCTATATAAAATTTTTACCAAGATGATTACAACTCATCTACAGCAAATTTTGAAGTTTAATGAACCAAAAAAAAATAATCAAAATTTTAAAATGGTTTTAACACAGTGAATCACTTTATGTATTGAGAGAAGATAGTAAAAAGAACCCATGAATATGATTTATTTTTGGGTTTGTGAATTTTGAAAAGGCATTTGATTCTCTAAGCGTTTCTTCAATGATTAAAGCATTGGATCATCAAGATATAGAGCCAGAATATTATCATTTTCTGACGAATATTTACCAGAATGCAACAGTCATGATTAAATTATATAGTTATACTAAGAAGATTAACATCATCAAGGAAATATGACAGGGTGACTCCATGTCTCCAAAGCTTTTTATAGCAGTTTTATATTAACTATTTTCTAGATTAAAATGGAAAGCTAAGAGATAAAAATATGTGGGTATTATTTAAGTCATCTAGATATGGCAGATAATGTACTTATTTTAAAAAATAATGATTTAGAACTTCCAGAAATGTCATAAGAGATATCAGATGAAAATAAAAAAAATGTAGAACTAAAAATAAATGTTAAAAAAGACTAATTCTTCACTCAGACTTATGTTAGACTGTGAAGGCATTCATTATTTCAATGGCTAACTGATCAATTTGGATAGGGGCTTACACCATTAAATCATCTTTTGACTTTATTAACTGTATTAAAAATTCAAAATTAGAACTAGAATATAAAATTGCTTTATTAGATAGATGAATCAAAAACTTTCTATTAAATTATTAAAGCCGAAGTCTCAAAAAGCAATTCTCAAACATGGCCAATTTTATTTCTCATTTCCTTATCTGGCTGGATGACAACATCATCACCACATTTAATGATCAATACTACCACATGACCAATGGTTGGTCCATGGGATTGTCATGTAATGGAATTTTGTCCAGCATATATTTAAACCATTTTGAGGATAAACTCCTTCCCAGATACCTCATCTACACCCATTATGTTGATGATGTTTTTATTGCTGGACCAGAATTTATTAGCATCAACCTTCATTCTGACCTTCAAGCACATTCTGCTATACTATTGACTGTTTTCTGGGGAGACTCACACAAGGAGTTGAAATATTTAGACATTCACTTACAAAGAGATACAAGTCAGTTAAATTTCACTATGTGCCTTAAGCCTCTTGAAATTTGAGGCTTCACACCCCCCAAATCAAACTCATTTCAATTCCATAAATTTGCAGGTATTTTCATTTCTATTCTGAAAACCATCACTTATCTAAATATGAAGCTTCTTGAAAACTAATATAGAGCAATATTTAAAAGATCTTACCAGAATTGGATTTAAATAGAGCCACCTCACTAGAAAGATAAAGCAATTTTACCATAAATTAAATACTAATCCACCCAAAAATGACAGACCTTGGCTCCTCCTCCTGCACATTTCTTCACTGACTAAAAATTTTATTATAACTTCCATATCATTTATAATAAGCTTCAGACCCCCTCTCCTCTTCAACCAATACAGTAATCAACAATGCTAAAGATAGACTAGACACTGATCAGGCTCCTCACAGCATTCAAAATCCAATGCCCTCAAACTGGTTTCTGAGTCTTATACTATGGCAAATTCCATGCATCCCTCTCTACACATTTCTTAGCATTGTTATTACACAAAAGAGCTCTCAATAAGTCTGAACATAGTTCCATTTTTTTAGAGCATCAAAAGTCCACTGGGCATGCATTTGAACCTTTCTCTGCTTCTGTTGCATGTATAAAATGACATGATGCTGAACATAAGATCAAAGAAACATGGCATATAAATAACATCTATGCTATAAACTGAAAGAAATCATGTTTTCCCCTCTCCAAAAAATGAACTTTGTAACTTTCAATTTGCATATATGTAAATATCTGTCACCTATATTTTCCTTCTCCTAGATAACTTTTGGCTATGATTATTAGATAATAAAAACTTGAAAATGCTAAGGCATAAATTTGTTATAACTTGTACTTTAGCTTTTCCTGTAACTGCATTTCAGCCTATACAGATATATTCTCAAAAGAAAATAAAGATTGATAATGATGAATTGAAAGAAATTAATAACTATAAATTTATTGGTCAAATTATTAATAAAGATGGAAATATAATGGATGAAATTAATCATAGAATTAAACTTTGATGGAATGGTTTTGGTTGAAACAACTTAAATAAAATATGCCCATGTGTTTAAAAGGAAAATTTTTAATAAATGTGTTTACCAATTCTTACTTATGGATCTGAGACTTGCATACTTAAGAGAAGTACAATTCAGTGACTTCCTACAATTCATTTGAAGTATGAGAGGTGTATATTAGGAATAACAAAAGGATCAAAAACAAAATAGTATGGGTGAGAGAACAAATAGTATTGCTGATATCACTAAAAGGATTGAGACAAATGGAGTTAGTCTGAACACATTTTTAGAAGAGATAATAATAGAGGGACAATTAAACTCTTAAACTGGGTCCCAAGAGATTGTAAAAGACCAAGAAAAAGACCACATGTAAGATGTATAGATGAAATAATAAACTTTGTTGGTGTGAAATAGAGAAGAGAGACTAGACATTGTAGAAACTGGATTAAACTTGAAGAGATTTTTATCCTGCAGTGCATCGATAATGGTTAAAAATGATGATTGCATGACAGGAGTAGATTACTTTCTGTTTTACTTTGCTTCCTAAACAAATTATATTCATGTTTTTTGGGATGTGTTTTTTATTAAAAGGCTTCAGTGAAAAATTTATATAAATTGGTTTCAACTCAAAATATGAAACAAAATTTATT
Organism: Epiperipatus broadwayi; assembly: GCA_028023455.1. Lineage (NCBI taxonomy): Eukaryota > Metazoa > Onychophora > Udeonychophora > Euonychophora > Peripatidae > Epiperipatus > Epiperipatus broadwayi. Next base: position 6,123,917 of record JAQFVV010006198.1, read on the forward strand.
TATTTTGCATTTAGCCTCATATATATATACTTTTATTTCTTATGGATTGCTTTCATTTAACATATTACCATCTATTACCTATTTATAGATTACTTTTTATATTGCTTTGCTTGGTAAAATCTAAATTATATTTATACGTTTATTTAATAAACTCCTTGCCATAAATGGATTATTTTATAGAAAGGGTTTTTGCAGTAATCTTTTATTTAATATACTTTTCATTATAAATTAGATTCAGTGCAAAATATGAAATAAGATCTATTAATTTAGCATTTGATCTCTTACTACATTTCATTTTTTTATGGGTTGTTTTATTTAATTCACTTATTATCATTAATTACCTTATTACGGAACACTTTGTTTTGCTTTGCTGGACAAAATATTAGTATCAAACAAATCTCTATTTCTAATAAATATGTGTATTTATATTATGAATTACTTTCTTTAATGCTTTTTTTTTATCACACTTACTGTCATTACATTATTTCTGATGAAATACTTTTTGTATTACATTGCTAGCTAAAATGTTACTAGTAAATTCAATAATAACAATATAGATATATTCTTCCTAGTAGATTTCTCCATTAAAGCAGGCAAAACTCACTATACATATTGCTACACACAGCAAGCTAGAGTAATCAATGGATACCAGAAGGCTTGTGCATAAAATCCCCTAGTGCCTACTCATCTAATATCCCCAGACTAGTGTCTGGTGTGTGGCCTTTGTCAGTGAGGAGCCTTGGATGTGAGAGTACTGCACCTAGATCATAGGATCTATCATAGGATCTAATGCAACCCTCCAGCAGTCACCTTTTATCTCTATTTAACTACAAAACTATGAGAATGAAATTGAAAACAACTTAATATTTTAAATCCAAGATCATCAGCTTACATAGTCATATAGGTTTGAACTCAGTTTAGTACCCATACATTTTGGTGTTATTGGTTCTTTAATAATCATAGATAAAGACACCAAAATGTATGGATACTGAACTGAGTTCAGACTTATATGACTATATAAGCTGATGAGCTTGGATTGAAAATATTAAGTTGTTTTCAATTTAAGATTCATAGTTTTATAGTTAAGTAGAGATAAAAGGTGGCTGGTGGAGAATTGCATTAGATCCTAAGATCTAGGTGCAGTGCTCTCAGATCCAAGGCTCCTCACTGACGAAGGCCACAAGCCAGAAACTAGTCTGATGATATTGGACGAGTAGGCACTAGATGAGGATTTTATGCACAAGCCTTCTGGCATTCATTGATTACTCTAGCTGCTGTGTGCGGCAATATATATAGTAAGTTTTGCCTGTTTTAATAACAGTTATAAGCAAGCATAAGAAATGGTGATCATGTGAGGTTTCTCCATTATTAATCATATTACATACAGTAGCAAAGTACCTTTACATACTCATAAGCTTACATTTAAAATTTTTCCTGTGCCTGTTTATGGTTGTTGTTTAATTTGAATTTCATTTTTTAATATTTTAGGTACATAAGAAATCAAATTAATTATATTTCATTTTAAAATTTAAATGGCTTTCAAATTTTATTCAGGAATGGAGCAATTTAACCTTTTATGCTTGTGCTGTTTTGCATTCTCCAGTATTGAATCAAGTAAGTGTAATGAATTAATGTGATTTTATAATTGTTATATTTTTTATAAACTTTTTTTTTAATAATAAAGAAAAGCTAATGTTGGATTAAGTTAACATATCACCTTTTGAAATTTAAATTTGATGATGCTAAAAATAATTCAAAAATAAAAATGAGTAAACGAAAATAGGCTGAAATAAGTGGATAGTTTATATCGTAAAATAAATTAATTTCTGTTAAAAGAGCAATTATAATACATTAATCTAGAGGTATATTTGCAATTTATAATTAAACTTCCACTGAAACTTTTGATCAAGCGTGCTGCTTGCTAGTCACGTGATGCTCTCGTCTTGAATTTATTACTTTTTTTAAAACCACAATTTTTTTCCTTTAGTAAATATTATTTTTCTGTTTACATAAAAGGCATAGCAGCATGTCTTTTGCGAAAATTATAATACAGTAAATATAACACATTATAATTTTAACTCGTGATTTTTTCATTATTCTTAATCAATCTTAAATTTACGTTAATTTAACGTCTTCCCAATGTATAATTATGATTAAAAGTAATTGTAGTGTATTATATATATACACACATTGTTCAAATGTTTTTACATCTAAAAATGGTGGGAGAGGAATCTAAATTATAAATAGGACAGCATTCCCATTATCTGCGATTGAAAAAATAAAATCATTGTCAAGTTCAATCCACTTCCGATCTCTAGCCTTCCTCTCCTCCACATCAACCCTGCACACTTCCTTATTTCTTCCATCCATCTCATATGTGGTCTCTTTCTGGATCTTTTATAATCTTTTGGAATCCCAACTGTCCATCTATTATCATCTCTTCTAGCAATATGTCAGGCCCAACTCCACTTCATTTTCAATTCTTTCAATGATGTCAGTAACACCTGTTTGTTCTCTTACCCATGTATTGTATTTTTGATCTCTTCTTGTTACTTTTAATACGCATCTTTCCATACTTCTTTGAGTGGTTTAAAGTCTCTATATTGCTCTTCTGTTAAGTGTTCAAGTCTCAGATCCTTAAGTAAAAGCTTGTAAAACATATTTATTAAAAAACTTCCTTTTCAAATACCTAGGCATATTTCCTTTTAATATTATTTCTACCAAAAGCAATTCTCTGATTAAATTCTTCCATCATGTTTCCATCTGTATTAATAATCTGACCAATATATTTGTAGCTGTTAACTTCTTTTAACTCATAATTATCAATTTTTATTTTCATTTTTTGAGAAAATCCATTGAATATTACTTTAGTCTTTTTAACGTTTACCTTTATTCCTACTTTCTTACCTTCATCTGATAAATCTTGCAACATTTCCTGAAGCTCTGAATCATTATTTGCAAAACAACTACAGTATATCATCTACAAAATCTAAATGATTTAAATAATTTCCATTTACTTTTATTTCTTTAGCTTCCCATTTTAATTCACAAAATACTTCTTGCAGCACTGCTATAAAAAGTTTTGGAGGTATGGAGTAACTCTGTCTTACACCCTTCTTATTGTTAACCTTCCTAATACTATTATGTTGCATTTTTGTAAATATTCTTCAGAATATAACAATATTTTCGGCCTATACCTTGATAATTCAATGCAATGCTTTAATCACTGAAGAAATGCTTATAGAATCAAATGCATTTTTTTAATAAGATATTACATTAGCTTAGAAAAAAAGAACAATGGTAACAATTGAATTACCAAAGCATAACATCAATTCATATTCATTGGTCCTTTCTACAACTTCTCTCAATACTCAGATATGATACAGAAAAAATAAAATGCAAAAATTAAATAAAATTTTCACTGTCTACTTATTAAACCAGCAAAATAACTATTGTGTTTATGTGTGGATTATATATAAAACACAAACTCATAAAATACACATATAATATTTATTAAAAAATCCATACTTACATTATATAATGTTATATCTTCATCTTCTAACATTGGCAAATATAGCTTTTAGTTGCTGAGGGACTTCACTTGCACTTGGAAGTGGTAAGATCTCATGAGTAGATATGGTAATACTTTCGGCTGTATTGTGAAAGCTTGTCTCATGCCTAATATGAAAACACTTCAAGCTGTACTGTGACAGTTTGTTTCATGTTTAATTTAAGTTTTAGCAGTTTCCATTCCTAAATATGGACTTATCTCACTGCCTTAACCATATAGTGGAAATCCAGTATACTGTTGCTTCGCTGCATTAACTGTATAGTGGATAACCAGCTTACTAGCATTCAGTTTTAACAGTTGTTTTCTGACCTTAACTCCAACTGTATTGATTATTTATAGCCAGATCCCATCCATAATGAAAATAATTTGATTCATTAAGCATCATTGCTTGTTGGCCAATTTTTGCCTTTGGACCATGTTATCTATTTGTATGCACATTGATCCATGGCAATGAGTACTCAATCTGATCAAGATAAAATGGAATCTGGACTAGTTGATTATTTGAAGGTAAGCTAAAATATAACATTCCCTGCCCTTGGTTACAATTATCCCTGCAAAATGTAGTCATTCAGATGCTTTGGTGGATGTCGTTGTCTCTGTCTTGTGATCTGGAAACTTAATTATAGATTCATCACTACATACTGGTGACTCATCATTGTTGGATGGTGAATCATCACTGATGGCTGATAATGTGTAATTCAGCCGTAGCTGGTTTCTGAATCTGTGATGCTGCTGCTCATCTGTTCTTTGAACCATCACTGTTTGTAATCCTTTCACTTGAATCACAACAGCTGGAACCCATATTGTGGTTCCATTATACATGTGACATAGAACTTGGGTGCCTGTATATACTTTAGTATTGCTATTTTTAATTTTCCCTTTAGTAGAATTGGGTTGACAGGTTAGTTCATAGCTCCCTGTTGAATAATTGTTCAACTGGAATTTGTCAGGGATTGGATTGCACTTAGTATAGGTTCCAACACAATTTCAAAGAAAAATTCATGGAAAAGTCATGTTGCACGAGAACAGCTATGAGACTATTAAAATGTCTGTGGTGGAGAGCTGCATGCTGAATTGTGTAATGTAATTTTAAAATGTAATTATTCCATTCTATTAAATAATGTTGTTTCGTAAAGAACAGCTATGAGACAAATCAAATGTCTGAGGTCTGAGGTTGCACGTCATTTTAGAAATCCTAAGGTTGGTTTGATCAGGGTAGTGGATTTATTGACCGATCCTTTAGATCGGCAAAAACAGCAGTCACCCTCTCCCCTGCACATTTCAGCATTACATGCTGAAATCTATAATGGAATTAAAAACTAATTTAGAAAATAATGTTTTTAGAAAATAATGTTTTAAAATAAATAAATAAATGTATTTTGAAAGAAATTCAATTATTCCATTCTATTAAATAATGTTGTTTCATAAAGAACAGCTACAAGACAAATCAAATATCTGAGATTGCATGGTGTTTTAGAAATCCTAAGGTTGGTTTGATCAGGGCAGTGGATTTATTGGCCGATCCTTTAGATCGGCAAAAACAGCAGGCAGCCCCCTCCCCTGCACATTCCAGCACTACACGCTGAAATATCTAATGTAATTAAAAACTGTAATTTAGAAAATAATGTTTTTTTAAAAAAGTAAATGTATTTTGAAAGAAATTCAATGTTTTATATCTAAAAAAAATGTAAATCCCCAAAAAGAAAAGAAACTGGTGAAAATGTTATTTAAAAAAAAAATTAAAATGTAACTCAGCCCAATAACATTATATTTATTTGTTTTTGACTAGCAACAGCACCATCGAGTGGAATGGATTGTCATAAATATGAGTACCAAAAAAAGTTGTAATACTTGAAACAGATTACAAAAAAGCTGATCTCATAAAAATACAAGTTTTTATGAGTGGTTTAATTGAAATGGTAAATTTACCACATCATAAAAAGTATCACAAGTGAAGTCCAGAGTCAAAAAATGCTGATTTCTTTTTTTTTTTATGCAAACAATATTTTCCCCTCAAATTTAGTTTGTAATAGTCAGATATTTTATCTGCAAGTTTCGAACCATTTATGTGATGCAGTAAAATGTAAACGTCCTGTTTTGTGACAAGGAAAAGAATAAAAGTTTGACTCCTATAAAGTGTTATCTCTCAAAGCCTTGAATTTGAAACACTTTTTAATTAAATTCAGCATGATCCATCTTACTTATCAGCCATATTTTCTTGATCTTGCTTCTTGAAATTTTTTTTTAATCTCTCAAAAAAATGTCTCAATTTTCTCTCTTTTTTTTTTTTTTGTGGACTTAAAAGTGGCGGAAAAAATGACAGAGACATTAAAAGGCATCAGTTTACAAGTATATATGGGCTATTTTGAAACATGACAAACATGTTTAGACTGGTGTATTGCATCAAACAGATAGTCGTTTGAAAGAGATTAAATATATAAGACTTAAAAAGCAAATCAATTTTTTATTATAAAATTCCGGTTATTTTTGGGTATCCCTGGGTATATGTTATAGCTCTGAAGAAGATTGATGGTTAATTGAAACTAAAAGGCTGATTAATTTTAATAAAATAATCATTATAACACATTAATAAAAAAGATGGATTAATTTTTGAAATTCTCTCCTGGACAAATTAACATAAGTTTGGGCTGAAATTTTCACCTGAGGTTTTACTAAGTATTATTTGGAGGCATACTTTACCAATATATAGAAGGATTAAATATAATATTTCTTGGATATTTGCATTCTCTTCTTTTCTTAGCACTTGTTTTAACATTTGCACCACTATTTCTGCAATCTCATTCAAATTTGGAACATGTGGAGATGTATCTAACCCACATTCTTTAATAAATTTCTTGAATCTGTTGAATATGAACCTAGTGCATTATCTGATATTAGTGTCTGCAGAAAATCATAAAAAAGTGTCCGTTTCTTTAAGTTTTTCCATTATTTCATTCAAATTGGTTCTTTTCTTGATCCCATAGTCAGTTTATTTTGAATATACATCAATTCCTCCTAGGAAAATATACCCATAAAAAAAGTCCAGCATGGTAAATATGGGTATGTTTCTAAGATTTTGTGAATGATGGGATCATATTATTTTTTTTTTCCTGGTATATTTGCTATCACTTGACATTTACAAATTCTTCTGACATTTGATACCTAGCCATCATACCTTACTATGAGAAAATGTTTTAGCTCACACCATGGCAGGATGGTCTTGATGAGTCAACTTTGAAATTTGTTGATAACCATTTTTTAGTATTAATATTTTATTGTCCATTAGTAAACAATATTTATAGACAATTTATGTCTGGGATTCCATATACATTTGTGGAGTAGTTCAGAGTAATACTAAGCCAACCTCGGTTGATCCACTGACAAGCAGTTAGTATCCCTTATCACATCTTATCTATTTTGCTACTTTTTTACTGTCTATTCAGTATTTAGTTCATCTATACTGAATCAGGTGGGAGTTAGATCGAAAATATATATATATAGAATAAAAAAAATTTACGCTTTAATAAAATGGAATTGTGAAAAACATTGTTGACTTTTTTTATATATAAAATATAACAAATTATTTGTTATAAATTTGATCTACTCCTGCTACAATTTTAGTATTGCATCACACCGGTCCCTCAGGCAGAGAAAAATACCCAGAAGGTACCTACAGCTAGACCAAAATTATACAAGGTATAATTTAGAGCCACATTTCCAAGCTACAGAACTCCCATTGCTGAATTCAAACCCTGTCATTCAAAGCACTTTATTTGTTTTGAAGTAAACTTCAGGCAACAGTTAATTACAAGAAGTAACTAACATGCTATGGATGACAGACACTAAATTTAGCACCTGATAAATCCCAACTAGCTCAATCGAAAAAATAATATAATAAACTGCCTTAATTAGTGGTATTAGTAAAAGAATCGACCGACAAATACTAATTTCCAAAAAATAATTTATTTTAAATACTTTAAAATTAATTAGTGAACTCCTTCATCCCTTTCTTGAATAAACTAATAATTACATATACTATCCCAGGCACACACATTATAATAAACATAGAACATTAAATAAACATAAGCATTAAAACATATGTCACACACACACACATTTTTCCATAAGATATTTGTTTGTATGATTGGGAAAGTTCTGGGAATATTTGCTGCTTACACTAACTGCACATAAGTAGTTCTTTTATGCTAATTAAGAGTTCAGTTCTGTTGACTCTGGATATTTCAAAGATTGCAATGGCTACAATAATAAATTACTGAACCAATAGGAATGGGAATAAAGAATAATTAATATTATCTATAGGTTTTTGAAATATGCGTTCCTCTGGATAGATGGCTGCTTCTTTCTCCTACGTGATGCATGTTGTACCAACTGTTTGGGATTTGGATTGCTGACAAATGTGGTTCCTTGCTGCATTTCAGTCTGGCAGACAAATGTTTGAATGGCTCAGGTTGTTAGATATTCGTTGCAGCTAATTAGAGGCCTTCAGATATTCTAGGGTGGTCAGAGACTGGAGTACAGCAGCATACTCCTTCTGATTAGCAATGCATGTTTTTATTGGCATTCACAAAAATATATGTTTTATTTGCACAGACTGGAATAACACTGCTAAAAAATGACAAGTTTTTTTAAGGTCTATTTATATGTGACCCTCTTATTGTTCTTATCTTTTAATTAATTTTAAGTCTACTAATTATTCTCATTGTTCAAAATCCATCCACTGATTAGGTTGATCAAATTTTGTATAAGAAGCATTTTAATTAGTTCTGTTGTTTATGGATTTTTAATTAATTGGTAGTTATTGCTAATCACATTCATATGCAGCTTATCAGTATATGCAATCTTTGAGTGAATTTTTTAAATTTAATTTTAAGCTTTCCTTTATTTTTAAATTTAACTTTCAATTTTTCCTTTTTTTAACATGCACACATTTTATTTCTTTTGAAATCAATCTTACTTATGCATACATCCCTCATTCTTACATAAATGGAAAGAGAGATTTTTAGTTTTAAAGATTTTCCTTTTTTTCTTTAAGTAGTTTAATTTTTGCTAAGTTAACCCCCCCCCCCCCGGCTAACTGTATTTTCCAAAATATTTATTAAACAAGTTTTCTTTCAATAAAACTCTTTAACTTTCTAAATACCACTTTTCTTAACTTATTCGAAAGTTTAATTTTTGCTAAGTTAAATTTTCTCCTCCCTCGTATTACCCTATGGTAGTTGTGCAATTTATGTTTTAGGATTCTTTCTCAAATAAAAACATTTTAACACTATAAATGAAGAATAAAATGTTTATTTTTTTTTATATTAATTTATAAAAACTACAAAAAAGGATTTATTGTAACATGTGAAAATGTTTCATTTTTTCTTTTCTGTTGTATTTTTTTTTTTTAACTATTTACACTTCTATGTTTGATGTGTGTAAAGTAGGCTGAATCTTTAATTGATTGATTACTTATCCCAGTATTGTTTCATAATGTATCAGTATTTTAAGAAGTCAATTAAAGGGAAAATGGAATGTAGATACCTGAGTTCATCAGTATTCAAAAACAATAAATTTGTATTTACAAAATAAGATTTAACTTCATCCATCTTTGATAAATGATAAATGAATTTTAGTTTCTATTTAAGTTTCAATTAGTTGTTTTTCAATTTTGCTTTTTCTTAGCTCACTAAATAAAATAAAATCTCTTCTATTATTTATGTTAAAAATAGATTAACTTTATATATATGAAGTATATACAAAATTGCTTTGATAATATTTTCATTAAAATAGTTAACATTTTTTAGTATTTTAGTGTTATAGCCTTTACATTTTGTTTTTAATAGTATATATGACAGATCTTTTTTATCAATTAAACAATGCTTCAATATTGTCTTAATTTTTTGTAATTTTTATTTAATGGGTTTTTTTCTTTTACAATGTAAATATTATTACATATATTTTATTCAAATTTTCAAGATTATTATTATTTTTTTATTATTGTAATTCAAAATATTTATCACATTTGTTTTTGCTACATTCACATGCAGTAAATCTTACAGGTTAGTTATGAAATAATGTAATTTGTTTCAATTGATTATTTTAGTAGAGTGCATTTATGTAATTTAAAGTTAATATTTAATAAATTTATATGAACACTGGGGAGGAGGTCCCCTATACCTTTGTCACTTTTGACTACCTTGCTGTGCTGATGTGGCTGATCTGTTCCGCAAGATAAGTTAAAGTTCTATATATTTTTAATAACATCTAGAAAAAAATTTCTGTTGCTAGAGAATATTTGCTTAATGAATGGATGAGAAAAGAGAGTTGGAGTGCAGAGGGATAGATTTAATTGGATTTGGAAAGATTGAGAAAAATGTTGCTAATATTTGAAAAATGATTCGATTCACTGACATTTTAAATATAAAAGGAAAACAAAATGTGTGTGTGTTTATTGCAAGGAAGCTTTAAAACTAAGTCATACCTCAGATTAGTTGGATTTTAGGTGGTTTGATGTTAAAAAATTTTAATTAAATAAGAAAGTGATTTATTTGAGAAAGAGTATAACATTTGAGGTGTAAGTTTTTCCTTTTGTATAAAGAGATTTGAAGTGTGGTAGAAAAAAATATAAATTTAAATATAGAGTAGGGGAATTGAAAAATAAGAAAATATGGATTACATTTGTAACCCACAAAGTATGTATATTGATCAGAAGAAAATTATGTGCACTTTTGGTAGAGTGTACAGTATGTGATAAAGGTTTTCTATTTGAAATACTTAAATAAGACTAGGAAGGATGTTAAAGACGTATGGTTGTGTAGATCATGTATAAATGTGACAAAAGAGGTGAAAAAAATGGTTTCTAAGTATAGATAATTTAAAGAAAAAGTCAGGAGAAATAGAGGACAATATAAATAAGGATGATAGAATGGAGAATATATTTAAGGAATGACAAGAGACATAGGTGACAAAATAAGTGATGCAATAGAGATAGTTAGGCAAAAAATAAGTAAGATAGAGGAACAGGTAAAGGATGTAGAAGTAAAATTAAAAGCTTTAGACAGGAAATGTGAGTAGATCAAAAAATTAATGAATAGAAATGTTAAGGAAGAAATAGATAAGGAAATCCAGAATATGGAAAAGAATGTTATGGATGAAGTAGAAAAATTAAACTATTAAACAGTCTTGATAGGGGACTTGCTAATTAGAGGATGTGACGATATAATTGCAAAGGAAAATAGAAATAGGTATGTAAGAGATAAATAAACAAAACAAGATTGAAATAAACAATTATTAATAACTGTATATTAAAATATAGTTATTTATTTCAATCTTGTTTTGATTGATTATTTATTTATGTATTTGTGACAATATTATGAACAAATAAATTATATTGGATATTTGACCATTTTAGTAATATCAGAGTATGTTTGCCTGGAGCTAGAATTAGGGATGTTTCAAATAAGGTAAAAAAACAGGGGAGTAGAGATGTTATATTAAGAACAAATTATTTGTCAGAGCCATCGGAGAGAGAGTAATGGATGAGTAAAAAGAATTGATTAACAGTTTGAATAAAGTTAAAGTAAGAATAGTTGGTTTACTACTGAGATTTGACAATAGGTACATGCTAGATAGGGCATGTTCTATAAATGAGAGATTGAAAAAATTATGCAAGAGAAATAATGTTATGTTTGTGAATGTGTGGGATTTTTTATTAGTCAGAGGGAGTTATATAATAAAGATGGATTGCACTTAGAAAAACAAAGAAGTGAAACTTTAGGGGGTTTGATTTATGAAAAATATTATAGTTTGGAAAACTTATAAAGAGGGGTAGAATTTTAAATTACAGTATTATCAAAAAGTAGCTTAAGAATGAATGGGATGTAAAAAGTAAACAAAGGGTAGCTGATTAAGATATAAATGTGAGTGAATGGGTCTGTAAAACTAAAGATAAACAAGCTAATTACAAATGTAATAGAGAAGAAAGAATCAAAAGAATTTATAAAATGGTAGTAAGAAAGGAAGAAATTGGATATTTGAATATGCAAGGTGGTAGGAGACCAGAAAAGTGGTTGGAATTAAACAAAGAAGTTAAAAATGAAGGCCTTTGAGGTATTAGCAGTAGTTGAAACAAATCTAAGAGAACTTATACTGGAAGATTTTGTATGGCACAGTATAAATAGAAAGAAAAAAGAGATGGTGGTATAGGAGTTATGACAAAAAATAAAGTGTCAAGAACATTTGTGGCTTAAGAAAAAGTTAGGAAAACAAGAATGGATTTTGTGGCTATAGTGTATATGGCCACTGGAGATAGTCAAACTATAATTGAGTGAAACAGTAGCTTATGTGAATGCCTAGTTAAGGATATACAGAGTTTCAAAAAAAGGAGGGGGAAGAAAATAAGTGTTATAGGAGGGGGCACATTGAAGAAATTGATGTCATGGAAAACAAGAATGGACAGCTTTTGAAATTTTTTTGTCAGAGAGTGAATTTGAGCATTAGAAATTTATCAAATATTCATGAGGAGCAATACACATGGTCTAGAAATAATATATTTTACACAATAGATTATGTATTGATAGAGAAAGAGGGAATGAATAAAATACGGAAAATAAAGGTGTTTGATAATGAAGAAAGAGAGTATGTAATAGGGATCATAATTTCTTTATGATAGAAATGGTTAATAATGTGATGGAAAATAGTAATAAAAATAGGATAGGGAAAGATGTGGATGGAGAATGAATTATAAGAATAACTTAGAAGAATATAAAATAAAAGTAGAAATCATGGAAGAGTTTGTTGGTGATGAATATTGGGACTGGTGAAGTAGAAAAAGTAGCAAAAAGGATTTTAGATAATAGTACTCAGAAGAATAAAAGTAATAAAAAAATGAGAATTAGTAAAAGTGTAAAAGAGAGGGGAAAAGCATGCAGAAGGTATAAATGTGCTATTATATACTATAATGATCCAAATGAAAGTGGAGATAGAATCTAACTGCAATCTGCACTACAAAGGCACCATCTAGGCATTTGAGCCTAGAAAATTTTATAAAGTAGGCAGATACGCACTGTTAAGTTTCCACTTTATTTAAATATTTAGCCCGTTAGCCCATTGTCACTAGCTCATGGAGTTGCAGAGATAAGAAATAACTTGTTTAGTTTGTATATATAAAAAATAAAAGCCACTGCCAGTAATTAACACAGAAACAATATTTATTTACGCACATATAAATTTTGAATCATTTTACATTTTGAGGAATAATAATATTATTATTTTAGATTTTACGATTCTTTTAATTTAACTTATTATTTTAAAATTTTAAATCATCTACATAGATAAAATTTATATTTATTTTAAGATTGTCGCGTATGAATAAATTTAATATTTTATTAAGATCATCAAGTATGAATAGACTACATAGATTGTATTTGAAAAGAAAATGTTCTATCCCTTATTTAACCTTAGGCCAAAAGTTCGCAGCCAAACCAATGTCAATCCATCGGATATATCGATGTATTCAATGCAGCATGAATACAACAACATAAAATACTATACTGTCAGGAATGTACATCTGAACAGTAAGTAGAGTTAGAGAAGACATTGTCTCTCAACCAACAGGAATGCTACATCTGTTGGCGAGTAGAACAATAAACAAAAAACTCCATAGGAATGGACTGCGGTCCTTTTTGCCAACTTACAATCCCATCCATAGGCAAACAGAAGGTGTGTGGCATATATATGCGATCCTGCCCGTAGCGGATCTCCTGCTACATTTACTAATTACATCAATACATCTAATCCATTGACCCAATTTAACTACGAAACAAATAACCTAAGATTACCCTCCCTTAAACTATATATATAACTTTACAAATCTATATAGCCATTCACGCCCGACTTAAATTTAACATTTAGATACGTTTGCACAGATGAATTTTATACAATTTGTTTTATAAAGTTGAGTATAGTTCGGCTGCATAGATTCCACGGTTAAAATCATTTCAAAATAAACACAACCGATCAAAATACAAACTCATCAATAACGTCAATTGCATAGGGAATACAAAAAAAACTAATAGCATTCATCATAAGATGCCGCAGTGACATCGATGACTTATATATTCTAATTGAATGTGAAAACCACAACATAATCAACCGCTAACGAATCTATGCAACATCCATACCCAACCTTAAATTTCATGCATTTAAATAATTTATACAATAAGAAAAAAAAGTGGAAATGATTTTTATCAAATGCCAAACATATAAAATTAAACATTATTAATTGACCTGAAAACTTACAAAAGTTAGATAAAAGTCCATTTGAAATTTAGGTTAGCTTGTTTATTAAACTTCTCAACTCTTGACGAACGTTCTTAATTAATTTTATGATTTTAACAATTGTTCAGTTCATATAGCTTATGGTAGAAGAGCTCCCGGTTCCTGGTGTTAATTTCCACAGAGTCTTTATTTGAAACCCGGTCTATCTGAAGGCATCCTTAGCTGGAACAATCCTGGTATCACAGTCTTTTCATTTTTAAAATAAATGAGAGAGAACGACAAGTGCGTCTTATCGTTCTTCTCACAAAATCAAGTTGGAACTGTCAGGAAACTGAATATTTCTCTTTTTATAATCCTCCTATGGATTCCATGAACAAAAATATCACTGTTCCATTTTTTCGTTATGGTCCGGGCCTTTATTTGCTGCTTCTATATTGGACAAGCTAATTCTTTATTCTCCTATCTAATTTTCATCTGACTTTTTAATTACACAAGAGCCCCAAGGCTAGCTTGCTTTTCAATTAATAAACAATCATTTCCATTTACAGATTACAGGAATTTATTAATACCTGTTTTTATTTTTACTTACGTTATTTCTTTATTAAAATATTTTTATATTTAAATCTTGTATTTTTTTTATAAAAAAGTACGTTCAAATACTTTTTTTTTTTTTTCTAAAAAAAAATATTTTTAAAGTTTTGCATCTTGTGAATATATATATATACGTTTAACAAACATTTTAATTTTAGCGTTTAGGTTTTTTTTTTAATACATTTATTTTTATTTGCGAACTTAAAAGTGTTTATTTCAATTTAATGTAACGGCATATTTATATATTGTTACAATACAAAGAAAGTGAAAAAGATATTAATATTAAATGAGAAAACTTTTTTTTTTAAAAAAAAAGTTGGCTAAAATAGCTAATTATGAAGAGAGAATGAAATTAAATAGTAAATTATTACAGAAAATGAATGATGCAGGGAAGAAGTTGAAATGTGGAAAGGCAAGAGGTTTAGATAGATGAACAGCAGTGATGGTGATGAATTTGGGAAATAGGGCAAAATTAAATCTATTATCATGTTTTAATAAGATTGCCAAAAGACAGAATTTCCAGATAGTTGGAATAATGCAAGAATAAAGCCATTATCTAAAGGAAAGGGTAAGGACCATACAAAGATAAACAATTATAGACCAATAATGGTAACATCAGTGTTTTATAAAAATTTTGCGTATATGATGGTTGGAAGAATGGTAGAATGGATGGAAGAAAATAATATAATGGGAGAAATGCAAGGAGGTTTTAGAATGGATAGGCATATAGGAAATAGTTTATTTGTAGTCACATAACTTATAGATATGAGTAGGAATACAGATAGACAGTTATATATGGTCTTTGTAGATATAGAGAAGGCTTATGATAGAGTAAATAGAACTGAGAGTAAGCTTGTGGTTAAGACCTGTAGAAGTCCCTACCTTTGTATTTTCAAGTGCACATGCTTAAAGATTTATTGCCTTAGTAAATATTACTTAAGTAATCAATGTGTGTTAAATAAATTTATAATCTAAACATATAAAGAAACAAGAAAATTATAACTACTGAAGAAGGGTTCAAAAGAATGAAGCAGTGACAAAATAAGGTATTATATTGCACACATTTACATTTTCAAGTAACTTTTAATATAAGTAATAACTGATAATAATGAATAATTTTGATTTGTTTCTTTTTGTTGAAACATTTTTTGTATATAATATTGAAAATAATTGACTAATGAATATTTTTTAGTTGTTATGTTCTAAACATTTTCCCTTTCAAAATGTAAAAGAGCATGAGATTCCATTTTTCATTAAAAAAGGGGGGGAGGAAGAAGGTCTTAGCTAGTCTTATATTTTTTACAAAATATTTTTCAGTTTTAAACATTAAAAATGAAAGCAATCTTATTTAAAGTAAAAATTAATTAATCTAATTAGTAAGTGTCAACAAGAATTTAATTTTATTTGCTATGATCAAATTGGCATATATTTTATGAATTTGTTAATTTCATTGAAGAAATATTATCATTTTATTTCTTCAATTATTTCTATCAAATAGCAGTGTGTGAGACTTGATTCCAATATGGCATATGTGCTTTAAGAGATTGATAGATTATCCTAGTAAAATGCTTTAACATAAAGTGGGTTAAGTGTGTACATTTATATTTTCTCATGTTTACTGTCACAGTCTCTAGGCTCTTTTGATTCTGAATGAGTAATAACAGTCAATTTTTTGTATATGGGTGAACATGTTTGTGTTTGGATATCCAGTATAATGATCCAAATGAAGGTGGAGACAGCAGTCAATCATATCTGCAACTACCAGGGTGCCATCTAGGCATTTGAGCCTAGAAAAATTTATAAAGTAGGCAGATACGCGCTGATAAGATTCTACTTTATTTAATATTTAGATCGTTAGCCCAAGTCACTAGCTCAGTGGAGATGCAGAGATAATAATCTATATCTTAATTTATATCTTAAATATAAATAAATAAAAGCTACTGCCAGAAATTAACACATAAAAATATTTATTTACGCACATATATAATTTTGAATCATTTTTAAATTTTGAGGAACAACATTAATTATTTTTTTAGATTTTAATATTCTGTTAATTTAACTTATTATTTTAAAATTTTAAATCATTTACAGATGAATTTATATTTATTTTAAGATTGTCGAGTATGAATAGACTACATAGATCTGCATTTGAAAAGAAAATATTCTATCCATTATTTAACCTTAGGCCAAAAAGTTCGCAGTCAAACCGGTGTCAATCCATCTGATACATTTATGTATTCAATGTAGCATGAAAATACGACAACACAAAATACTATACTGTCAGGAATATACGTCTGAACAGTAAGTAGAGTTAGAGAAGACATTGTCTCTCCACCAATAGGAATGCTACATCTGTTGGTGAGTAGAACAATAAACATAAAACTCCATAGGAATGGATTGCAGTTCTTTGCCGTCCTACAAACCCATCCATAGGCAAACAGAAGGTGTGGGTATATATGTAATCCTGCCCATAGCGGATCTCATACTACATCTACTAATTACACAAATATATCCAATCCATTGAGCCAATTCAACTACAAAATGAATAACCTAAGATTACCCTCCCTTAATATAACTTTACAAAACTATATAGCCATTCACGCCCGACTTAAATTTAACATTTAGATACATTCGCACAGATGAATTTTATACAATTTGTTTTATAATGTCGAGTATATATTGGCTGCACAGATTCCACGGTTAAAAACATTTCAAAATAAACACAACCGATCAAAATACAAAATCATCGATAACATCAATTGCATAGGGAATACACAAATCCCATTAGCATTCATCGTAAGATGCTGCAGTGACATCGTTGACCTATATATTCTAATCGAATGTGAAAACCACAACATAATCAACCGCTAACGAATCTATGCAACATCTATACCCAACCTTAAATTTCCTCATTTAAAATTTAAACAATAAATAATTTATACAATAAGAAAAAAAATGGAAATGATGTTTATCAATCGGAAAACATATAAAATTAAACATTATTAATTTGATCTAAAAACTTACAAAAGTCAGATAAGAGTCCATTTTAGCATTTAAGTTGGCTTGTTTATTAATTTATCAAACCCGGACTAAAGTTCTTAATTATTCTTTTTTTTTTATGATTTTAAAATTTGTTTAGTTCATATAGCTCACAGTAGAATCCATGTTCCTGTTGGAAATTCCCATGAAGACTTTCAGGGAAGGCCGGTCTGATATTTTGGAGGTAGCATTAGCTGGTTCCATTCTGGTATCACAGTCTTTTCATTTTTTAAACTAAGTAAGAGAGAACGACAAGTGCGTCTTTATCGTTTGTCTCACCAAATCAAGTTGGAAACTCACTGGAACTCAATATTTTTCTTTTTATAGTCCTCCTATGGATTCCATGAACAAAGACATCACTGTTCCATTTTTTCGTTATGGTCCAGGCCTTTATTTGCTGCTTCTATATTGGACAAGCTAATTCTTTATTCCTTATCTAATTTTGATCTGACTTTTTAATTACACAGCTTTTGGATAATTAATAAACAATCATTTCCATCTACAAAAATATTTTATCTTTAAGTCTTGTACTTTTTTTTTTATAAAAAAATATGTTCAAATACTTATTTATTTGTTTTTTTTTAAAAAATATTTTTAAAGTTTTGAATCTGTGCGAATATATACGTTTAACAAACATTTTAATTTTAGCGTTTAATTTTTTTTTTAATAGATTTTATTTTTATTTGCGAACTTTAAGATTTTATTTTAAATTAATGTAACGACATATTTATATATCATTACACCAGATAATTCTCTGAGTGGTGTAAAGAACAAGATCATCTTTAAAGTCTATCCATTGCACATTAGATTTGAAATTAGTTCATGGCATCCCATGGTCAGACAAGATTTTGCCTGGAATTCCCACAGTTCCAAAATGTCATTGCTCCAAAGCCTATATGGTTTGCTTAGCATTGGCTTGAGTCATGGGTATGCTACCACTAATTTTGAAAATACATTGTTAGCCACAATGAGATATTTCTTTTTATTAAATGGAAGCAATGGTCCTTAAACGTCTATTGCTGTTTGGTTGTTGCACATATATGGGTTTCAGTGGCATCATCCCAAATGCATTAAGTCATTTAGTTTTTGAGCATATTTTACACTGATCTATGACATCTAAGATGCTGGCATATATTCCCAGCCAATAAAATCAATGGCTCAACCAACCTTAAACTTTACCTGCCTCATAGTGTCCATACTTTTGATGTGTATGACTAATCATAGTCTCCTCATAGCAACTAGAATAATGATCTGCCTTTGTTTGTCTTTTTCATTTTTTACACTATAAAAGCCCCTCTTTTAGGCAATAGCACTTCCTATTTCTCCACAGTGGGTTATTTCCAGTTTTGGTCATGAGTTGGTGTTGTAGATATTCATTATTTGTTCGCAAACACCATCATCACTTTGCCATTCTTTTAACCTCCACCGGTCATTTCCTACCTCACTTTCATTGATTTCCATTATGGCAATATATGCACCATCACAAACTTAAATTATATTGCTTCTTTACTGCAGGATATTGGTTTAATGTGTCCACTACAATATTTTCTTTACCTCGGCAGTATCTCACACTATAATTGAATTCTTGAAGAAATAAACTCCACTTTATTAACTGGCTGCTCATAAGAAAGCTATGGTTTAAGAATTCAAGGCTTTTGCGATTGGTAATTACAAATACCTTGGATCCTATCAGAAATTGACAAAAAAAATTTAAAGTCCATTCAATTGCTAGGGCCTTCTCGGTTACAGTTGTACTTGTCAAAATTGTGTGTCCATTCAACAAGACCTAGAATCCAAGCAAACTATGAAAATCTAGCATGTGCAAAATACACAGGTCTGGAAAAGTACTAAATGCTCACCTATTTATCCATGCTCCAGGGTCTCTGACTACATGGACAATGCTTTTGACGATACTATCAAACTTTCATTTACTCCAGACCTGGCAATGAGAACAGGATGAGCAAAGAGACTTGGAAATCAATAATATTTAAATAATTAGCCAATGATTATTACAAAATATAATACTTAAAGAGTGGTGCAGGCTATTCCTTAATATATTAATAATCAGACACATAATATTGTGCAACATTAAACAAAAGGAGTTTAATTAATAATACCAATAAAGTCTTTCATTCCATTTGAAATAACTTAATTCAATTAACAGTCATACTAGAGATTTGGGCAATGAATAACAATGTGAGAATATAGAAAATAATATAACATAAGTTTATTGAGCAATTAAATACAGTAATAAACAAAATAGCTGTATAGAATGTCTGAGCAATGGTAGTTACAAATTTGATTATGGTTTGCAATCACACACTTTAGGGATGAAGTCAATAAATTATAGAATTTATATAAATACATAAAATCTTTGTGTTATTACATGAAGTTAGTTAGTGCAATTACTGCATATATAAAACAAGAGTAGTTCGTATGGTTTCTCATATATGGTGGAGTGGTTACTAGGCCAAGAATCAAATAACTTAATTAGATAACCAGTAATACCTTGTAACTTAACATTCATTCAATATCTGATAGATTCACACTAATGAGTTTTATTAGTCGTTACATATATATGAGTACAAGTTTAGGATGTGTGATTTGAAAAATGTGCGATATTTGGGAGATTACTTAGATGCATGGGAGCAAAATGATTCAGCTTAAAAGAAGCTGTAAATCATAATCTGACTTAGAAAATTAAAACAAATGGATGGCAATTGACATGCAATTACGACTGTTCGAGAGCATTGCAGGTGGATAGACAACTCATTAATAATAATAAAAGTGGTATCACCTTATCATTTACAATTGCATATAGAGGGGTGGTCACTTAAGAAGCTCTTGAATGGCTTTGTCATATTTGTATGAAAGGAGTATACCTGCATAAAGGCCAAGGTCATATCTCAGAAGAGCTATGGCACAAGTGTTGTGTTGGGATGGTTCATCCATATGTCTCCCATACACTGATTCATTGGAGGTGCCTGGAGAAGATCCTGGGTAGGAAATGCATCTACTTTTAGAGGGATGATGAAGCATGAGATTGGTCATTCCAAAGATCCCAAAACAAATGACAAAGCAAGAAAATTAGAAATAACAATTGCAACGATACATATATAATGCCCAAAACATATAAATAGTTCATGTCACTAATGACGACGGTAAATTAATAAACACCTGATTCTTATACGATGCTCTCCTGTGTAATGGAATGCTTAAATGCAAACCATCCCAGGCTGTTAACTAATGATCAATAAATGCACATAAGGGGTCAGAGTAAAACTAAAAGAGAATAAATTGCTCTCTTCCACACCTCTGAAATATCTCCATATTTCAACCAGCAATCATTGCACAGATAACTGTTATTACTTACAAAATAAAATTATAAATTTCATATTAAATTCACTGCTGGTAAATTTAATTAGTTAAAATGATAACAACTTTAATGAGTTAGATGAGGATTAAATTTTGTAGTTAGGTGTAACAATTCAATGAAAATATCAAGACCTTCCAGTCATTTAAAGAATAAAATTATTGAAAATAATTGGTATAAAACCAAGCGAGTTTATATCAATGAACTTTAAAGGAAATTTACATCTCCTTTGTTTAATAGGAGAAAACTATTGGTGGTGGGTTTAAATTCACTCACTAGATTGTATACTTTCTTGGCATATCAAAATGAATTAGAATAATAAAATAAGAAAAGCCAAATTAATTCTAAATTGCCACACCAAAACAGAAAAATTTATATAGCATTATAATAAATCGCACAGACATTATTAGCATTTATATAACAGCTTTAAAAATAAGTAAGGAAGGAAAGGCGTACAATGTAGTTTAGGATGAGAATAATTTATCAATTCAGAGTTCATAGCTGACAGCAAGATAGATATTACCTTGGGCTTGAGGATGCAACAATGTTGGTAATCAGTGGATGATCATGGTCTGGCTTGGGTTTGAAACAGGCATTGGTAGAGATTGAGGAGTCTCTTTCAGGCACACATTTTACTGGACAGTCCGCATATTTGGTTTAGATGTTTCTGACACTGGCAAAGTGAGCTAGATGGGCTTCCCAGAGGTATGTGAGGTGGATGACTTTCACCCCACCATGATTTTGCTGCACAATGCAAACTTGCATGAAGTATATCTTCAAATGGAGTACGAAACAAAAAAGGCCCCCCAAATATAAAATTTTAGCTTATTTATACATAAGCAAACCTTAAAGAATCAGACACTGCCTCAGACACTTGGTTGAGATTCCAAGTTGACATCAATTCCCATATATAGGAATAAAAAAGACCAGAGCAATAAATAGCCAGATAAAATAATTAAAGAACCTCTGGCATTTATGACATTGTGTGTATTTTAAGAATGACACAAAGATCCGCAAAATTTTAAAATAAAACCGATTGCATTGTTTCATTCTTAAATATCAGTTTACCTTACACAAATTACTAGCAATAAACTTTCAAAATACACTGTTTGTCTCCTAAATGACAATTTTATTTCTACACAAATTACTAGCAATAAACTTTCAAAACTACTGTAGCTTGTCTCAAATGACAATTTTTATTTTACACAAATTATCAGAAATAAATGTTCAAAATACTGGGGTTTGTCTCTTAAATGACAATTCTATTTTTATATAAATTACTACTTGCAAAATATAAGATTTACAATATATATAATATAAATTGGTTAGAAAGTTACTGAAATAAAATTACGAAATTTTATAACTTTCAAATGTTAATTTTCATACGCACATACACGTGTGTAAGTTGAATGGGCAAATGAACTAAATGTTCTTGCATCCATACATCTCTTTCTATATATACTATTGCCTATTAAATATATATAATTCAGGTTTAAACTGGTACTAGTGACTATATAATTGGCACTAGGTGTAGCATAAATCTGCAGAACAGATTTCCAGCTTCACAGTGTAGTTTATTTCTGGACCCTTTAATAATCAGATAATAAAGAAAAGGACATCGTGCTGACTTCTTTCTTGTATTTGAGATAGGGTAGCCCCCAATCCAAACCCACTGCTGTCAGTTTGCACAATGTCAAACTATGACAACATAAGCTGTTTTAAAACCCGGCCTTCATGTTTTGAAAGCTTGCTGTTCAGTCCATGCCCACTGTCTTTCCTTTTCTTTTTGAGCCATTACAGAAATGGTTCCATATCAAAATAATAATTTTTGTAAAAATGTTTATAGAAAATGCATAACCTGAGGAAAAACTTTAACATGTTTTTTTGTTTTGAGGCCTAGGAAAATCTTAGACTGCCTGAATTTTTTCAGAATTTGGTCGGATTCCCTTTTCACTGATTATGTGACCTAAACATTTTACTTCAGTGATCATTAAGTTACTTTTACTTAAATTAATTTTGATATTCCTTTGTCTGCACTCACATAACAGCAGCTCTAAATGTGTAAAGTGCTTTTCTATACTTTCTGACACCAATACAATATCATTCACATACATTACTATTAAACTTTTGCTACTTTCTATTAATACATGAACTAGACACAGTATTAGCCCCACCCTGCTATTTTTTAAACCAAAGGGAACCTGATTAAAGTTGTATGCCCACCCATTATACCGAAATGCAATGTATTTCTGATCATTGGGTTGCAGCTTGATTTTTCAGTAACTGGAAGTCAAATCAAACATCAAAAATATCTTATTACAGAATTTTGCTAATAACTTGTTCATAGGTGGAGGAGCATTTCTACTAGGCTTAGTTATCTTGTTTAATTGACAAACATCCAAACATAGCCTAATAAACTTGTCTTTTTTTTACAGTTACAATAGGGTTGTTGAAAGGGGATGAACATTTAGAGATGATTCCCCCCTGAAGCATTTTTTCTATTTGTTCCTCCACCTCACCTCTATATTGATGAGGAATAGGGTGCATGCATGACTGTTATGGTTGATCTCTTATGAGTTTTATTCTATGTTTATACCCTTCAATAATTCCAGGAACTTCAGAAAAAATTCCCTCATATTTATTTAGCACATGCTTCAGTTGCTCCTTCTGATTCTCATTTTTGAACTTTGACTCCTTTGTCTTTTCCCCTTATTTCTATTTTTGTCCTTGTGCTTCGTGTGTAGTATTGCCTAGTATATCGATCTGCTTGGTTTACTATGAACATAATTGTTTATTGTTCAGTTTTACCTGACTTCATTCATAATCCAGCACACAGCCAGATTTATTCATAAAGTCTGACCCTAGTATAACTTCATAAACCAGGCCTTCCAATTTAAGTACATGACCATATTCCTTCCCTGCTATGTGTGTGTACACCCATACTTATTTTGACAACAGTCTTGCCCTTTTACTATTAGCCATCATGATGTATACTGTCTTTAATGGCAAAAGTTTGATTTTAGGGTTAATGCAACACATTGTATTAAATACTTCCTGAGATATTACTGGCTCCTGGTTTCCTGAATCAAGCAAAGCACTGGTTATGACCTCTTCTATCACTACTTTTACTTTTGAACACCCCTGAGGTGCCATTATTGTCGCCCTCTCTTCCCAGCTACACAACAAGTTTGCTGCTTGCATGCAATTATATTCCCCCATTTTTCCACCTGTGCTTTACCCTTCCCCCTCAATTTCTCTTTTGCTACCTTTCTTATCCTGATTTTTTTTGACAATATAATAATTCGTGCTGCTCTTCTGTTTGTTTATTTCTGAACCTTTGTATTCCCTGTTCCTATTCCTCCTAATCTGCCTAATGCTATCCAATTCTCTAACATTTTGGCCATCAGCTCCACTGTTTACCACTTTGTTCCAATCATCATTTGTTCTATATCCTTTGGAAAGCTATGTCTAACTATTCTGATAATTTGCTGCTCAGATAATGGGCTTGCCTGAGCTATCTTAATTTCACCACTTGTTGGTGGAAGAATGTGGTAAATAGTTCCCCAGGCTGCCATTTGTCCTGAGACACCTGGTTCTTGATGTTCTCCTGATATTCATCCCCCCACTAATTTGCCAGCAATGATAGTTTGTATTCTTTGAATATTACTGGCTTTGAGAATAGTGAGTCCCACAGAATTGACCACCATCCTATATATGACTGCAGGATATAGGGACCCTGGCTACTTCACTTAATTTATTCAGTAAAAAATAGCATTCCAGACTATCAAGGTGTTCATTTGGAACCTCCTCTCTGTGCCTTGAAAATGTCTTTATGTTTAGCAACTAATTTACTGCATTAATCTTCTCCGTATGTGCACATTTTCTTACACCTTCCTTCATTACTCTGCCTTTCCTTGTCTTCTTGTTGTGCTGTTTTTATTTCTATTTCAGACATATATTACTTATTATTATTTTTCTTAAACAAAGCATGTGACTCCTTCCGGACCCCTTAGTCCTTACTGCCTCCATCTTGTCCTCAACACCCCAATCTGCTTAAATATCTATCTTCTTAATTTATTCCTTTTCACTTAGACCTACTATAATTTGTTTGCTTTTGGTCCCTTCTCTTTCTACATAGTATACCACTTTCATAATTATAATTATGCAATTTAATGTTTCTTCAAAACATTATTTTCAAACTTTCTAATTCTACTTTAATTACATTACAATTGCTAGTAACTTATAATGATTCTGCAGCCACATTGGGAAAGCCAATTGAACCAGGTGGGAGAAAGATCGCTCTGATTATTTAAAAAAGAATTTATTATTAAATCCCGATCTACTCCAGCTAGACTTTTAAGTGCAGCACACTGGCCCTTACAAGCAGAGAAGTCAAATACAGAAGGTGAAGATCACCAAATGCACCTATAACCAAACCACAGCTATAATAAATATAACTTGTGGCCACATTTCCAGGCTATAGAACTTCTCAGCAGCTAAATTTTAATCCCCCTGCCATACAAAGCATTTTTATTTATTTTGAGGTAAAATCTTATCTACTGAAATAGTTTTTACTTAATTCTTTTAACTGTCAATTTGTCTTCATAGATTTTTTGTTTTTACATATGAATAAACTAATATATTTTTTGTATTTTTAGAACTTTCTATTTGTTCTTTATATACTATATATATTTGCATATTTTTTATAAGAACATTCTATTTACAGAGCGCAAACACATACAACAGTTTATATATTTTTATCAACTATGGTAAATCAATAATTAAGTAAACTTGTGTAACTTTCTAATATAAATGATATTTTCTTGAATAAAAATAGAAGGAATTTAAATAAAATAATATTTAGAAGTAATTGATTTATTTCATCATTTTGAACATTGGCTAAGAAGAGATTTTATTCAGTATATATATAGACAATGACTGAGCGCATTATTGGCCGATGATGCCAGATTTATAGCACTCATTAGTTGCAAGATACATTGTATAATTTATATGGAAGACTAATTTATGTAAATTGGTAATTTACATATTTCAAGTTTTAATATTTGAACATGAGTTAAAATATAAGAAATGAAATACGATAAACATATTATGCTTTTTAATTTTCACTAAATTTGTCAGTTTTAATGAACTCGTGGATATTATTAAAAAACTTATGAAATAAACTTATACGAAATATGTTGTATACTGGGGAAATGAGTGAAAATGTAAAATTCAGTCATATGTTTGATTTGCATGGGGACCATCTCATTTATGACGATTTGTTAGTGAATTGAAAAAAAAAAGCAAAAGCACAAAAAAAGAAAGTTAAGAGAGGATTGAATGAATTGTAAGTAAATTGTTAATTCTTATAAATCAAGCAAGTGCAGTAAATTAAATGTTTATTAAATATTTGTGGTTGGATTTTAGTTGCATCATGAGTTGAGAAGATATTTAAGATTTATTTTCAAACAGCATGAAAAATTGACTACGAAAAAAAGCAATTGTTTAAACAATTTCATGCAAGTTGTTTTAATTGTTTAATCTATGGCAAGCCCAGCTGTAATCTGCAGCTGAATCGAGAAACTTTGTGAAGTTAAAAAAAGTTTTATGACATTTCAAGCAGAATACGAAAAGATTTACTATCAAAGTATTGTGGGAGAACTTCACTGGGTTATTAATTTTTTTTTAAATGGAACACATCATAAATCAGTGTACCAATTGTGCCAGCCTGCTGGGATGTAGGCTTGCGTTAAAACGATGTAAATGGAAGTCTGTTTGGAATTTGTTTTACTCATTTTTGATTTGCAAGAGAATGATTAGCTTATAAAATTTGTAAGTTGATTAAAGATAAATAACTTCATTAGGTTATTGAAAATTTAAAAATGAAGCACTAATCATAAACAAGTATAAAAGATACAATAATCGCTAGAATGTTGGCTTGCTTCAAAATTACCTAAATGAAAATCTCTTTCAGGCCTTCTTGATGAAAATCTTGCTGAACCTTTCAGATGGCCTAAACATAGCTTTAAACATCTTTTCCCACTTATATGCATACCTGATCAGCAACAAATATTTACTTTCTATATTATGCGTAGAACCTGTGATTATATCAAATAAAAAATATAAAGGCGCAACAAACCTTCTCTCATGTGCTTTTACAAATTTACATGTGCTCACCCATGAGCATCAGTTTGAAAAGTGTAAATGTATTCCTTATCCATATATAAACCAAGTTTTGCTCACTGTGCAGTAATCAGGGCTTTAATGTATTGTCTGCCTGAATTATAAATTAATTGAATTGTACAAACTTATTTATTCTATAGCAGGGGAGAGATAGAGTCTCATTTTTAACCCATCTGCAAAATTCAAAGTATATTTTGAATTTACTGTAATAAATAGTGTATTATTTATATAGCACAGATTACATATGTAATATTATAAAGAAAGAACAAACTTCATATAAGACAAAAGTTCAATTCTATTATGAATAGATTTTTATTAATACTTTATAATGCCACAACTTTTACATAGAAAAATTACTATAGCAGTATTTTATAGATTATACAGCTATAAATATTTTTTACATAGCTTAAATTGTAATAGTTTTTACGTTTAAATAAATGTTTATCATACTAAAGTCTTTAAATTTTAAATAGCTGGTAATTTAGATGATAAATAGTGCATTTTAAGTTAATAATGCTAATTTAGTTATGATTTAATCATTTAAAATGTTTTAAAAAACTATATTTTGGTTTGCCTGTATTTAAAATTAAAGATTTACTATTTTAATTCATTGTAATTCTAACATATAATATTCTAGTTAAATATTTTAAACTTATTTACTTAGAAAGAGTTTAATAAAGGTAGTAATCAAAAATAGGATTTAAAAAAGCAATAGGTGAATAAATGTTGAATGAATGAATAAATACTATATTTCCTTAACATTATTTATTATAAAAATATTTTTAAAGATAATTTTAAATTTATATTCTGAGACTTATCTAGATTTAAATAATGGTAAATAAATATATTAAATATTTGTAATATTTATTTCATTTTAATAATGTAAATTTTAATTATGTAATATTTTTATTTTATCCTGGTTTTTGTAATTATTTTTTTTTGTAACCAGGAACAAAAACTGATTTATTTAAAATATGAATATTAATTAAGTAAATTTTTACTTAACAACCTTCCCTGATTACAATAGATCAGGATTTGAACTAATAAGGGAAGGGTACAAAGGTTAAAAGATTAATCAAATGTTTGTAAATGATCACATGACTAGTGGTATAAATAAGTGCAATTATTACCTATTCTCACTTGTTCTTAATCAATTTTAATTTTATTTTTGTTTGTAGCACTTGAATTTTAAAAACTCTAGTTAAATTTTATTTTCTTCAAATACTTTTTTAAAACTAAATATGTTAGGCTGAACTAAAACTATCTAGGCACACTCATCTAAATTGAAACACCAGAAAAACTGAAATCTATATACTTGCCCGCTTTAGTGATAATATTTCATTATTACAATTTTTAGAGCATTATTTTTTAAATTTTCTGCTTTAGAAAACTTCAAAAGTTTTTATTATTGCCATTATAATGATTCAAGAACTACTGTAAATTTTGAAATTCATTTGGACACCTGTATTATAATTAAAATTGCTACAGAATATTTACATTTCTTATTGGCAAGAAAAAGTATTGATAATTTCTTGACATTTTCTTAAAATATTTATTTGTGTCAAATATTGTCCAGAATTTATTTATCGTGAGAAAAAAAGTTTTTTTAAATTCAGGATAAGAACTATATTTGATATGAAAAATATATGTGTATCAGATGTTTACAAATGATTGAAGTCTACAAAAGAAATATTTAATTAATAACAGTTTTATACTTCAATAAAATGTATTTATGCTTATTTAAAACATTATACTGTTAATTTCTGATAGCACAAATAAGAGAATCACTTATGATTATTTTTGAAGTGATTATTTTTGTTTTTTTTCTTGAAAGAAAAAAACATCTTTCTCTAAGTAGGGGTAATAAAAAAATTCAACTATTTGATAAATATTATGAAAAATTAAAAATTATCATTTAATAAAATCAAATATAAAATCTACCTATAAAAATGACATTTTATTTAATGAACTTAAATAACTTTTCTACATTTTAATTATTTTACAATGCTTGCAAAAATATTTTAAAACCTGCAAGTTAATTCTTCTCTCTGAGCATTGCTATGAGATACTGTTGTCATTAATATGATATTTGAATCAAATACTTTTCTCCTGCAAATATTTGATAATATTGGATAAATATTATTTATCAGAAGTACCTTAGTATTGTAATGGGCACACATACCATTACATTCTCATAAATAAAATTAAAAACAAAAGTTCGCAGATAAAAACTTCTTTTTTAAGAATTAAAAATTGAAAGTTAAAAGTCATCTAAACTTTATATATATAAATTGCATAGATGAAAAATTATTAAAAGAAAACTTTATTAAAAAAAGAAAAAGTTTTAAAACTAAATTTTCAACAAAAACTTAAAAAGATTTAAAGATAAAAATATATCTTTAAGAATGTACAAATTTAATTAATGCTATTGTGTAAAATGGAAATGATTATTTTAATTAGTTAAAAGTAAACTAGCCCTTGGGCATCTCAAAATGTATAAGTAAAGGTCAGATAGGAGAGAAAAACAATAAAAACTAATAGCCAATAAAAGAAATCCTTCAGGTAATGGACCTCAATGAAAGGATCATCATCATCATCATGACGTAGTGTCCACTCGACCCGAAAGTTTCCTATAAAAGGAAAAGTTTGGGAAAAAAGGAAAAAAGAGTTGTGAAAGAAGAGTGTGCTATATGTGTTAATGTGGAGACAGTTGAAGGAGAAGGGATTGAAAAGACACTCTTCAATCCCTTCAGTTTTTTTAAAGAGAAAGAGAAATGACCAATTGTTTTCCCATATTGTGGACTATAGGACATCTGGGCTCGGCAATAAAATACCAGCTACAATAAAGGACAAATGGCTAACTGCATTCCGATCTCCTCAGGAGCACCTTCCAAATTACAAGCAATTAGAAACTATGGACTTTTGAAAACAGGAAGAACTATATAACTAATGAATATGTTCAAAACAGTAAGAACTTTAATTCCAAAACCTTTTCAGTATTTAATAGAATTAGAATCCTATCTGACCAATGTAAATGATTATTAATAATTAATTTTATTTGATGTATTTTTTTAAAAAAATATTTCCATTTATTTTTCCATTCTTTTAAGTTTTATTATGATTTTTGTTTTTCTGTTAAGCTAAACTTTTAATTAAATCATGTTAAATTTAAGTCGGCCATGTATGGCTGAATAGATTTGTAAAATTATATTAGTTTAATTAAGGGAGGGTTAATCTTAGGTTATTTGTTTCGTAGTTAAATTGGGTTAATCGATTGGATATATTGGTGTAATTAGTAAATGTAGTATGAAGATCCGCTATGTGCAGGATCATATGATATGCCGCACTTGAGCAAAATAAGTCCCATTTCGTACTGACCATCGGAAGCAGACATATTCCCTACTCCTTGGATCATCCCTTTAGCCTATGGAATGGGATAGTAAGATGGCAAAAAGGACCACAATCCCTTCCTGTGGAGTTTTTTTTATTGTTCTTCTTGCTAGACAGATGTAACATTCCTGTACTGGACAAGAGACAATGTCTTTTCTATAATCATGCTGTTCAAATGTGCATTACTGACATTATGGTATTGTGCTGTCGTATTCATTCTGCATATATCAGATGGTTTGGCATTAGTTTGAATGCGAACTTTTGGCGTAAGGTTAAATAAGGGATAGAATATTTTCTTTTCAAATGCAATCTATGTAGTTTATTCATACTTGACACTAATAAAATATTATTAAATTCATCTGTGCGAATTGTTTAAAAAAAAAATTTAAATTTAAAAATTAATAACCAATCTAAAATAATAAATTTTATTCCTCAATTTTATTTATATGTGCATTAATAAATGTTTGTGTGTTAATTACTGGCAGTGGCTTATTTCATTTTTTTAAATATTAATATATTTCTTTTAAGCAAGTTTTATATTAAATCTCTGCGTCTCCATGAACTAATGGCATGGGCTGATGGTCGGAATAAAATCTATATGTAAAAATCAGATCTTAATAGTATGTATCTGCCTACTATATAAAATTTTCAGGTTCAAATAGCCTGATGGTGCCCTGTACAGCAAATATGGAAGACTCCAACTTCCAATCTCCCTGACCATTATAATTGGCACACAACATGGGACAATGTTTAATAAACCACGAGTACCCTGAGTAAATTTTTTTCAAAATGAAATATTTTTATCTAATTACTTAAAGTCATATACTTTAAATTTTATAAAAGCACTGCCAGAAAGAAATAGCACATATATTAAACAAGAGAAAGAAAATATGGTATAATTTTAAATGGTAATTTTTTTAAAAAGAAAAAGTCAAAAGGTTGCAATTAATATGGTTTTTTTAAAAATATATATTATGCTTTAATGCGTATAGGTACGCACAGCCATGTAAGTTTATGATTGTAAATGTGACACCTTATGTTGAGTGTCTTTTGGGAATTTACTTCAGGGTAACCCTATTTAAGCATTTTAATTAATCATAAATAAGTTGGTGATATATATAGTTGTGCTGCAAATATACAGGCATGAACCCATTATTTCTTAAAATGTATTTACTTCAATGCAACCTCCTTAAATAAATAATTTGCTTGTCATGCCATGTGTTAAAAATGAAATGTAGAGAAAAAGAAACTCTTGGGGGGAGGAGGTCTAAATGTAGATGGTTCATAGGAAAATGATAGTCAACAATTTTTTTGTATATAGTCTTTTTGTAAAATTACTAACCGAATGTCTTTGTAAATTTTCATTAATCGTGTACCGTAATTACTAACCCTAAGTAAAATAATTTTTTTTGTTTATTTTTTTTTAAGCAAGTTCACTGATATGTAATGGGCACACATGCCATTAAATTCTAATAAATAAAATTAAAAACAAAAATTCGCATATAAAAACTTTTTTAAGAATTAAAAATTGAAAGTTAAAAGTCATCTATACTTTATATATATAAAATCGCACAGATGAAAAATTATTAAAAGAAAACTTTATTAAAAAAAGAAAAAGTTTTAAAACTAAATTTTCAACAAAAACTTAAAAAGATTTAAAGATAAAAATATATCTTTAAGAATGTACAAATTTATTTAATGCTATTGTGTAAAATGGAAATGATTATTTTAATTAGTTAAAAGTAAACTAGCCATTGGGCATCTCAAAATGTATAAGTAAAGATCAGATAGGAGAGAGAAAACAATAGAAACTA
The DNA here is from genome assembly GCA_028023455.1 of Epiperipatus broadwayi. Taxonomy (NCBI): domain Eukaryota; kingdom Metazoa; phylum Onychophora; class Udeonychophora; order Euonychophora; family Peripatidae; genus Epiperipatus; species Epiperipatus broadwayi. The sequence goes on from JAQFVV010006198.1 coordinate 6,156,159, forward strand.
ATAGCCAATAAAAGAAATCCCTCAGGAAATGGACTTCAATGAAAGGATCATCATCGTCATGATGTAGAGTCCACTCGATCCGAAAGTTTACGATAAAAGGAAAAGTTTGGGAAAAAAAGGGAAAAAGAGATGTGAAAGAAGAGTGTGCTATATGTGTTAGTGCAGAGAGAGTTGAAGGAGAAGATATTGAAAGACGCACTCTTCAATCCCTTCAGTTTTTTTAAAGAGAGAAATGACCAATTGTTTTCCCATATTGCGGCTATAGGACATCTGGGCCTGGCAATAAAATACCAGCTACAATAAAGGAACAATGGCTAACTGCATTCCGATCTCCTCAGGACTTCGTGGGAATTAACACCTTCCAAATTACAAGCAATTAGAAACTATGGACTTTTGAAAACAGTAAGAACTATATAACTAATGAACATTTTCAAAACAGTAAGAACTTTAATTCCAAAACCTTTTCAGTATTTAATAGAAATAGAATCCTATCTGACCAATGTAAATTATTATTAATAATTAATTTTATTTGATGTATTTTTTTTAAAATCATTTCCATTTATTTTTTCCGTTCTTTTAAGTTTTATTATGGTTTTTGTTTTTCTGTTAAGCCAAACTTTTAATTAATTCATGTTAAATTTAAGTTGGGCATGTATGATTGCATAGATTTGTAAAGTTATATTAGTTTAATTAAGGGAGGGTTAATCTTAAGTTATTTGTTTCGTAGTTAAATTGGGTTAATTGTTTGGATATATTGGTGTAATTAGTAAATGTAGTATGAAGGTCCGCTATGTGCAGGATCATATGATATGCCGCACTTGAGCAAAATAAGTCCCATTTCGTACTGACCATCAGAAGCAGACATATTCCCTGCTCCTTGGATCACCCCTTTAGCCTATGGAATGGGATAGTAAGATGGCAAAAAGGACCGCAATCCCTTCCTATGGAGTTTTTTTTTATTGTTCTTCTTGCCAGACAGATGTAACATTCCTGTACTGGATGAGAGACAATTTCTTCTCTATAACCATGCTGTTCAGATGTGCATTCATGACAGTATGGTATTGTGCTGTCATATTCATGCTGCATCGAATACATCGATATATCAGATGGTTTGGCATTAGTTTGAATGCAAACTTTTGGCCTAAGGTTAAATAAGGGATAGAATGTTTTCTTCTCAAATGCACTCTATGTAGTTTATTCATACTCGACACTCTAATAAAATATTATTATATTCATCTGTGTGGATTGTTTAAAAAAAAAAATTTAATTTAAAAATTAATAACCAATCTAAAATAATAAATTTTATTCCTCAATTTTATTTATATGTGCGTTAATAAATATTTGTGTGTTAATTACTGGCAGTGGCTTATTTCATTTTTTTTAAAATATTAATATATTTCTTTTAAGTACGTTTTATATTAAATCTTTGCATCTCCATGAGCTAGTGGCATGGGCTGACAGTCGGAATAAAATATATATGTAAAAATCAGATCTTAACAGTACGTATCTGCCTACTATACAAATTTTCCAGGTTCAAATAGCCTGGTGGCACTCTGTATGGCAGATATGGAAGACTCCAACTTCCAATCTTCCCGACTGTTATAGTATAAAATATTCAAACTACGATTACAAATTTTGAATAATTTGTATAATGGATTAAGAGGAGATGGTCATGTGATATTTATTGGCTTATAATGGATTAAGTTGGAAACCTGAATTTAAATACTTGTGAATTATTTATTTCAACTTAATAAACTTATATCATATTTTATATTCATGGATATTTGTTTGAATAGCCATAAATTTATCTTATACTTGCTGGCATGATTATTTGAAATTTTACTAAGAATATCCAAAAGAAACACATTCTATATTTCAAAATTGTATTCTAGATTTTAATATCATAGTTACATTATGTTTGCTGTCCACAAATTGTTATTGTCAACATTCCTCTTCATGTTCCAGTTTAATGAAAAATGATTAAAGAAGGAAGCAGAAGCACTGTTCTTTAATTTATTTATTTGATGGTAAAAAGTTGAATTTGTTTTGCATACCATGCTTATTATATGCATATTATTTTCATATTGTGTATGCTATATTTTGACACATTATAGGTTAAAGTTCTCAGAACAGTACTTTATCATATTTTCATATTTTAAAATAGTATGTGTTTCCATTTTTACATATGAATTATTTATTTATAAAGATATATTGTTATGCTGTAAGCGGAATAAATACATGTATGTTTCTATTATTTATTTTATGAGTATTTATTGCCTAATGTTAATACAGCCATACTTGGCAATAATTATGTTATTTATCATATTTAACATTTGTTGCTGTAATTTTTTTGTCAGAGAAAGTAAATTTATTTTTGTGCTATTTCAGGAGTGCTCATATATACCTGTATATTTAAAGATGCTAGTGTTAGTCTCAATCATTATTTTGCTAGCATATTTTTCAAAAAATATGATAGCACTTGTCTCCCTCTTATTATTTATTGTCTTGTTGGAGTTTGTATGCTCATAGCATATATTTGGGAGATTTAGCTTAGCTCTCTCTATTTTTAAGGTAATTCTTATTTGTTTTGTCCATGATGCACATTCTCATTATTTTTCCTGACTAGTGACAAAGTCTTAGATCACTTATTAGCCCTCAAAATTAGGTACATTCTTATGAGCTATACTATCATACTTTTCACTTTGCCTTACTTTATTATTTGAAGATGGATTCTTATTGTAGTGTGTAATATGTTTCAATAAAGCATGTGTAATATTTTACCATGACTTTATCTGGCATTTTAGTAGCTTTATCAAGGTATTGAGGAATCCTACCTTACCTCTATAGCATTTCTGTTTGACATATATGTGAATAATTCATTGTAAATGTATATGTCCTGTATTTGAGTTTTGCCAATAATGAGAACTAAATATAATAAGTAATTAATTTAAAATTTTAAAAGTTTATTTTGGTATAAATAAACAATATACATGTGTCTTATCACTCCTTCATTGCTGGATTGGTAAGATATTATTATTGTGTTTATAAAATATTCATAAAAGGGATTCTACTTATATGAATATTATCATCATTATATGAATGCATTGATGAATGAGAACTTTTGATAATTAAATGATAGAAAGTTTATTTTAATTTTCTGGATTACTTTTGTTTAATCCAATTTAATTTAATTTTATAAAATAAGACATAATTTTTAAAATCCTTCTGTCATAATTCTGAAGAAATAAAGTTGTGACAGCCTTTGACTTTATGAACTCAAATATGGATTATTTGTAATTTTGTATTTGTTTTCCTGTAGAACAAATATTTGTTGTTATTCAAGATATTTGTTATTGTTATCCATGAAATTTCTCATAGTCGTTTGTTTACATCATTGCACTTATCAACCAGAAATCATTTCACATATTGAATAAAAATTTAAAACTTACAAAATATTATAAATTATTTTAAATGTATTTGCTAAAAGAGTACATGAATTTTGAAACTAATGAGAGTCACTTTATTGAATTATTTAAGCATTAGTAGAACATCTAAGAAGATGTAGTTTTTTTTAATAAAGAATTATAATTTGTTTTGTCAATTTGGATCACTTTAACTAATTGAATTTGCTTATTTTAAATCACTGTGCATATTTATTTTAAAATCATTTTCATATTTGAAGATCATATTTATTATTTGATAATACAATTAATTATACAAAAACCTAATTGATATTTATAAGATGTTTAGTAGATGTATTCTGGAATATGTAGAATGGCTATTAAATTCTTTACCCATTCTTAATATCTGAGTGTAATCGTAGATTATTCATTATCTCTTTCTAAAATTAAGAGATCATGTTTAGTCTATTTAAGTTAGTAATAGTATTGTTAATATCATAATTATGGTAAGACATTGGCTTATGAAGGGTATGTCTTATTAATTTTATTAACTAGTATAAGAATTAACTGTTCAATAAATACCCATAGATTTGGACCATAAAATACAATGGATAAATGCTACACTTGGATGACCCAAAATGTAACTAGTAGATAGATAAATCGATTTATAATCCTTTATATCTACATTATAAAGGATCCATGAATTTGTAAAATGCCAATGAGTTCAAAGATAAGGATTTTGTTTGGCAGAAAAAATAAAATTCAATAAGTATTAATTTACTTATTAATGAGATAGAGTATGGGATGTACGATTATATATCTTAATAATAAAATAAGTTATGCAATAAAAATAATTTTGTATATTAGTATGGTTTGTGTAATAGGTAAATCAAATGATGTCAAGGTTAATAGTAATAAAATATAAGTTTATTAAGATAGATATTAATTCAAGGCAAGTAAACTCACTTCAGTTCTAACAATTGTGATCTAACATCATTCATTGTATATTTATAACATATCCCTGACAGATTGCAATTGTTAGATATGATCTATAACTAAAAAATCATTAACATGCACAATCATAAAAGAATTAAATATGTAATGTTGCACATAATTAAAAAAATCTATTATTTTTTTTATTTCTATAAAAAGTATATCTATTTCATATCCTAAATCAAGTAATGTTTTATAATAACAGTCATTTTATAACTTACGCTAAATCTTATGAAACATTAGTTATATTTAAAATTTTGATTTGTTTTCTAAAGATAATATGTCAATAATTAAGTCTTACTTGATTTTACTATTTAAATGTGTATTGAATGTTTATAAATAGACTGCATTTATAATTAAAATTATTAAAGGAAAAAAGCAATTCTTTTAACAACTTGATACAAGTTGTTTTAATGGTTTAATGTATGGGAAACCAAACTATAGTGTGCAATTGAATCAATGGACTCTTTGAAGTTAAAATTTTTTATGATAGTTCAAACAGAAAACACTAAATCTAATGAAATATTAGTTATATTTTAAATTTTGATTTGTTTTCTAAAGATAATATGTCAATAATTAAGTCTTATTATCAAAGCATTGTGGAAGAACTTCTCAGGGTTATCACATGTGAAGATGAGTAGTAACATTTTTTTTTTTTTTACTGATTTATACAAAATTTATTTTTAAATGTTTAATTATCTTATTTATTCCGTTTGAAAAATAGTAGAGATCATTAGAGAAAGATCCTAAATAAAAATGTCTATGGAATGATGTAGTAGGTAGATTTTAAATAGTATACCTATCAGATGTTTAGTCATTTATTTGTTTCATTATTCTTCAATTTTATTTGTTCCATTATTTATATATAAAAATTTGTTGGTTTATTTACTTGGTCATTCTCATTTCAATGCACTCATTTATTCATCCATTTATCTATGGAATCGATTAATATTCATAATTAACAATTATTATGATGGATCAATATGCAATTTCACCATGTTCTATTAATTTTACTAATATAGCAATTAGGATCCAGTCTTAAAATCTATATTTCTGATGTTTTGGCCATAATGGGCTAATGTAGTGAGGGGATCTAGCAAATTACACATTAGATAGATATCCTGATTTATATGGTGCTTAATAATTAGAAATATTTATAAGCCAGGATAAATAAATTAGTTTGACTTATTTACTCTTACTCTGTTACATATATTTTTTAATGTGTGCCCATGTGGCTTATATAAGTCTGTGCTACTGGTATCCCAATTGATGGCTAGGTTATTGTCTTCTTCATACATACAATTATGTAATTTGGTACTTCCAATTGTGAGGTTCTGATAAACACACCATAAAATGTGGGTCATTTTACTGAATTTGTTTTAATTTTAGCATGTTATTTAATAATGTGAGAGGATGTTATGTTATATAATTTGGCTAAAAGTGGAGTTTCAATAAACTTATAACATTTGAAAAATATAAAGCTTATGTAGTATTGCAAATTATATCTACAGAAACAAGAGATTTAATTGCATTGTTAAAAAGCACATATTAGTAGTTTTATTGTATGCTTAATATAAAAAATGAACTTGGGAGATGGTGAAAGATCTTATCACAGATTATGAAATACCTTTGTAGGGTAAAGGTCTCTATCTTTAACCCAGTTTCTCTGATCTCTAATCTCTCTTTTCCATAATATGTCAGCAAACTTTTTTATTTCATCTACCCATTTCATATATATATAGTCTATTTTTAGCATTTTTCAAAATTTTGGTATCCAATTTAAAACTTGTCATAATGTATTAAATCGACCTCCATTTCAGTTTCTTGATTCTATCCATATATGTGGCTATATACAGGTATCAGGAAACATTTTGCTCTCAAACTATGTTAATTAACATGGCATATTAAAAAAAAAAAAAGTTGGAAGTGGATAAGGATTAGACTTCATGGAGTCATTTCTTTGAAGATATAAATTTTTTTTACCCTCTATAAGAAATTTATGTTCATCTCTAAATTAAATAAAAAAATATTCCCCAATTTATAAAACTTTATCAGTCAATATTTCACTGTTTAGTGACAGCAATCAAATAAATACAGCATTATTTCAACTATTATATATAATCTCTATTCTTAACTGGTATTTCTTCTCCGAATATTTTATTATAATAATATATGTAAAAGCTTTATAAATTATTAATAATTTTTGAATGTATTAATATTTATTGACTATATATATATATATTTCTTTCAAATAGATGTATTGGCAGCTATTGTTCCAGATCATCATAAACTAGAAAAAGAAGATCCAAATTTACATTTGATAGGTCATGATAGGTATTCTCCATTCATCAATAATACAGCTGATAAATCTAAAATTTATTTTTTGGATTCTTGTCCTGCTATACAATGTCGTAATTTATGTCCTCATGGCTATCAGATGGTCAATGGATGTTACACTTGTGGCTGTTCAAGAACTGGGTAAGAGAGAATTAATTGTGATGCATTAAAAAGTAAATATAATGTGATAATTAAAACATTTTAAATGAAGCATTATAGATATTTTATATGCTTAAAAACACATTCACTTGATAATATTTTTTTTACAATAATTAGGTACATTATATTTAAAACATTAAAATGCTATAATTTTGAAAATAATGTTTTTAAAAATTATAGAAAACAAAATAAAACATTGAAATATCATTTTTTGTCTAATGTTACTTTCTTCTTTGATGAATTAACCGGAAATTGATTATGAAATATGAAACAATACAGCTTTTTTTTTTTTTAAAGTGAAGATAAAAGTTTATTTGCAGAATTCACATTCTCAGAGAGTTGTTATCTATAAATACCAAATTGGCACTTACATATTTTTTTTCTCTTATCCCATTTTAATAAAAACTGTCATTAATTCCAATGCTTGTAATCCCTATTTTTGTCATAAAGACCTAAAGAAAATTCTCTCTCTTTTGCTATCTTTATCATTCTCCATACAATGTTTTTTAACTTCTTTCTTTCTATATGATTCATTTAACTTCAAAATTTTAACTATGATTTATGTGGAAATGGAAAAGAGAGAGAAAAAATAGAAAATTAAAGAATTCCTAAGGAATATAAAAATTCCAGCATGTATTTTTTTAAAAAAATGAGAAAAGAAATACAAAAAAATTTGTTTTATATATAATAAAAAAAAAAAGAAAAGAAAAAAATCATGACAGTTAAAAAATATAGTTAATTATACTTAATTAAGGTTTAACTGAAATACAGACTTATTATATACCTGTATCAATATATATAATATATGGGATATATGAGCACAGACTTTCACATGACCTACCACTCTATCTCATATCACTGATACACTTGAATACATATATGTTGAAAAGATAAATAATCACCAATATACATTCATGCTAAATAGCAAACGTCAGTTGGTCCAGATTATCATCTCTACACATATATGCAATAAGTGCTCAGATATATATTAAGATAGCCAATATTCATACTTTAATAGATAGACTTCAATCCACTCCACACTCCAACTCTTCAACCATCCATCCAATTAAAAACCTGATGATGGAACGCTCAAAGGTCACATTGAGGTCGAGATTCTTGTCACACCCATGTTGACCTAAAGTCAATCTGACCCCTCATGTATAGGACATAATCCATTTAATACATATACAATGGATGGGCAGACATCTCTACTATGTAATAACTGAAATACAGACTTATTATAAACCTGTATCAATATATGTAATATATAGGGTATATGAGCATGGACTTTCACACGACCTACCACTCAGATTGACCTTATGCCAATATGGGTATGACAAGAATCTGAGTCTCAGGGTGGCCTTTGAGCATTCCATCATCACATTTTCAATTGGATGGATGGTTGAAGAGTTGGAGTGTGATGTGGATTGAAGCCTGTTCATTAAAGTATGAAGATTGGCTATCTTAATATATATCTGAGCACTTATTGCATATATGTGTAGAGATGATAATCTGGACCAACTGATGATTGCTGGTTTAGCATGAAATATGCATATTGGTGACTATTTATCTTTTTGACATATAAGTGTTCAAGGGTATCAGTGACATGAGATGGAGTGGTTGGTCATGTGAAAGTCTGTGCTCATATACCCTATATATTAATTAAGGTTTGTAATTAAGTGATCATTGATAATCTATTTTAAATGGAATCTAAAGGAAAACAGAAAATCAACTGATAATGAGGCTTAGAAAAACAACTCTTATTAAGCAGATACATGGGCTTGTGAGAGTTAAATGTTTTTGTTAGGCATCAGAAAGCTATACTGTGTATAAAAAATTTATTCATTTTTATATTCCTATTGAGTGCTTAAAAAATTGTCTGAGTGCAATCATCATAAAGTGCAATACTAGAGTCAGAGAAGATAAATAAGTAAAGACAACTCACCATAGCCAGTAATAACTGGCCAGATAAAGAAGGCATATAAGTAGATATTACTTTTTAGGGCTGATCTTATTCTCATTATGGGGAAAAAACTTTTCTATAAAGATGACTTGCAATCACATGTGCTGAATTTGGTAACACTATATCATTCTTGCTTTCAATTTGTAATATCTCATCAGCATATGGTGCCATTCTATGTCTCTTAATTAGTAATCTGAAGAAACTTGCCATTTATATATCCCTGATAGAAGTTTATTCCTGAAGACTCATGGTTGAAAAATTATTCCCTCTTGTGTGCTAAAGAAACTGATAAATAGTATAAAAAAATAGTAAAAGATTTCTGGCAGAAGACAAAAAATAGTTGTCTGGATTAGTAAGCTTACTAATTAAATTTATAGTTCAACTTCTAATGTATAGAAATGTAAATATACTTTGGGTATAAATGTATTTTTTAATTATATTTATAAAATATTTTTTATTAATTTTATTGTTATTACCTAATAAATGATTATATATTGATCTGATTTAGTGAAACTTGCATTTAAGTTTTTCTTTCTCATTTTGATTTACTTGCTTGATTGTAATTGTTTATATGGTTATGAGTGAACACTATTCTCCTTTGAATTATGGTGAAATGTATATAAATGCAAGATGGTAAAGTTAATGTACAGAAAATTGGATGTATCAGCAAAATATGTTGGGTTAAATGGATTAAATTAGACTTGACATTGAAGTCTCTTATAAATTAGTCTCTTCCCCTCTTTAATTAAAAAGTAAATGTTAATATCTATCAGATACATTAGTTTAGAGTTATATTATATCTGTATATACATATAACTATAGGAAAATTTTAATTATTCAAACCATTTAAAAAAACATTGTTATTTAAAATTAAATTTATTGTTTATCCCATTCTTATTTAAGTTTTATCTCATTACTATTGCATACTTAATTTGTTTATGATTCTAAACCTGCTTTAGTTCTAGATTGATAATTTTTGGCAATGTTACCCACAAGGAATTACAATATTATGACATAAGATGTTTCCTAATTATAAATGAAATTTGCTGCATGATGTGATGTTTAATATTATTCCCATGTTAGTTGTAAATTGATGATAATTAGGAAATCCATGTTTCTTTTAGATTTTTTTTTTATATGATATTTTTTAAAAAATAAAAAACCTTTATTAACACAATAACTATTTACAATTTATACAAGTAATTAAGCAAATGATAAATATGTTACAGTTTTGTTCACCAAAACCCAAAGAATTTGATATATTCCACTATTAAGGCAAAAAGTCTGCAGACAATTAACTAGTTATCTTACTCAAGGAGATTGACTTGTATCACTGTACTAGAAGGAGACTCTAAGACATGCAACTCAAATGAGCAAAGCATGTAACAAATGGGAATATATGATTTGATTAACATTCTAAAAATTAATGTTACATAATTGGGGAAACCTATGTACAAATTAATTATTGTTGAAAGAAGAATATTTTAAAATGTAAACATGGTTTGAATTGTGATTGAAAAATTGGTATATATAATTAAAGCAATATGTTTACAAAACTTTTTCCTCCAAATCTTTCACTATCTTTTTAAATTTTGTCTCCATTATATAAATGCTATACTAACATGTGACACTTAACCATATATCTCTGCTGCTTCCTATTATTATAATATTGAATATATATATATATTCCGGGATCTTCCGTATTATAAAAATATAATACCTAAATAGTTGAGGTTTTAGTACAATAATAAATACTTTCCTCAGAGCTTCTTCTTTCTCAAATCACAAGAATGTCCATGATAATATTAGAATATATATATATATTGCAAGGAAATCAAGTCATATATCACGTGATTTAATTTAATAAGCTTGTATTACAAATGTTATATAAGGTGCATGCCAATAGCTCTTAACAAACTTTTCAGATCATTTCTATCCTCAGAAAGGTGTCTAGCTCTGGCTTTTGTCAGTGAGGCACTATAATATTCAAGCATTAGATTTAAAATCCCAGTTTAAGTCCAGAACTTTATCTACTATTTAACTATAAAGTTGAAAATCTAAAAATTTCAGACATCCATATGTTTTTAAATTCAGCTATCTAACTTAAATAGTCATATGGGTCTTAACTAAGTTCAGATATAATATATATTAATAGATTTAGCAATATAAAATCACCAAAGCCTTAAGAGTAATAGTAAAAATTGCAAGGAAATCAAGTCATATATTATGTGACTTAATTTAATAAGCTTGTATTACAAATATTACATAATGAGCATGCCAATAGCTCTTAACAAACTTTTCATAATATCCCTATCTTCAGACCAGTTTCTAACTCTGGATTTTGTCAGTGAGTTGCTAGGATATTGAAACATTAGATTTAAAATACCAAGTCAAGCCCAGCACTTTATCTAATGTTAACTATTGAATAGAAAATCTGAAATTTTCAGACATCCATGTCTTCAAATCCAGCTATCTAACTTATAATATTTATAAGCAAAAGAATCTGTGTGTATTTTTATTGTATTTGTATACTATAGATCATTTTTGAAAAATAATGAAGATATGGATAAGATTAAAGTTACAGAACAAAATTCGCTGCTTTGGGATCTTGCTAAAATATGTGACTGATGAAATAATTTTAAAACAAGTAAGGAAATTTAAGAAACTCAATAAAAATGCATCCTATTAATGCAAGCTACTTAGTCTTGAAAATAAATACATATTGATCATGTAAAATCAAATACTGAGAAACTATCATGTAATAATAGCTGATCAATATTCATATTGATACAAATGTTAACAAAAATATATATAAATATACAAATGTTAACAAAATAATTACCAAGTTCAAAAAAATATTTATGTGATACAAATTACCAAAAAATAATCTAATAATTGCATTAGATTTATTTCAGCTTTTTTTTTTAAGTTTTCAAAAATTGGAGAATAATTTGTCTACTCATCCATTATTTTATTCAGAATCAAATGGTTTATCAGAAAGAACATTTTAATAAATTTTGAAAATAGAAACTATTCTGAATGTAAATAATGCAATATTTTCAAAAAACACTGCATAACCACTCTTTTAAAACCAACAGGAAAATCCTCAAATGAAATAGTCACAGTGATTAAAATAGAAGGTGGTTGTAAGTGCAGACTATGCTTCAACTATCTCTGCGAGCACAGTTCTCCTGCATCTATAATTTGCATGTATGGAATTTTATTTGGTTTCACTTATCCACAATTAAACAAGTAATAAACAAATATTTAAAAAAGCAGAAATTAATTTTTAAAAAACTAATGTTTTATATTTTAATATTTTTTGTTAACAGTGCATATATAACATGTAAATACATATATATGTATATGCATGTGTTATACATAGTTTTAAACATGTAAATATATATGTGCACACTTATATTTATGGGAATCTATTAAGATATATATAATTCATTTCACTATTATTTGTGAATTTTGTTATTCATGGTAAGGTTTGGAATCAAAATCATGGATGCAGAAGGTCTATTGTGCAGAGTTTTTAGTTATAAAAGAAATATAACTTCAAAACAAAGGAAATATCTCAAACATGTTGTAGTTGATAAAAAATAGCAATCATAAATGATTCCATCATAAAAAAATTCCAATTGAAATAATTATTGAGAAAAAATAAACAATACCACTAAACAGTAATAAATAGCCTTTTTATAAGAGAAGCAAAAGGCTATCATTGTTTTTAAGAAAATAGAAAACATCAGTGTCTGGAACTATATCAAGAAATATCTAATAATCATATATTTATATAAGAAAATTTAAGAAGCATTGAACAAATAAATATAAATAAAGATATTCATTTACATATTTAAAGCCATTAATTCATTCTGAACACTAGAGTTTTCTAAATGACAAAAATATGAAAAAAATAGTATTTTTAAATAATGGTGGATATTCCATAAATATTATTGGATTAGTATTCAGATATACTGTACTGTATAATCAATCTTTTATATTTCAGAAACAAATTCATAAATATTTTTGAGAAAATATGTTACTATCTTATGATAATGCCTTAAATTTAACTTTTCAAAAGATTTCAACAGCATCTCTAATTAAACTTCTACATTTATTCAACATCCTTAACCATATTCTTCCTATGAAAACAATAAATTACTTTACATCCAGCAAGTTGAAAAACATAATAATTAGTTTTATGTTATTGCTCTAAATCTAATAGAACATACTTGAAAAAAAAAATTCCAATGTCTTTATGTTATGACGATGGATAAAAAATTTGACTTAATCCAAACATATGTAACAATATTATCATATCAAAATTGCTAAGAATATTTAGTGGAAATCTACCATCCCTGTGGCAATAAAATTTATTGCCCATTATATATACAAAAGCTAATACAACTTTATTAAATCAATATTTAATAAAATATTTTTTTTCCTTAATTTGAATATAATAACAATAATAATATTATATTTCTGAATAGTTTTCCATTACTATTATTATTAAATCAATATTATATTGAAATTATGAAGCTGGTTTCTGTATACCAAAATCAGACATTAGAATATTAATGTCAGATACATCAATGAATAACTAACTATTCCTGTAGCAATAACTTTATTAATTAAGTAAAACAAAGGCTTACCAAAATAATAATAAAGTTAAGATGACCTAAAGTATTTCCTAGGCTATCTTTACTATCTTTAGAAATCTTGCTTTTCTTTTGTTTCTTAATGGTTTTTTTAGGTCAGAATATTAAAGAACAAATTAATCTACCAATCACAAATAAGTTCACATATGGGAGCCATTGGTCTATTATTTAGTTATAACATTTTGTAATGTTGCCTTTTAACTTTTTTTGGCAGCAAACTTTTTTTTTTAAATATATCATTACCATGATTAATTACAGGTTTCTGCTGTATTCTATTCTGTCATAATTTCCTAATGAAAACAACAATGAATATAACATTTTTTTGTAATGCCTTTGGTATGTTTATAATGTAAATGGGATCTGACTGCCCCAAGAAAACTATGTTTTAGTTACCTATAAAATATGATTTTAGATGATATAACTTTCATATTTTTCACATACCCATATTCAACAAAGATGTCACTTTACAATAGTGAATATCACATCCGATTTAAAGAACATAATGATTAACTTGCACAGTATTCTTACACAAAATTTTTTAATATATTATGATAAGATGTTCAAGTCACACTTTCATACAATACGTTGAATAAATAATGGCTATATCAACAGTTAATTTAATTGCAGTAATTTCTGCTCTACTACAAATGTATTTAAATTGGTTTACATTCTTAAGTTGATAACATTCAATCTAAAACTTGTTGAATATTTTTCTTCCATCACTGGATGATAAAGAATGTGACTTTTTAAAATATTAATTAATAACTCAATCATTAAATGTTGCATTCTAAACATTAAAGAAATTCTGTAAATTATTTTACTATAAAACTAGAATTCAAGAATATGAAGTAATTTTTTTAAAATTAATTCAAATTAAGAATTCCATCATGAAATCTGTATTGCAGCTTGATCCTTGATTCATTAAGTCATTTGTAAACAATCCCAAAGACCACTATCATAAAAATCAAAAACAAACATACAGGAAATATACATCTTTGTGTTTACCAATTTTCAATTCAAATATTTCAGATTTTTATCTACAATAATAAGGACTTTTTCTCAATTTCATCATGAATAAGCTAAGTAATATGAATAAACTTTGGTGGGCAATTACCAAATTTAAATGGTGTCATAGGTCCGTTCAGTTAATTAAGTTAAATGTCTTAATGTCATCATTAATACCAATATATAAATTACTTTTTTGTTTCTTCCATATTTGACTACTAACTATAACTATATCTATAGTTCTTCTTGATTCTCTAAAACTATATTGAATTTCTAGTAACCACTCATTTATAACTGGAAGCAACTTATTCAACAAAATCCTTGAAAGTACCTTTGCTGTAATGGAAATAATAGTATTCAATAATAATTGGTGCAATTTGTTTTATTTCATTTATTTTAAAAAATTGAAAGAATAAAAGTATCCTTAAGATCAGGCAATATATATTTCTAAAAAAAAATCCAATATTTTTGAAGCTAACATATCACTGCCATATTTTAAACTTCTCTAATTATTTCTTCATGATTTGAAATTCTTTCAATTTTTGTGAATACAAAGAGCTGTTTTTAACAATGTTAAGCTGAATGCCATTGTTCAAATCAAAATAAATAATTAAAAAGAATTATATAGTTATTGTTATTAAAAATGCTCTTTCTATCTGTTTAAAATATTATTATTATTATATAAAAGAGGATAATGATGGATTTACTGAAATTATACCGTTTTTCAGTTCCATATGTTGCTTTTATTGTTTTTTTTTAAAAAAAATCTAATATGAACATGATCAATAAACATTTGCATCCTCTTTGAATTTTAAACCACCAATCATTTTTAAGACATCTTGTCAATCATTAAATTCCTGCTTTAAATATCCATATTTATTAAGAAACTACTTATTCAATTTATTACACCACCAAACAGAAAAGTCAAGTTAATAATAATAAAATCACTGTCAGAAAAACAGTCATAGTTCTTTTTAATGAATTCAAGGTTAGATTTGTTTGTGTCATAACACATTCCTTAAGAGAATTTCATATCAAGTACTATTACATTGCTGTAAGTTTGAACTAACAATTCTAGTGTTACAGCTGCTAAAATATATATATAGTAAGTGCTTTTAAAAATGAATATGTCTTGCAAATAAAATTACAATAAATCATTTGTTATTCAACTATCATTTTAACCTTCGAATGTACTAATCTATGATCCAGCCATTAATTTGTGCTTGTAATGCTCAGTTAATATGATTTGTCTTATATTCTGACTTCTAACTATAATGTGTAATCTATTAATTGCTATTGTTTTGACATAGATGCATTCACGTTACTTTATAATAATTTTCTGCCTAAACAACGTGTTTGTCATAATCATACCATATGTTGTTCAAACTTTCAATACTAGTAAACTATTTTAATTCCCCTCATCAATATCTCTTTTTCCAATAACTTTTAGACAAAATCATACATCAAAATTTTAAGAAGAAAAATTTCATCTTTTGATGATGTTACTATAATATTACTGTTTAGCAAGGAATAAAAGTTTTTTTTTTTCTAATTCTAGGAATATAACATTGAAACATATACATTAATAAAATGAGTATTGAATAAGTCAAATTGTGACATCAATCATTTGTTATTAATACATCAAGAATTTTCAAGAACAGAAGATATTAAATTAGACATTACAGCAAATTTAACATCATATAGTCTATTTTATTATTTATCTGCTTTTCGCCAAAAAAGTGTACCATCTGTTTTTATTAAATTCCTTCCTCTGAAAGATGAATTTCATTAAAAGCAGCAATATTAATTTTAAAGCTTAACAGCTTTTTAGCCACCAATATTGTCTTTCATTCAGAACTTAAAGAATTTGTATCAAGTTCTCTTTCCATATAACTATTATTAAATGTATATTTATATAAACACAGTTTGATCTACAAGGTCAAAGTTTCTGCACAATTTTTTTAAAAGCTATCCATTTTAGATAAATACATTAATGATTATTATTAATCATTTATTAACTGCATGTAATCATGCCATTCTTAAGCTAAATATAAATTTTAAATGTAATTAAAGTTTAATATATATGATTTTTGTAATGAAATATAACGAAGTTCATCCTTTTTCACTCATATTATCTGTTTAGATACCAACCCACTATACATTCTTGAAACATATAAATAAAGATATTTGAAAAAAATTAAATGATCCCAAAGATGCATTTATACTAAATCAGCACATGTTAGTTGACTCAAATCACAACTTGTCTTTCTCATTTGGTCAATATTTCTCAATATCAAATAGCTATAATATGTTTTACTAATACCATCAATCTTGTTAGATGTGCTATGTTGGACTATTTCCATCATTTATGAGTGAATGTTGAATGTATAAAGAATTTTAAACTTTATTTAAACTTTCCAAACACAAACAACTTTCTAGTAATAACACACAAATAGACAACACATACTAGTAATTACACAATGTTTTGAGAAGTATTATTCTCCACTCTTCTTCCAGTGTTGTTGGCCTGATATGCACAGTGACAGTATTCACATAGAAGTCGAACTCACACCTTTAGATTCTTGAATATCAAATTTAAGGCAAACACTCTAAACAACTGAGCTATTCTGTCAAAGGCAACAGATAGTAGAAATTTGATATATTTATATATGAGGGTTGATTCAAATCCTCCTGAGTCCTTCAATTTTTTTTTAAGATCAAAGTTAATTAGTTGATTTTTTAATATTAATTTTTCCTAAGAGCAAGATTAATTAGAGTCTTCCATACATTGTGTATTGCCACCCTGGGTTGACTTATAGGATTATTTACATTGTCACATGAAAAACTTCCTTGAAAATTCCTTCTATGTACTTATTCCTCCACATTCACATGGTGATTCACAGATGCAGTTTTTATTCTTCAGCATTTCCAGTTTAGGCTTAGTAGAAGTAAGAATTCCTTTGGAAAGCTGTTCTAATGTTATATTGACTGCAGATTTTCTTTAATTTACTGCCATTCCTGGTATGTATGGATACACTATGGTATCAATAATTGTTTTCTCATTCGGTGTCTCTTTGTGTTGTCTATTAAAGGTTTTCTTGATGACTGATGATAGATAATCATTCTTCATAAGCATTTGTTCTATGTGAATCTTTTCTTTTTCTAAATCACTGGTTTCTGAACAAACCTCCTTTGCTCCATTTCATAGTGATAGTTCAATTCCATTTTTAGTGCTACTGGCATGATTGGATGTATATGCCAAGTACTTGCCAGTGTGTGTTGGTTTTCTATACATTGTTGTTTTTATTTTTAATATTAAAAAAAAAAACTAATTAACCTTGATCTTGAAAAAAAAATTGAGGACTCAGGAGAATTTAAACCAATCCTCATATATACGTATATCAATTTTCTACTATCTGTTGCTTTTGACAGAATAGCTCAGTTGGTTTTAGAGCATTAGTCTTAAATTCAATATTCAAGAATCTAAAGGTGCTAGTTCGACTTCTATGTGAATTATGTCACTGTGCATATAAGGCCAGCTACACTTGAAGGAGAGTGGAGAATAATATTACTTGAAACATTGTGTAATTACTAACCTGTTGTCTGTTTGTGTGTTATTACTAACTAGTTGTTTATATTTGAAAAGTTTAAACAAAGTTTAAAATTTTCTATACATTCAACATCCACTCATAGATGATGGAAATAGTCCAACATAGCACATCTAATAATATACCATCATCACAAATCTTCTGGCAAATACTATCCTTGCATTCATATATTTGATATCAAGCATCTTAGATAAATTCACTAGTGATTATTACTCATTATTTATATGGTTATATATAATATAATTTTTAGTCCCAATATAAACTTAAATTTAATTAAAGTTTAATATGCCTTATTTTTATTATAAATAATCACATGATAATATTCATCCAACTCCATCCATTCTTTCTCATGTGCAATAACTTAAATAAACTTTCAAAACCACCATTTCATCATATCTGCATGAAACAAAAGATTTAATATATTTTCATGATAATAACTATATTTATAAATGAATAGTAATAATCATTAGTGTATGATGTCAAATGTGTGAGTGAAAGAAGTGTGGTAATTATAAACAAAATTGTTTGTGTGTGTGTATACTGTATATATATATATATATGGCACAGAAAAATTATCAATAAACAATGCGATTTTATTTTATAAAAAAGCTTTGAAAAAAGTAATAGCTGTTAAAGAACTTTTTCCACATTATTTTAGTATAGAGCATATAAGACATTTAATAAATCAATAGTGTGAAAATTTGAAAGAATGTCAATACAAATTTAATCTAGTTGGTAGTTGAAGCCATTTCATATCAATGAATCTAGATGCATAATGCAAAAGAGATTTTGAAATTATATGATAAGTCAAATTAAAAAGTTATTAGATTTATAACCAACCATTGTTGTCACCACAATTACAATTTTAGTTTTAATAATATATTCTAACTGAAGAAAAAAAAACATTAAAAAGTAGTAATTTAATAAATTATCACCACTAAATATAAAAAACCATCAAGCATGAGTAACACATAATTACTCCTTTGAGTAAGATGCCAATATTAGTGCAATGCTGAAGTGAAGATGATGCTAATCTGAAAACGTTTTTAACTTAGAAGTAATATCACACATAATAATTAAGTAAAGGTAAACACAATTATTCTTCTACATAGCCACATTAACCTTTCAACCAGAAGGCTGCTGATTGAAATATTAAAGCAGCTGTTAGAGAAGTAATTGTATTGATTTTTACTTATTTATATATTCCCTTTAGTTAGTTAATATATTTATTATTTACGTATAATAAGTGAAATATAGACTTATGAAATTTAATTTTAGAATTCCTGATAATGTGGAATGTCCTGTATATCCTTGTGCTTCAGCTGTCTGTCCATCTGGCTTTGAAACTGATTCATCTGGTTGCCCATTGTGCTCATGTAGAGGAAGAGTGTAAGTTATCCTAATAAATGACATTTTGAACATAATATATTTATTTTAAATTTCCAGAGAATAATAATTTTTTAAAAAACTTCTACCTATGTAATGTACTGCAAAGCAGCTCCGATTCAGAACCTTGCTTGATTCTCTGATATGTAGATATTTAACTAATTGATATTAGCATCAAAGAGATTAATATACTAACTGTTCTTTTCATAAAAATACTTGCCTGCTTTAATCTAAGTTTAAATTGGATGCAATGATAAATAAAATGTCATATCATATATTACATGATATTCTATATCTATGAACTAATATTAGTTGTTATTCTGTTTTTTATTTACAAACATGTTAAAATGGGTGTAATTCAGTTCTACCTCAAGAAATAAAAATATTAACATGTAAAAATGGGCATTGTTTTATTCATGCCCAATTTAAAATTCACTCTTAAATTAATGACATTTTCCAGGTTTGCTATCATTATAAAAAGTAGAATTGCAACTAAAAATTAGATCCATTTTTTGTTTGATAGTAATTCTGACAATAACTGATAGGGTATTGATTAAACCAGATTTTGGCAAATTTATCATTTTATGACCATTACACAGCATATTATGTTCATGTAAGTAAATAAAAATAAATTGCTTCCTTTTTTGTTTTTTTTTAATCATGTAATACATTCTTAAACCATTAATTTATATATAGATAATTCATGTTTCAATAAATTGTTCTAAAAAAGTATAAGACTTTATATAGATATACAGAATTTATTTGATCAGGTGACTAAACATTTTAAAATCATTATGGAAGATTTCAAAACTAGAAATTTAAAATGATCAAAAGATGAAAATACTGAGGAGAAATTTGGATAGACAGAAATAATAGAGGGCTTAGACTTGTCGATTTTTAAAAAGAATAATAATAAATACTCAGTATTTTCATCTTTTAATCATTTTATATTTCTACTTTTGAAATCTTCCATAATGATTTTAAAATGTTTTGTCATCTGATCAAATAAATTCTATATATCTATATAAAGTCTTATACTTTTTTAGAACAAGAATTTATTGAAACATGAATTATCTATATTGATATTGTTTTATTAAATTAAATAAGTAATTTTGTCATTCTCTCTATTAGATGAATAATCTTTTCAATGACATTCTTTCACTTTTTAATTAAACTGAAACCAAATATTCCTAACTTTATAGTAAACACTACGTTTCTACTTTTCAGATAAATGGTTTCTTAATCTTTCTTTCTAATTTCACAAAATTTGATAATGTTTTATTTAACATTATTAGATAGTGGGTTTTCCAATTCAATGGCAGCCTAGTCACTAACTTAATGATTTTTTATTAATCTTTACTTTCAATCATTTATAATTATTTTGGTAACGAACTTTATAATTCAGACATATGAGGGTTATTATTTATTATTGTCTATCATAATTATAAATATAAAAGAGTATTCACATGCACATTAATTCTGCCTTAAATAAAAACTCAAATGATGTTTCAGTTAAAAATTATCATGTATCTAAAAAAGAAGTCATGGTGTTTAGAAATAAAGCCAATAAACTGAATAGCTCATTTCTATTTATTTATAATGTAATTAATCATAAAATAAAAACAACTGCAATGAAAAAATTACCAAATGAATATAAATAATTTATTCTATTCAATTCTTTTAAAACCTCAATCACTTTTGTGAAGCATTATGCTGTGAGTGTCAAAATTGGAAAGCTCGGTTCTTGTATATATATACACACAAACAATAAAAGATATAAAAATTAATAGATGTTATATGCATACAAATTAATTATTCCACCTAAATAAATTGCAGGCCATAATTGTTCATTGACTAATGTTAACATTCATGCATATAAAAAATATGGTTGGCTTTCTAATCATCTCTTTACCAATGTGATTAAAATAGTTATTTCACCCTTGGGTTAATATATTGTTCATAAAAAAAAATAATAATATTCACAATTAGATGATTTAGTCATCAGAAAGAGTACTACAATTTGTAGTAGCATTTTATGAAATAAAAGGCTTTTAAATTCTAGATTTGATAAAACATGAATAAATATATTTACATTTTTTATAAATACAGCATTCACAAACAGTAATTTATTCTTTTATTTATTTTTGTGTGCCTTACAAACACCATAATCAAGTAACTCAAGTACATATACACAATAATTTTTCTATCCATGTTCTGTCACCTTTAGTTTGTTGAACTAGTTTATTTGAACCTTATAGTTATCACATGATCACCATCTCTATACTAGCACATAATTGTTGTAAACAAAGGCAAAACTCTCCATACAGTAGTGCCACCCTGTGCCAAACAGAGTAATCAATGGATGCCAGAAGGCTTGTGCATAAAATCCCTATCTAGTGCCTACTCATCCAATATCCCCACTCACTGATGATGGCCACAAGCCAGAAACTAGTCTGGGGATATTGGATGAGTAGGCACTAGATAGGGATTTTATGCACAAGCCTTCTGGCATCCATTGATTACTCTGTTTGGCACAGCGTGGCACTACTGTATGGAGAGTTTTGCCTTTGTTTAACCTTATAGTTAAAGAATAAGGCTTGAAATGATGCAAAAGATGATCAGAATATCAAGATAACAAATAAAATCTGTTTATTTATAGAAAAATAAGTAGTTAAGCAATACAAACAGATAAAAACAATCACAGTGATAATGATAAAGAAAGTATATTTTGTATCCATCATATTCTGTGTAGAAGACTTATTTTAGATTAATTAGTTAACTTTTAATAATTGATTATTAATTATTTTTAAAAATAAAATAAAAATATCAAGATCTCTGTTAAATTTTATGGTTTGACATATTTTTATGTGTTTGCTAAGCAAAGATGAACATTTTTTTAGTAAAAAGTCAACATATTTTATTACCTACATTCACATATTCACATGTCTTGTTTATTTTGTGCAGTTACCTAAATTTCGTATATATTGTGAGCAAATCATTTGCAATAAAATTTTTAACAGAAGACCAACACAACATACTCAATATAATATTACATTGGGATGTATTTCTAGTTAGATAGAATTCCTTCCATCACACTTATTTCAGTGCAAGAAAATAAAATATATTGAAAATGCTATTATAAATGCTAGTGATCTTTTAGGGATGGATATTCATTTCAAAAAGCAGCTTTCAATTTCCTTAATCCAAGTTATATTTACCAAGGCAATAAACCTCAAGAATGTGTGCTTGAAAATGCAAAAGTAGGAACCTCTACAGATCTTAACCACAAGCTTACGCTTTGGAAAAAAGAAGGGAAATTCAAATTGTATTGTTGAAATAAGTGTTTTAAATATAATGTTCAGACAATTGCCTATAAGTCTTCATTAATATTTTTCATTATCTATAAAGCTCTGATTCAAGAACTAAATAAAATAAACATTTTACATTTGTTTGATAATATTGAATAATGTTGCTTAGGTTGTTGATGCCTTTACATTTTGGATAATTGGTTTTCCCCCCACAAGATTGAAGCTGTTTTGTCTCTATGAAGATATCAGCACTATAGAATGATAAATTTTGTTTAACAAATTTGATCTACAATATACTATAATCAAGGACCAGAAAAGAAAAAGATCACATTATATTTGACTAATAAGAAAAGAAGTAAAATTAGTTGTTAAATAGATATGTGTTATTCAGAGATACCCATTATTAAAGATAAATAGTTAAAAATTAGTCTGGGGGTTTGTTTGGCATTTTGATTATTCATGAATGCATAGATAAGTTTAGATTAGAGTGATATGGAATGAATTACTACTCTTCTTCATATGCAGATGATGAAGAAGTGTTCTTTTTCTAAATCATAATTGAGTCCCATATCTACACTTCATGATGAGGCATTAACAATTAAATTATTTTGCTCATAATCAATCAATAAAAAATGACTTGATAAAAATGCATGTAAATTTGAAATGTTTTAATCTAATGTTTAGTTGCTTTAGGGTTTATAAAGATTATTTTACATATAAGCCTCATTTGATATAATACTTTCAAATTACTTTCAAAGTTAATGATCCCAATTTATCAGAGACTCAAAAATTATTATAATAAATACCCCTTTATCTACCAGAGACATTTTCTAATTCAATTTTGTTGTTCAGGATTGAGCACATTAATCTTTAGTTATAGTTTAATTTTAAAGCTTCTAGATTTAAATGGAATAATAAATTTCATATATGGAGAGGTAGAATTGTAAATAAATAAAATAAAATGAATAGCAGATTACATGCTACAAATCTCTAAAAATAAGGTGGTTGGATTGGGA
Organism: Epiperipatus broadwayi; assembly: GCA_028023455.1. Classification (NCBI taxonomy): domain Eukaryota; kingdom Metazoa; phylum Onychophora; class Udeonychophora; order Euonychophora; family Peripatidae; genus Epiperipatus; species Epiperipatus broadwayi. Next base: position 6,179,999 of record JAQFVV010006198.1, read on the forward strand.
GGAGGGGGTTGAAAAATATAAAAAATATAATGCCTTATTCATCTGAAGATAAAGAAAGATTTTAAGTAGAAATCTTGTTAAGATTAGATTATAGATGTTGATACTGGAAAAAAGATGTTAAATATTTACTGGTGTTGATACCTAAAACTGAAAAACTTCCTAATTATACATATATATTTTTTATCTATTCTGTGAGAAACCAAAAAATAGATAGTAAGATTGTGGAAAATAAAAGAGTTAAAAAAAATGATAATTTTTAAAACAAAAATAATATGGTAATAATGAATATGTGGTCTTAAAAAATCATAAAAGAATGATATACATAAGAAAGAGCTAATTTATTCATAGATTACTTACATTAACTTACTGTGGTTTCAAAACAACATTAAGAATGTAAATATATATTGTTAAGCCAACAGATTTATTCATAAGGAGATTTGAAATTTAAGAATGTAAAATATTTTTAGACAAGAAGGTTATTATATTGTGTATTTATTTATAATCAACAAATGTGTTCTCTGTAAAAGTTTTTTTTTTTCATTTAATATTATATTATCAAGTATTTAATCCTTATAAATTTTTGTTTTTGTTTTAGTTGTTTTGTTATAATAATAAATTGTAATTTTATTTTTTGATCTAGATTGCAAGTGGACACTGAGTTGCGTACTATTTATCCCTGAAAACATCACATGCACATTTTAATTTCTTCCCAAAATTCAGTATTCATCAATTTTATTTTTTTGTTATGTGCGATTCTCAAACAATTAATAAAATTATTACATGTAAATTTTAATTACTTATCAAAATTCAGTATTCATTTATATGATTTTTTTTTTGTTATTCTCAAGCAATTAATAAATTATTATAATTTTAAGATTAAAGTATAAGTAAATATTTTCCGTTAGTGATAATTTATTTTTAAGTAAACATTGATGAAATATTAAAATGAAAGATTTTCTAGCATTGACAAATAATAAGATTGTTTTATTTCATCATTATGGTGAGATTTAAGTAGCAAAAAAGAACCCATCAAAACAAATACTGATGGTAGACTTACATCTTTATAGTTTTGATATAGAATCTCTCTATTTCAGAATTAATCTGAATGTTTATTTTAAATCTCACTCATTTTTAAGCATTACTAAATAAATAAAAACGATTTAAAATGCTATGTCACACATTATTTGTCATTTTTCACTACATAAAATATTTACAGATAAGGGTGAAAATGTAGCAGTCAAAGTACAAACTATTTAAAATAATTTATTGAACAAGACGAAATACTTTAACATAGTGGTATTCACAAAATGCTTTTTCTTTTTAATTAGTGTTTTAATACACCTTTTTAATAATAATTTATTATATAGTAGGAATGAATCTGTAATCTATAAATTTGCTGAAAACAAATTGATAAGATTAAAACTGGCAAAACTCTCTATATGTATTGCCACTCACTGCAAGCTAGAGTAATCAATGGATGCCTGAAGGCTTGTGTATAAAATCCCCATCTAGTGTCTTATGAATAAAATCCCCATCTAGTTCCTGGATGAGTAGGCACTAGATGGGGATTTTATACACAAACCTTCTGGCATCCATTGATTATTCTATCTTGCAGTGAGTGGCAATACATATAGAGAGTTTTGCCTGTTTTAATAACAGTTATAAGCCAGCATAAGAAATGGTGACCATGTGATGTTTATTGGCTTAATTTGATAAGATATATAAAACCCATTTATAGTAGCATGGAGGTAACAAATCAAATATAATTATGTAATGAAAAAACACAAAATATGTGCAAGATTCAACCATAAATGTTGACTCACAAAATATATTTTACTTACAACAAGTGCTGGCCCAATGGCAGTGTGAATGGTATGGTGACCCAAGGCTCCACGTTTATTAAGATCTATGAACTTGCATCATTTATATATTTTGTGAAAATCAAAAACAATATATGAAAATATTTTATCATTTACTAAATGTTTAAATTGCCAAAAATTCTGTAAGTTGTAGGCTGTATAATGACTGTCACATGTGAAGTAATACAATTGTAGATATACTGGACATGTAGTAACCCAATTTTTTTCAACTACATAGAATGTATAAATGCCTACCTAAATGCTTCTCAATATTTATGTCATGTTTTACCAAATGTGATGTTGAATAGTAAAAACATTTATAAATTAAAAAGAAAAAAATGTTAAATTATTGTGTTTATTATATTTTAATCAATATTGTAAGCATAAGTTTTGATGTTAAAGGACCCCCCCCCCTCATGTTTCCACAAGAAAAACTTGAAAATATGGCTTTAGTCATTTAATGGGTTTGATAAATATCTTACATTTTTATTCATTTAATCTTTTAATAAAATAAATCCAGAGATTAAAATACACATACTAAAATAAAACAAATTAATGTTTAAAAAAATAATTTTTGAAACAATAATTAAAGAATAACTTTAAACAAAAATATTTACTTAAAAATGTAAGTGTGAATGCCAATACAATCTGATATCTACATTAATTTTACATTTAGGTAATGCTTTTAAACATTGTGTGGATTGAGTGAAACCATATTGGGATAACTAGTGGATAAATTTAAGGCTTATCTTACTTTACAGATATTAATAGATAGGTAAATTTTTTAATAAGGGTTAAAACAAAAATAAACTTTGTAAATGAAACATTTTCATGCTTTACATTCAATACTTTTTTTTACACATTAATCTAAAAATAAACTTTGCATTCTTCATTTATAGTATTACAATATACTTTTTTAACTTTTTACAAAGGAATCCAAAAATAAATATTATGGCTACTGATATAGTTGGGCTTCTACATTCAACGATTTTACAATTTAGTTGATGCTTTTAAACAGTGGTGAACAGGACTTCTTCATAGATTTTCTTCAGGATATTCACTCATTTCATTGCCAGTAATGAAAAAAAAAAAAAAAAAATTTTTAACTTTATTTTAATTTATTTATTGTTATAAAGGTACTTCATTATCATTTTATTTTGATTGTTTAATAGTTTTATTGTAATTAGTATCGAATAAAAAAAACATTTTATTTTATGAAAAATAAAAATTTGTAGTTGACAATTTTTATTTTGGCTTTTAGTATTGTTTTCATAAAAGTTGCACAATTGACTTTCTCAAAACCAAATAAGAAATTTTAAAATTTAAACAACAAAAAAAAATAGTAATATTTTTGAACAAATATCAATTACAAGTAATAAGAGTTTTGAAATTATATATTTAATTTACAAATGAGAAATCAATTTTCCAGATACAAGAAACTTCAATTTATTAATGAGTTATCCCAATATTATTTTACTAGCTCCATGCAGTGGATAAAAATATAAAAGTTAATGTAAATAACTGACTATATTAGTACCATGTATTGTATTTGAAGTTTTTATAATTTTTTTTTCAAAATCTTATACTATTTTTAGGCAACTTTGCAAAATTGCTAACAGAGACAGGAAAATATGAAGAAAGCAATATATCTATATCTGCAAATAAAGTATTTTTTTTTAGAAATATCGATGTTTTATCATATGAAACCTCTACCACTTCCACATATATTTGAAAATATTGCATTGATTTCCCCTTTTTTGAGAATAGCTCTGCTTATAACTGATAAAGAAAAATGCCTTGAACCAGATCTGTGAATCTAGTTCATTTACATTTTGGAAGTTGGCTGTATATATATATAATCACTGTAAATATAGTTTGTGAATTTAATAATGAACTCAATAGAGGATGCATCATTGTCTTGCTTTATACATTATTTTCAGAAAATTCATTTAAAAATATATTATAATTATTACTTACATATTTTTATTTTTTCTTTAGTTATAACAAAAAATAATTAACAAATTTTAACAAGTAAATTAAAATAAATTAACATTTACATACAAAATGTAATTTGCATTTGATATTTTTTGTGTTGTTGTTGTTGTACTAGTAGTAGTAGTAATGATAATGATGATGGTGATGATGATGATAATAATAATAATAATAATTATTATTATTATTATTGGTGTTGTTGTTATTTCAAAAAGAAACTTTATTTAGACTAAAAGAACAAAGTTACATTAATACTTTCCACATATATGTGCTTACATTGGTGTTCATGAGAATTATGTATATTGTATCTAAATAAATACTTTATGAGTCTTTACAGATATAAACTGGCTAAGGGATGGATTCTCTGCTACAGCTTATTTACAAAATTTACATGGCTTTAAGTAGGATTTGTTAGTCCATTGGTTTGCTTTAAATTGTTTCTTCAAAGTTATATTACTTTGTACATTTGGTTATAACTAATACACATATATACAGTACATATTTTAATTCACATATATGCTTTGTAACAGTTTGATAGTCTTCACATATATGGTTTTGTAAACTGGTATATGATCCTACTGACAATGTTGTGTATGTTTTATTATCCTATATCAATTATTGTTTTTGTGATATCCATATTTTTGCATTGTCTTTCTGACTATAGTAATAGTATTGTTTTTATATGCCTGGCTTGCAATGTTGATTAGTTATGTTAAACCTTTACTTGAGAGTTTTTGTTTAACCTTTGTGTTTGTGTGGATTGGGTGAACCATTTTTTAGGCACTTGATTTTAAAAATGACAGAACATTAACTGATTAGAGATTTGATTATTGTCTTATAAGTGACCTAGTGGTTGTGAAAATATCTGGGTATGCTATTTTATTGTCTCTCTTTTTTAATTGTGCTAATTTGTTATGAAATGTTGATGTATATTGCTTTGTATTATTGCCAAAAATGAATGTGCATCATGTGCACCAGAATGCATAGAGTATGTAAGTTGCTGCACAGACTGTAGGGATGGATGGTTGAGATATGCACTGATTATATCCTTCAGGAAGATGTATGGTTGGATGTATGTGTTAATTATTTTATGCCAGATGTTGTCTAGTGCCAGGCCATTGTAAAACAGCTCAGTGGTATAGTGTGCAGAAGGAGTCTACTTTGATATATAGGGATCTTATCTTACAATGTATGATGTTGGTAAGGCATATAGATTTAGTATAAGAAGGAATTCAAAAACTTTGGGCTCCATGGACCATTTTTGGAATTTTAAAGCAGCTGATGGTTGTTGATTCCAAGCAACTGGGTCAAATTGTCTATACCAGAGCATAGATATGCCAATATGAATACTTTGTTATTGTTTGCAGTGAAGCAATATGAAAATGGAGGTTTATCTATTGGTATTATCTGGATTAGACATTGAAGTTCTGGGAAATGTCTGAGGGTGGCTAATATATAGTATTATTATTATTCCAGATATTTTAATATTTTTTATTCATAACTATTTACAAAAACATTTACAAATATGCCCATACATATATTAAAAAATACTTAAAGACAAAAAAATACTATTATTAATTGTTTTAGACTGACAACATTATCTTCTTCAAACATTGTTAATTTACTTCTGCATTTAATCCAGTACTCAGATTCATATCTCTTTTCACCATTTTACTCCAGCAAACTACTTTATCCTATTTATATATCTCATATAATACTTCTTTTTAGATGTCTTGCATTAATTTAAAACCTAGTTCAATACTTCAATTTTCCATCTAATGTCAGCAAATGTAACATCTTAATCTTTTTTTATAATGTTAATGGTAGCTATTTGTTTTGTTTTTTTGCCACATTTTAGGTTTTTTTTATTTTTATAATCTCTTCATTATATGATCTGCAGTTTCAATATTTTCTTTTATTAAGTATTTTAAGTCTCAGATTTATAAACATAAACACATTTCTTAAAATGAAATATCACAATTCAAAAAATATTTATCACTAATATTTAATTACATAACAGAAGAAATAATTCCACGTAAGTAAATATAATTTCCACTATTATTTATAGGTCTTGAGTGATATGGTTACAACAAAATAAAACATGAAATTTTGAATTATCACCAGAGAGTAAAATCAAATAAAAAGTTTTTTATTGCTATATATATTAATAAACCATCAAAAATGATTAAGTACATGAAGAAAACTCTGTTTTGAACCTAAAAAACGTTCATATATTGATAGTGATGACTTTTTTTATCAATAACAGTAAATGTAAATATGGAAATTGAAGATAGATAAGGATTCACTTTTTGTATGATATACTAAATTGAGCACACTATTTAAAAAAGCTTAATCCTAAATATTGCCCCGATACATTCTATTTAAAATATCCTAGCCAGAGAAATTGCATAAATAATTTTAGCTGTCTATATGCAAAGAATTTGTTTATTTTATGTAACTTAAAATAATTTTAATAATAGACCTTAATTACCAAATCCACATAGATTACTTAAAGTGAGCTAAGTTTTTGCATTGTTTGCTTGACATACTTGTTATATTAAGAGAATCCATTTAATCATATTATTCATTTTTTTATCACACAAAAAAAGATTTAGTTAACTGTCAATGGTTGTAGAAAATCTTAAGATTAAATTTTAGTTAATTTGTGTAATTATGAATGAAATATATGCATGAGCAAATTAAGAATAAAATTAGCACACACAAAAAAAGATATTATAGAAAACCAAATAAATAGACTTCATTATATTATAATTTTTATTAAAACATGATATTACATGGCCAATCAGCTGACAATAATACAAGAAGGATAAAACAATTCACTGTATTTATGGTGACATTTGTATATGTACACATGTTATGTTAGTCTGTCTTGCTATAATAGGAACAATAATGAAGCAATAGAGAACTATCGAATTAAGAAATATTATTTTATTATCATCAGTAGTAGTTTTATGATGTTTGATATTCTTTTAATAACATTTATTCCATCATTTCAATTTTAGAACTACATATATTTTATTGAACTTGAACTAAGTAGAAAAAAAATCCAGCCAAGGGATCCAGGATTTTATAACAATTTAATTCCATTGTTTTATGTTGTTTTTTTTTTGTGAGATGAGTAAAAAATAGACTTCTGGAATGTTAAATCTCAGGAAAGAAAACATTCTAAAAATTCTCTGAGCAGATCAAAGAACATCCTAGGAAACATTATAGATTGCATAGATTTTATTATTATTATTATTATTTTTCATATATCAAATGCGTTGACCGGAAAGCGAACCCTGGCCAGTTGTTTGGAAGGCAGCTATGCTAACCACTAGGCCACCAATGCTTGACTAGATGCTTTTGAGTTAATAATACACATATTTAGATTCTCAAACTTCAGTAAAAAGAAATGTGAAAATTTCATAGAATTTCTTTTTACCAGGATTTTAATTACCCTAGTATTTTTTTTTTTAACTTTATGACATTAATTGCACATGGGGCATTAAAACAGATATTTATAAGAACCTGAACCTTAATAGTGAAGTTTTTTTATTGCAATTAATCTATGAAATAAGAGTAGGTCATTTATTCGGTTCTACCATGTAAATTCTATCTATATTAGCTAATATATTAATCAGACTGAACACATGCTATAAAGTAAGCATACAAATTTGATAGCAGTCTTCATTCAAAAATTGATTTATATCAAATTATTATTAATAACTAAATACATAATGAAACTGATGGAATGGATGAGGTGTATCTCTTCCTACTCTAAAGTCTGAGTTATACTATAATGTGTATAATTTCATTTTTGTTGTTGTTGATGATATAAAGAAGTTTGTTATGATTTCTCCTACAAATCTTAAAAAGAATTGAGCAGGGCAAATTCCTAATATTGCACTTGTTATTATTATATAATTGTTCATATATGAAATAAACATGGAGGAAATGCTCACAAATGTGCATCAACCAACATGGTGAGTCTTTTCATCTTTGAATTTAAGATCAAGAAATACCATAAGTCTTCTTTTTCAGTTGCATGATAGTTCTTAATTGAAATATCAATTGAGTTTCCTTGAAGACAGTATGAATATGTGTGTGAATGAGATTTAATTCTTTTTTTAAATAGATATTTACAATTATGTTAGATAAAATCTTTGCATAACTTTCTTCATCCATCTGTGTAACATCCAGTAAAAGTTTATGCTTCATATTATCATATTTTTTCTGTGTTACAGAAATTATTGCCTAACATAGTGATTTAAATGTATGAATGGTTTATGTTATCTTTATAGATGTAAATGAGTTCCAAAAGTGCTCAAATTAAGTTCATGCCTGTACTAAAATTTATTCAAAAAGGTTAGTTGGTTCAATAATATGAGTATAAAATTAAGATTTAAGATAAGGAAGTTAATTATAAATAGGCTATATAGATGATGATATATAAAATAGAAAATAATACTGATATATACATTGAAATGAGGTAAAAGAATGGTATTAAATAAATAAGCAAGCAGACAAGAAAATAAAGTAATAACAAGATCAATAAGTAAAGAAAATTAATAGCTAAAGTTAAAAATAGGCACTTAGTAAGGCGGGAAGCAAAAAACATTTTAAAATCATCAAAGTAAAGATGCAACAACAACATAAGAGATTTGGACATGAATGTCATTGAAAAAAAATGTGCAAAGGTGATGAGTGCACTATTTAATGGAATAGAAGAAAGACATAGATCTCAAAAGAAAGTAACATCATGATAATGATAAAAGTGCTGACTTCAACGGAGAAAAAAAAAATCATACAACAATTTAAGAAAATAAATAGATGCTGAAAAAAATGGAAGAAAGAATCACTACAGATTAAAGTAAATAATAAACATAATCTGCAAACAATAGATAAGCATCAGCAAGAAATAAGAGTACACAATGAATTAAAGAAAGAAATCAACAGATAAAGAAACTTTTAAAAACAAAAACAGCAATAAAATGAAGAAATGTGGCATTACCAGGTCATGTTTGAAAAATGAATGAAAATCAGGAGAAAAATATAAGATAGTTGGGTAAAATGTTTCCTTAAAATGTAAGAACAAAAGACTCTAAAACTACTAAAACATTATGGAAAAATTTAACTATGACATGAAATAATGTACCATAGAAAATAAATTATATGATCAGGATGGTATATGCAGTATAGATGAATTTAAGAAGATTTCTGTTGTTAATGTAGTATTTGCAATTTAACAATGTTCTATAGAGAATTAAAAATAATAGAGAATTCGTTTCAACAATTTATAGATAGTGAAATCCATAAAAATGATATTATTTCTCATCAGAAAGAGAAAAGTGATGAAGGAAATCAACTAGAAGAGTCACATTTGGCAGCTATGTATAAAGGCAGTGATTGGAAAAATCATCTCCATAATAATAAAATCAAGTAGTACTGCTGAAGATGTAAAGAATAAAATTTATATATAAAAGGAATTCTGCCTATTCAACAATGATTAATTTTAACCAACCAGAAATTGTAAAATAAGAGTATCAGACTACCATTGAAAAAAGAATCTTTTCTTTATTTATTATTGCATCTTTATTAAAAGCATAGCACTGCAACACTGAAAAAAAAAAAATTGTTTTAAAAATGTTTAAAAAAAGAGTTTCAAGACCATCATTACAAATTAAAAAAAAAAAAGAGTCGCATTGAGAGATATGTCAAAACGATTAAAAGAAATTAGATTTTTTAAAAAAGACTTTTTTGATAATCAGTATTTTACTACCGATTTAATTAATAAAAGAAATATCACGATCAAGCCAAAAACAAAGCTTCAATAGTATATAAAGCACGTAAAGGACAGGTCTGCGTTTGTTTGATGATCTTTTTCTTGGGCCAAATTTAAACTCACCCTTTCCAAGAAAATAAATTATGACTCAAATGATTGCGAAAAAACCGACACACTCTATTAATCCATCTCATAAAGACAAAAATAATGTAAACAAATATTCAGAAGACAAGAAGCATCTTAAATCTAACGTATAAAGATTTAGAGAAAACGGCCTACGTAAAAATTATTCACTTCCCCCACCTCTCATTGGAGTGATGTAAAACCTTTCTCAAGTGAAATTAAAATAAATAAATGAGTAATGAAAAAAAGTGTGATTGATATTTTTTGAGAAATTCATGTTTTGTCAGGATGCATTCTTCAAATATATGTATTCAGATTGAATAAATGTGTAATTTATTTTCTCTTTCATAATGAAGGGACTGACAAATTTGTACTTAAATATTTCTCAGAGAAAATTTACTGGACATATCTGTATCATTTGAAGAATCTTTGTTATTATTTAACTTTCTCGTTTAGATGATTACTAGTGGCAGAAAACTAGGTGCAGAGCTTTACTTCAATTATGAGTTTTTTAAATGTTGCACTGCAGCTCATGATTCTGATTCATGACATGAAACCCGGGTTGTGTGTGTAATGGCCTGATTGTATATATAATTGATCTTTGGTCTAGAAATGATGCTACTGTCTAATTTTTTATTTCTTTGTTTTGTAAACATGAAATAGGAAGGAAATTTGTAAAACATATTGAAACGATCATTTGACAGGTCCTCATTATTAATTTAAAAATATCTTATCTTTAAAGTACTTGTTGCTGCAGAGACCAAACAACTATGGATATCATATCATTTTTACTAAGATATGCAGAGCAAGAATTGTCCAGCCAAATAATTATTTAGAAAAAAAAAGTAAAACAATATAGTTTGAAATTAAATTGAAAGGCTGAAATCTCTTGCATGCACTTTTTTAGAATGCTTGTATGACAGCCAATCAGATGTAATGATCGCTGTCTAGAGGGCTCTCAAATCGCAACCCAAGACAGAGATTTTATAAGAAAAGGATGATTCCACCCTTTTCTTTACTTAACTTTCTATATATAAAAGTCAGTCTAACGCATTTTGACTTGAGAGTGTTTATAAAAACAAAAAAGGAAAAATTAATACAACTTAATGAAAATTAAAATATAGATGAAATTTAATTATTTCATTTTTTTTATAAGCTTATCCAATAACGGACTCATTCAAAAGTAAATCAGTTAAGTAGTTGAACATTTCTAAATAAATAAAATGTTAAAAAAGTAAAAATTCTATAAAATTAATAAACGATGCAATTGTTACAAGCAAGTGCATATTTAATAAATGCTCAAAACCCTATGGAATTTTGTTTCGGTTTGCATTTTTATTTAAGAAAGTTAAAGATAAAGAATATGACACTAAGAATTTACCAACAGACTTTTTTCTTTTAAAAAGGCGGAAAATTCTATTTTGTATTTAGTTGAAAATAAATTATACCTGCTAATTTAAAAACAACAACAACATATAATTAATCAATTTAATTAAAGTTTTGTAGTTAAAGAATTAGTTCTTTAAAAACCCAGAAAAGCAACATGTAAAATAAAATAAAAAACACTTTTAATAAGTAAGAATGGGTGTATGTTTTACAGAGAAAACCAAATTGTTTTTGTCAGGTAATTAAGCCTTCAAAAATAATAATAATAATAAATAAAAGAAAGAAAAATATATTCTTACATGCATTGATATTTTTTTCACTTGAGAATAGAAACACATTCAGTCTTGCATAGATTCAGATATTGAGATACTGCTAAAGAGTACAAGAAACTATTGCCAAGCAAAACCTTTAGAGAGAAAAAGAATCAGATATAATTATGAACAATCAATCACTACAGCTCTGTAATAACTACCAACATTAAAAAAAAACAAAAAAAAACATGGTTGGACTTTGTGAAGTTAGAAAAAAAAAGTGAAAATGGAAAGATATATATTGGAAGCAGAAATGAAATGGGATTTATTAGACATAAAAAATTGTAAAATAACATTATGGATATTGATGGTGTATCAGATAGAACAGCATGATTAATTGTTCAAACTAAAGGAAGGTACCAAATACAGATAATTCATACGTGTGAGCAATAAGTTCTCATTATAAAATGCCTTTTATCAGATCAAACAAAATTTTTAAATTATCATGCTAGAATTGGTAAACAATTGTAAGATAAAAATTCTGTTGGTAAATTTGATTATAATAATAAAAATGAGAGATAATATTAGACTTATTGAGTTTGTAGAGAAGAGAATAATTATATATTTATACATTTTTTCTTTGAGAAAAATGCTAAAAGGAAATGGACATTGAAACATCTAAATGAAGATATAGCAGTATTGTTTATCAATTTAGTATTTAAAAACTAGTTAGTCAGACAAAGACATGATAGTTGGGAGGGTAAAGATTGACATTTTTGTTTAATTTTAAAAGAAAGATATACATTTTAAATCCTCAGCAAAAAATAAATTCACAATAATCATATCTCTCTATGTATAAGCATCAATATTATAAACACTTCTTTCAATGGAAAGTAGTCTAGACATGAAATTTTAAGTTTAAAATGATGGCAAGTCTGCTTGTATTGTCATCAAATTATCAGCAAACCAAACTAGTCAGATTAAAGTGATGGATAGAAGAAAAAATTGGGTACTGATTTAATATGCACTCACAGCCATTTTGAATTCTAAGAACTCCCAAACCCCCCACTGACACATTCAAGTGATAAATGGCATCAATTATCTACACATCATGATATGACCATTCGTTACAAAATTGCATAATCTTCAATGGATCTGAATAAAAAAGATGCCTAAACAAGGTTTCATATTTTCAGGACCAGTTTTTTATATTGAGAAGTGTAATATTTATTACCTTTTGATTTTATGTCTATTCAGGAAATAGATAAGCTTTTAAAATATAGATATATTGTAAGTATAACTAATAGCATTCCTCTTAGTAAGCACTGGTCATTTAATACGACTATATAGCTTGCAGCTTTTTGTATGTAAATTTATAATAATTAGCATTCCGTTTAATTTACATTTTACACGCTGATGGAAATTTCTAATATTTACTGATTTTATTTTTTGGTCATGCTTTGACAAAGATATATATTATCGTATTAGAATTTCAGTTTTCTTATATTATTTATATATATGTAGTAAAATAAAATCTGCTCTTTTTATTCAAGATAAACTTAATATCTAAATTATTCTAGACATTCAAGCATTTATAATATTTTTTAGTTGTTTGTAGACTAAGTTATATTAATCACTTTAAAGTATATTTCAATTTAATTTATTATTAGAAAGGATTTTCAGTACTTCTGAAATTTTTTTAAAAAATTAAATATTATTGAGGTGTATTCACACTTTATATAATATAAATAAGGGATTATGTAATGTATAAGATATTAAAGATAATATAACTCATAAGATTAAATAATTGTCTATAATGAATGCATATATTGTATTTATATATTGGACTATTTCAATTTTCTAATATGAATGTCTTTAGAAAAATTTAACTTTATTTAAATTTTTCAATTACATTCAACTGTTAGTAGTAGCACACAAGTTAGTATATGCACAATGTTTTGAAAAGAGGCGTTGCTGGCCTGACCAGATAATACTAGCATGGGAATTTAACCTGGATCCTTAAATTTCTGATACTGAATTTTAAAGTAATGCTCTAATCAAATGAATCATCCTGCCAAAAGCAACAGTCATTAGATACACTTATCTGTCAGATTTCTTCACTTTTTCTAAGAGCAAAGTTGATTAATGGGTTCCATACATTACATATAATCACACTAGGTTGACTATGGGGTTATTCACCATTAGCATGTGAGCAGCTTCTTTGAATTTTATTTTTTGTACCTTTTTCTCTTTATCCAATATTTTTGTATTTTCCCAATTGAACATATGTTTATTGGTACATACATGGTCTGCTAATCTTAGACACATGGTGTTTTCTCTCTTCTAATTATTACTTTGTGCCTTTGCAATCACTTTTCATTGGATCAACTGGTCTCATCAATATGCATTCTACCACATTCACATGGTAGTTCATAGATGCAGTTATTGCTTTTTAGTGTTTCAAGTTTAGCTTTGTAGATGCTAGAATTCCTCATAGTATGGTATGGCTCTGGAAAGCTGTTCTGGTGTTATACTGATTGCAGATTTTCCTTAATTTGTCTGCAATTTTTGGTATGTACGAATACACTACAGTACCAATAATTTTTTTTTTGTTATCTATTTAAAGTTTTCTTAATAACAGCTGATGAATAACCATTTTTTGTAAGAGTTTATTCTATATAGGTTTTTATTTTACAAATCACTAGTTTCTGAACAAACTTTTTTTGCTCTGTTCCATAGTGTTATTATAACTCCATGCTTTGTGTTTCTGGTGTGATTAGATGTATATACTAAGTATTTTCCTGTATGCATAGATTTTACGTAAACTGTAGTTTTGATTTTGCCACAAGAGAGTCTTGTCATAAGAACATCTATGAATGTCAATTTTTGTTCTTGTTTTGACACTATTGTGAATCTAATTAAAGGGGATATACTGTTGATGGGTTTCAGAAAGTTTGTAGTAGTGCTCCACCATGTGGCCACACAATAAATATATTATCAACATAACAAAGCCAATTGTTAAGTGAATGTGGAGTAGTTTTTACGATTGTGGTTTCAAGTTCTTTCATGTAAGTATTGCTAATCAGGGGGTGACAATGGTAAACCCACAGCTATTTCTTGATTTTCTTGGAAGAATTACATGTCATATTGAAAGTAGGTTGTTGTTATACAAAATGGTAATAGTTCCATTATATTATCAATAGGAGGAGTTCTTCTGGTTTGTAAGCTATTATTACTATTTAATATTTTTCTTGCAATAGATAATGCTTCTCAACACGGTACATTTGTGAATAAACTTTCCACACCAAAGCTTACTAGTATGTCAGTTATTTCACATGTTCTTGATTAATTCTACAAAGTGTCTAGAATCCCTGATAAAGAAGTGGGTCTTGTATGCTAAAAGACTAAGAACTTTGAGAATCTATATTGACAAATTTTAGCAAGGTGAATTTTTAGAAGTAACAATAGGTCTTAATGAAACATGATTCTTATGGATTTTAGGCAGAACATAAAGATGAGGAATTTTGCTGAAATATGATGTTAGTTTATGAAATACTTGTGATGCTTTCTGAGTAATTCCTGTAACTTTGTTTCTGTACTCAGTATCAGATTTTTGCCACTTTTCTGTATTGGCCTGCTGTGAGGAGTTGCATTGCCTTTGTCAGGAGGGAAAATGATTATAGACTATCTACTTTGAGAGATTTAATTGCTCTCCTCTCATTGTAGGATATATTTGCTTTCAATTTATGTTGCTTTTCAAGTGTTCTTTTTATTATCCAGCATAATTATGTTGTTTCTTCTAAAGGTAATTTTTGAGTGTTTTTCGTAATGACTGCCATTATATCTAATAAAGGGATATTAGAAAGTATGATGGCAAAGTTTAATACTTTTTCAAGAATAGAAATTTTAGCATATGTTAAATGATTAGAACTGAGATTTTTAATAGATGAAGCTGATACACTGCTTGATATATTATGTATTTTGATAAGTCTATGTAGGTTTGCAAGTTTTTTCTTTTGGAATTTTATATTTTTCCATGTTATGTAGAATATGATTTTCTTACTGCTAGAGAAACTCTTGTGAAGTCATCAACAGTAAATTTATTTTTTTACAAAACATTCTACATTATTAATGGAATGAAGGTTTGTTACTTGGAAAACCTTTGTTCATTTATTCTTTCACTTAGAAGAACTTCATTTGCTGAGTAATTTTCTCAGCTCTCTGGAGTAAATTAGAGATTTTAGTTGCAAACTCTTAAAAGCCATCCCTTAAGATTTAAATTTACGTAAGAAAATTAAATGATTTTCTACTTTGTCCACCTAAAAACATAATTTTTTATAATGTCTAAAGTTTGATATAATATTGAGTCCTTGCTGAATACTTAGTGTTTTCCTAAAGGTTTGTGATCATAGTATCTTATATTTATATATCGTACTTTATCATATAATATTAAGTAGTGAGTGTGTTTAGAAAAATTTAACTTTATTTAAATCTTTCAATTCATTCCCAGAGAGCTAAGAAAATTAATTGGAGAGCAAGTGAAGCTCTGTTAAAAGAAAGAATAATACTCAAAGGTTTTTCTAGTATAAAAACTTGTATTCCATTAATAATGTAGAATATTTTGTAAAAAATAAACTTATTGTTGAAGATCTCACAAGAGTTTCTGAAGCAATGTGAAAATTATATTCTATATTACAGGGAAAAATAAAAGAATGCCAAAAGAAAAAACTTGCAAAACTGCATGGGCATATCAAAAGTCATAATGTACTAAGAAGTGTACCAGCTTCGTCTGGTAAAAATTTCAGTTTTAAACATCTAACATATGTTGAAATTTCTGTTCTCACCAATGGATTAAACTTTCCCATAACACTATCTAATATCCCTTTATTAGATATAATGGCGATCACTGAGAAAGTCACTCTAAAATTGCTTTTATAAGAAGCAGTAGAATTATGCTGGAGAATAAAAAGAACATTTGAGGAGCAACAAAAATTGAAGTCAATCATATTCTATGATGAGAGGAAAGTAATTAAACCACTCGTAGTAAATAAATGTATAATCATTCTTCCTGCTGACAAAGGCAATTCAACAGTTGTATTGTGTGCAACTGATTATGCCAACAAAATACAAGAACTTATCACAGCAGGTAAATATGGAAAAGTGGCAAAAAAAATCTGATACTGAATACAGAAACAAAATTATAAGCACCATGTAGAAATCATCACAGGTATTTCAGTGATTCCAAAAAATAAACATACATCATATTTCAGAAAAATTCCTTATTTTTATATTCTACCTAAAATCTATAAGGTTCATGTTCCATTCAACAATCTCCAAATTGTAACATTTACAGATTTCCCCAATTAGGTTGTTAGTTTTTCCAATTAGTTTTGATTTCAATCGTAAAACTTATGATAAATCTATTTAAGACCAATTTTTTTGAAAGAACAATGACATTGCTGAGAAAATGGGGATATAAATTTTAAAAAATTTGCAATTTTAGAAAACAAACAGAGAAATTTATTAGTTAATACAATTATTTGGACAATGGCTAAAAGATTCCTGAGTTTGGTGAAAAAGAAATCATATTGAATTAACGTTGTATTATGTGTTTATACTAGCTATTGATTTATATAATGACTAAACAACAACTATAAAAACTGTCTTGATGATTCAAATAATACAATGTAAATATTTTTTGTTAACAATGCATAATAATCTCAATAATGAGGAAAATTTAAGTAGCTATTGTACTTCATTGAAATAGTTTTTAGACATTAAATTTTTAAACATTTTCATATTTTTCAATTGACCCTTTAATCTTTAAAATTGATATTATTAATATTCAAATGCAAAATCAGACATATATCATTCTTTAAAATGAATTATCTAGAAAATTTACTCTCCATTTGGTAAGTAATATTTTATAAGTTTAAGTAAATTATTTTTTTTTCTCATATGTCAAGCCGTCGGCAGGCCGCGAACCCGGGACAACTGCTTTACAACTGCTTAGAAAGCAGCTGCGCTAATCTCTCGGCCACCAACGCTTTGTAATACAAAAAAAAAGCAACATTACAGCTTTTTTTTATGATCATGAGTTGGCACTATGATAGGAAAGTAGATTTCTGATATATCTTCATTTATAAAAAGTAAAAAAAAAAATCTCGCTGCGATCAATTAACTTAAACAATTGATTTGAATTGCTACTTATGTAATAAAAATAAACCAATTATCAACCATCAAATAATCGAATAATGCTGACATTTATTTTATTTGGAAATAAATTTTATATTACCAAAAAAAATTTGATACACACGAAACATAACCCTACTTAAATATAAACACATTTAAATTGCTTCTCTATAAAACATTTTACAACTACATGTCTATTTTTATAAATGAATTTAAATATAAAAATCTGTATTTACACATGTCATAAAATATAAAAGACTAAAACTAAAATCTTTCCAACAGCTTCTCTTCTTTAAAAAAAATAATAAAGAAGAAAGTAATGCTTATCAGGCTTGCTGTCAGCCAAAAGTTAGTGTTTTTAATATTTTATTCTTCACTTTAAATAATATCTAACTACCACTTATAAAACAATAATAAATGACTATCTAGGTTAAAACAGGCAAAACTCGCCATACAGTAGTGCCACTCACTGCAAGCCAGAGTAATCAATGGATGCCAGAAGACTTGTGAATAAAATCCCTATCTAGTGCCTATTCATCCAATATCCCCAGACTAGTTTCTGGCTTATGGCCTTCATCAGTGAATAGCCTTGGATCTGAGAGCACTGTACCTAGATCTTAGGATCCAATGCAACCCTCCAGCAGCTCCTCACTGATGAAGGCCACAAGCCAGAAACTAGTCTGGAAAAATTGGATGAGTAGGCACTAGATAGGGATTTTATGCACAAACCTTCTGGCATCCAATGATTACTCTGGCTTGCACTAAGTGGCACTAGTGTATGGAGAGTTTTGCCTGCATAAGAAATAATGATGATGTGATGTTTAGTGGTTTAATACCAATCTTGCTTAATGGGATAGTGATAGCTATGGTTATTAAAGAACCAAAGACACCAAAATGTATGGGTACTGAACTCATATCTATAAGTTGTGTAACTACAAATAAACTATCTCCTATACACCCATTGGATCGAAGACCTTGAATTTCTCCCACTATATTATTTTCTTCCAACCATTTTGTAACCCTTCCAGCCATCTTATATGTGAAAACTTTATATAACACATGTTACTGCTTTTGGTCTATAATGGCTTAACTTTCTATGATCTTTACACTTTTCTTTAAATAGTAGCTTTACTCTTGTATTACTTCAACTCTCTTCTGTGCCATCTTGTTAAAACATAATAATAGGTTTCATTTTGCCCTATATTCTAAATTCATTACCATCTCTCCGCTCATCCATCTAATCCTCTTGCCTTTTTACTTTTCAGTTTCTTCACTGCATTTAGTTTATTTTCTGTAAACCAAATATTTCCATTACTATATGCTTTTATATTTGTTATCACTCTAACTTTCACATCTAACATCTTTATTACATATTTATTTAAGATTGTTCCTAATTCTTCTCTAGAGCTACACTATATTCCCTCATCATCTAGTAATACGATTTCTCTGTTTCCTACATTCCTTCTTTTAATGTATTTCCCAAATTTTTTTATTCCCATCTCTTTCACTTTTATTAATATTCTCCAACAATTTACTATTCTATAATTATCTATTTTAGCCAACTTCTTTATTTAAACACTTTTTCCATTTAACATTAACATCTTTTTCACTTTCTTTGTTCTTAGTAATATTTCTGCATGATTTCCCCCTTTCTTTTACACTTTTACTAACTTTCACTTTTCTTTTACTTTTATTCTTCTGAATATTCCACCTAAAACCCTATTTGCCACTTTTTCTACTTCACCACACCAGTTCTTATATTCATCCCCAACCAACTCTTTTCTGATTTCTTCAACTTTTATTTTATATTCTTCTAACTTATTCCTGTCATTCATTCTTTAAACACATCTTTCACTATCCTTTCTATTTTTATTACTATTTTCCAATCATTTTTATTATAAAAAAATTATGAGCACTATTACATACTCTTGCTTCATTATCAAACACTTTCATTTTCCCTATTTTATTCCTTCCCTCTTTCTCTACTAATACATAATTTATTGTGTGAAATGCAACACCATTTGTACAGCAAATTTAATGCATTTATTGCTTTAAAAGTAACAATTATTTTGGTTTATGTGTAAATGTGTGTGTGTTTGAATGTATGCATATATTTTTTTTTTATTAATTGTATTACTTAATGCAATTTGTATTCCATATTGGAAATTTAACGTATTTGCTAATGTATTTATGATCTTAAGTATTATATTGAAGTCATATGCAGATTTTTTATTATATGAAAACTTTTTTTTTTTTAAAAAAAAAAGATCTTAAAACAACATTTTATACTTTGAAACATTAGATTGCAATCACTGATGACTAAGTTATGTTAATTTATTACAAAATTTTATAACTTAAGCAACTTATCTTTTTTAAATAAAAAAAACTTAAATCTAAAACATCAATAGAAAAACACCGCATTCGTGACTTCATATAAAAGCACTATTTAAATATCTATATAACATTATTAATGCAAACACCATTTAGATCTAAAAAAAAAAAAACTTTATTAATTTTTCGATTAAAAAAAAAAGCCAATGTAAAACACTCAAACAAATCATATGCTAAAGTCTTGGGTAAAATGTGTTCATACAATTTTTTGTAGGTGTGTAGGTAATCCATTCACAATCCATTTCTGGAGATGACATGAATCCAACTTTACAAAGATTTTTATAAGCTGCTTCGTTTTCCAAAGCAACAAACCCAAACAAACATTCTTCATCTCTTAAAATCATTGCTTGTTTTGCAGCAAGAAATGAAAATAAATTATAGCCATGATGTTCAGGTTTAACATATCCAATGTCACATGATCCATCTAAATTCATACCAGAGAAACCAACTAAGTCATCATCTACAGTATATGCTCGGACAAAAGTAAATCTTTCAATAAGTTTACGAAGAAACTTTTTAGATTTTTCTGTTTTGCCATCAATCCATAGAGAATTCATTTCTGCAACATGCTTAGGAAAAATAGGCCCAAATGAATATCCAGGAGGATCTGGTTTACTAATAAAAGATAATAATACAATATATATACATACATACAAAAAGCAGTTTATTAATTAAAAAAAAAAAAACTACAAATATTTTTAAAACAAATAAAAAAACAGAAATTACAAGAAGACAAAACCTCAACTAAATAGTTTTAAGAAACATATAAATCATTTATCATCACGATCATTACTGATTACTTATGAACTGCTTGTAATAAAAAATACAAAGTGTGCGTGTGTACATGTATATCCAGTTGTAAATAAAGATTTATTTGTTGTAATTCCCATGGCACAAGTTAACCTTCACTATTGTTAGTGTGCTGGACTTTCTTCATATATGCTAATTTATTTAGATTAATCACAAGTCACAGTATTATAAAATGGGGGATTGTCTACTTGTGTACATGTGCAAAAAGGTCTGTACAATGAGCGTAGAGATATGACCTGTTTACATGTGCATATGTAGAAATATTTACATAGACATTTTCAAAGTTATTCCACAAATGTAGGCTATATTCTCTTAAGATCAATGTTTAATTCAATTATATATATATACATACTTATTTATTGTTTATAATAAGTAAAATAAACTCTCATTAAGTTTTAATTGTATTATTATTTCATTTATTCTGGATGCAATGTGGCTGTTATTTTGCTATATCTCTGGGGAACACAACAGATTGATGCAATCAACAGAAGAACCTGTAAGCAATAGCAGACTGCTACAACTGACATCAAAACCTATGAAATTAGTAGTAAGTTGCACATTTAATAATTGAAAGATTTACATTTTTTTTATATGAAATAGACAAACTCTAATTTAATGGCTTTACAAAATAACATTATAAAGGAATTTGATGTCAACAACACAGTGGGTTAGTGCCTGTACATAGGGCATATAGAGAAATATATGCTGATAAACAAGTTAGAAGGTAACAAGCTATATATTGCAAAGCTAATGTGGTTGATGGGCATGGATATGTTGCAAATTGTGAAGCTTCCACAATAAATACCATACCTGGAGCTAAAAAAGAAATTAATTGTACTCTTTTATCTAGTGAGGTCAAAATGGGTGTCATACTTGCATTTCAGAAACAGGAGCCAAGCATCAAACGAGAAATACCATGAATATGACACAGCCATTGTGAGAGTTAGAAAAAGAATGCAATTTTAATGATGAATTGAATGACATGCTTCTCAATCAATTATTAGGGGGAATGATCAATAAGTTCTGGATGAATCAACACTGACATATAAGCAGGGGATTGACAAATACACATGCATTAGTTATGGAAAAGGTTGCACAGTTCCAGCACAACAGACACAAGTCAACAATTTAAATGACAGAAAATAAAAACAGATGTTGAAACTATGAGTATTAGAAGTCATATGAAATCCTTTATATGCTACTGTTGTGATGAAAAGGGTCAGTTGACAAAGACTTGTAAATTTAAATATGAAAGATGTCATACATGTGAGACATGTTTGTCATAGTAAAGAGGATTTACACTAAGACTTCAAATCACAGGAAAGAACTAAGAAAAAACTGAACATGGACAATAAGCACATTTTTCTGGATATATGCATTTAAGGGCAAAAAAATAATATTAGAATTGATAATGATATGGCATTGTCCTTAATCTCACAAAAGGATTGGACAAAAGTAATCAAAAAAGACTAAAAAGAGCATTATTGCTGAAAAAGAGGAAGTGATATTCTCTGATGAGAATGACAATGAAATTGAAATATATAAAAAAAGTAATGGTACTTGTGAAGCTGAAGTCTAAGCAAAATTACTACTACTTTTCATTGTGAAATGAGACCTTCTGGTCCAGTAGAAGAGATAGTAACACCGAGAACATGAAAGCTACAGTGCAGTTGCCAAAGATGAATAATGAGATTGTGCAGACAGTAAAATGTTGTGAAGACTGCCAGTCTACTGCTAAGATGCTACTGAAAAATTTAGAAGTTTGAACTAAAGCCACTCATTCATGGCAGAAACTCTATTTAGACCATACTGGGCCATTTAATGGAAACATTTTGATAGTTATAGATTCATACCCTAAGTGGACAGAATATAAAAGTGTTAAGAGTATAAGCATCGAGAATATTATGGATTCAAATTTGCTTATAAAAAATATAAAAATTATGCAAGTTGAACATTGCCACAATAAACATAAAATAAAAGAGGCTATGTTGATTTCAAGAAATCATCAAATGTTAAAATAACAGAATTGTGGGTGAACTAAATCTAAATTGAACTATGGGTATTGTGAAAGGATGTCTCATTTTGATTACTCAACGTTATATAATTGATAAAGATTACAAGATGTATAGTCGAAAGCACTTCTAAAAATAACTATAATTTATGTGAATTTTACTGTATTTTGATATATATATATATATTGATTTGAATATTACATATATATAATTCATAATGAATAAATAAACTTTCATTAAATTTTAATTGTGTTGATGTTTCATTTATTATGGATACAATCTGGATGATATTTTGAAATAGCCCAGGATACCCAGACAACTTATAAATGAATATGCCCATTATAATCCCATAAAAAGATAAAGAGAAAAAATAAAATAATACTATTTGAATATCCTATCTAACTGTGGCTCTCTATTATATTCTATCTTCAAACATTTATTCTCAATGAAAACAGAATTATTTTTTTAATTTTTATAAATCAAGTTTTTATTTTAAGATATAAAATTAATTATATTCCATATATATTACTCAGAGCAGTTAAATGTACTTTTAATTTACACACATTATATTTCTGTTTTCTAAATTTGCAGTAGTTCTTTATATGGCCTTTTTCTCTGCAACAATAACAGGTTAAAATAACCTTTAAGTTTTTACAATCCAGCCTATCATATTATGCTTTATTAATAGGTATATATTATTAGACACATATATTGTAATTTGGAATTCCAAAGAATTCTTAAATATTCTCTCTTGAGTAATACATATTCTCATTGCGTATGTGTTATGTAAGGTTTGGCTCACTTAATAAGATTTTCCTGAAATTGTGATTTGACATTCCAACAAAAGTTGATCCATTAACACGTCATCTAAATTAGAGTTAAAATGGTATTCCTTCATGAGTGTTCTTTACACTAAATTATAATCCTGATAACGATATTTTCTGAGCACAGAGAAAAGTAAAACTTCCATGTTTGTTTAGTGGCCTACTTAGAATAACTTTATTTATCAAATAACATGAGAATGAACTCAAGGACCAATAGAACATGTAATAAATTAAACATGAATGGGTTTATGGGAGGTTGCACATTATTTTAAACACGTGCAACATCTCCAAATACAAATAATACAATAGGCATTACAATTTTATCCAATTGTACTATTACCTTAAGTTAGTTACCTCCTATCAGCATTATCTTGAGAATTTTAATAATATCACCATCATCACCACCACCATAATAATAAGAAGAAAAGGAAGAAGAAGAGGAAGAAGAAAAAGATGATGAGGAAGAAGGAAGAAAAAGAAGAAGAGGAAAAAGAAGAGAGGAAGAGAAAGAAAAATAAAAGAAGAAGAAAAAGAAAAGGAGTAAGAAGAAGAGGAAAAGGAAGAGGAGGAAGAGAAAGAAGAATAAAAAAGAAGAGGAGTAAGAAGAATAGGAAGAAGAGGAGGAGGAGGAAGAAGAGGAAGAAGAATAAAAGAAGAAGAAAAAGTAGAAGAGAAAAAAAAGAAGGGAAAGAAGAAGAGGAATAGGAGGAAAAAGAAGAGGAAGAAGAAGAGGAAAAAGAAGAGAAAAGAAGAGGAAAAAAGAGGAAGAAGAGGAAGAGAAGAAAAAAGAAGAAGAAGAGGAAAAAGAAAAGGAAGAGGAGAAAAAGATGAGGAAGAGGGGTGAGAAGAAGAAGAGAAAGAAAAAGAAGAGAAAGAAGATGAAGAAGAAGGGGAAAAGAGGAAGAAGAAGAAAAAAGAAGAGGAAGAAGAAAAAAGAGGAAGAGGAAAAAGAATAGGAAGAGAAAGAAGAGGAAGAAGAATCCACCGTCTTTTTCTCCTCCTCTTCATTCTTTTTCTCCTTCTTTTACTTCAAAAATTAGGTGTAGTATTTTAAATCAAAGTTGTATGATATGTAAATGGCTGTGTTTGTGGAAAACTATATATAGGTGAATCTCAGTATACATTGAAGAAGAGATCAAAGAAGCATTTATTGTTGTATAAACAAGTACAAAAATCAAGACAAGCAAGTGTTAAAATGATGCCATATCACCTTCAGTATTTTTTGATCAAAATGTTACATGTAATTATGGTTTTGATTTTAATAAAGTTAAGATTATATGTATTGAAAAAAAAATGTAAAATTAGGGAAGTTATGTTAAAATATGGAAAGCAGCATTTAATAAATAAACAAGCTGCTAATATAAAAATTAATAAATTGTGGGAAAAATTGATTTATGACATAATTGTTTTTGTATACATTTACAACGATTTTTGTAATAGAATTTGAATATAGTTGATAACAACAACTTAGATTATTGAAAGTACTTCTATTTAAATTATAGTTGATATTTTTTTAAAAAAATTGTTTACTATATTAATTATTGAATTGGTTCATGGAATTATATATATATTACAAAAAAATCAAGTCATATGTCACATGACCTAATTTGACAAGTCTGTATTACAAATGTTATATATAGAGCTCGCAAATAAGTTCTTAACAAGCTTTTCAGAATATCTCCAACTCCAGACTAGTTCTGCTACTGGTTTCTTCAGTGAGGTACTTGGATACGCATAGCATTAATATAGATCTCAATTAAGTTTCCTTTAGCTATGAAAAACCTAACTGCCTTAACATCAAAAAATTAAAGAATAGAGTGAATCCAATAAAGTTTTGCACTTTCAATGTAAATAAAATTTTCTGACTATATTGAAAAATTGAAGTGCAATTAATACTAATTTCAGATGTAAATATGACTATTAATTATAAAATCATATTTAATTAAGCAAACAATGAAACAGCATCTCATTTGTTACAGTTCCTTTTATTGGTAATTAAATTGAAAGTCAGAAAATAAATATTAAATTTGCATAGTGTTAATTAATATTAATAAATGGATCAAACTTCCCCTATCTCTCAAAGGATTAAATAAATCCACTGCCTTAAGAACTAATCCATCTACTCTTTTGTAGTTACAGTGAAAAGAAGCTAAATATTTACTGACCAAAAATTCCAAAGTGAATTCAATATGATTTCATAAGTAATTATGCCATAATTATATCTGGCATTAATATTAACTACACATTGAAATTCCAAGGCAATCCACAAACTGGGTTTGTTCACATCAAAAGTGCAAAAAAAGAGACAGATTTACTCTATTCTTTAAAGTTGCTGATGTTAGGTTGACGAACTCATTTAATATTTTACAACTATAGAATTTTCCATTTTATATATTGCTGTGGAAATTTAATATTTATTTGGCTGTTAAAAATGAAATGCTGGTTTATCCTCTGCTTAATTGCATATAATTTTATAATTAATAGTGCAATATTTACGTCAGAGCCTAGCATTAATTTCATTTCAAAATTCAATATGATGAGCAAACTTAACTTATTTAAATTGAAAGCACAAGATATAGACGGATTCATCCCATTCTTTATTTTTTGATGGTAAAATGGTCATTTTATATAGTTATTTCCTAACCATAGAAAGCTTAGTCAGCTTTTATTTTATATTCATGTATGTGCTGATAATTGTCATCTTAATTTTTACAAAGTATTTATAAAAAATGTATAATTAAGTAAATACTTAAGTTTGCATAAGCTGGGAATCTGATACATCACACGAAATTTTTCAATTTTAATTTGGCCTATCTGGCATAGAATCTTCTGCACTGCCGGGCTGATGTCACGGCTTCGAAGAGCTGATAAAGTATATAAAATTATGACAAAAATTTAATCAATTATTGTTTTTTGGCAGACAATTTTTATTTAAATGGAAATTTAAGTAAAATAATTGAATTATTATATTTGTTCAACAGTAAAAAATATAAGTAGATGATATATATATATATACAATACAAAACAGAAATTAAATTAAGAGAAATGTTTACACAACACATATACATATATTATATATGTATGATGTGATTTATAATGGTCACTGTTTATTGTTTTATAATTTTTTTGTAGATTAAAATGGGAAACTAAAGGAGTGAAAGTAAATGGAGATTATTTAAGTCATTTAGATTTTGCAGATAATGTAGTTGTTTTTGCAAATAATGCTTCAGAGTTGCAGGAAATATTGCAGGAGTTATCAGATGAAAGTAAGAAAGTAGGACTAAAGATAAATGTTAAAAAGACTAAAGTAATGTTTAATCGATTTGCTCAAAATATGAAAATAAAGATTGATTATGATGAATTAGAAGAAGTTAACAGTTATAAATACCTTGGTCAGATTATTAATACAGATGGAAATATAATAAATGAAATTAATCATAGAATTAAACTTGGTTGGAGTACTTTTGGTAGAAATAACTTGATACTAAAAGGAAATATACCTGTGTGTTTGAAAAGAAAGGTTTTTAATAAATGTGTTTTACGAGTTCTTACTTATGGATCTGAGACTTGGGCACTTAATAGAAGAGCAATATAGAGACTTCAGACTACTCAAAGAAGTATAGAAAGATGCATGTTGGGGATAATAATAAGAGATTGGAAATGCAATGTATGGGTAAGAGAATAAACAGGTGTTACTGACCTCATTGAAAAAATTAAAAGATTGAAGTGGAGTTGGGCTGAACATATTGCTAGAAGAGATGATAATAGATGGGAAGCTGGACATATTTCTAGAAGAGATGATAATAGATGGACAATTGAAATCTTAAACTGGATTCCAAGAGATTGTAAAAGACCCAGAAAGAGATCACATGTGAGATAGAGGATGAAATAAGAAAGTGTGCAGGGATGATGTGAAGAAGAGAAGCTAAAGATCAGAGAAGATGGATTAAACTTGGAGAAACCTTCATCCTGCTGTGGATTGATAATGATTGATGATGATGATGATAATGAATACCATTAGGAAAAAATATTTGCTTCAAAATTTTTATAAATACATTTTATCTGCAATAATGACAATCAAAAAAATCTGATTTTTAATTTAATATCTGCTATTGCATAATCATTAGCTAAATTAAGTTTTATCATATATATCCAACTAAAAAATTACTAAAATATATGCAAATAAAAAAAGACAAGCTTTCATGGAGTGAAAAAATATATACATCTCTGTTTCATTGTCAGACAAAACAGTTATGTTCTATTTTATTCTCAATATTTCTAATAATGAAATGTGGAGACAAATAATATTATATTTTAATATATGAATTTTTTTCTACAGTACAGACTTTTTCATACCTACACACCAATATGTAATATATAGGAGGTTAGAACTCAGACATTCACATGACCCTCAACTAACTACACTATCTCATACTGCTGACACCCTTGATCACACACATGTTGCAAAGATAAATAATCATCAATATAAGTATTTTGTGCTAAACCAGCACTTGTCAGTTGGTCCAGATTATCATCTCCACACACATATAAAATCAATGCTCAGCTTATATTAAGATAGCCAATCTTCATACTTTAATGGACAGGCTTCAATCCACTCCATCCCACAACTCTTCAGCCATCCATTACATTGAAAATCTGTTGATGGAACACTCAAAGCTCACATTGGTGCCAACCTTCTCATCCCACCCATGTTGATCATAAATCACTCTGACCCCTCATGTACAGGACATAATCCATTTACATACATATATGAGGAATGGGCAGACCATACAGCACTATATTTTAATATATGATTTTTTTTCTACAGTACAGGCTTTTTCATACCTGCACCCCAATATGTAATATATAGGACAGATTTTCAATGAAATGGACAGCTGAAGAGTTGTGGGGTGGAGTGGATTATCCATTAAAGTATTAAGATTGGCTATTTTAATATAAGTTGAGCATTGATTGTATATATGTGTGGAGATGATAATCTGGACCAACTGATGAGTGCTTGTTTAGCACGAAATACATATATTGGTGATTATTTATCTTTTTGACATGTGTGTGATCAAGTGTGTCAGCAGTATGAGATAGCATGGATAGTTGAGGGTCATGTGAAAGTCTGAGTTCAAACACCCTATATATTGTATATTTTAATACATAAATAAATGAAAGAAAAAAAATATTTTTTTTCTTTTTCACTTTTTTTTTATCTACATTATTAGTTAGCATAGGAAGAAAAAAAATCATTGCTAATCTTTAATTATAGCAGAATATTTTACTTATTTTTATTAATTCCAAAATTTTAATATTAGTTTCAAAACCACTATTAGATATACTGCAAAATTAACAAGTTGTTTAATTAAAACTGCCATTTGAAAGAGAGATTAAACAGGGTTTGAAATGTTTTAAATTTTTTTAAACTATACAATTCAAAATTCTTTCACATATCACAAGCAATTTTTCCTTCATTTATAGCAATTTATCATTATTATTTCATCCTTATTACAAAACCATTTTATACAGTATTTAATAATATGCATAAATTAATCTTTTATTTTTTTAGGCATTCAAAATATTCACCATTCAATTTTGATGACAAGTATTTATTAAACAATTTTTTTCTTCTTGCAGATTTGTGATATAACCATGTTTGAGCTGCTTTCATATTCATTATAGTTACAATCATATATATATATATATATCACTTATCAACCATTAATACATGGGTATACCACCATATCATATCTGTACTGAATAGGTCATGGGTGTGGTGACAAAATATATAACTTATTAGATTAATAATCTTTTTTACAACTATGTACAATTTTATTGAGCTTAATTATATATTTATTACAACTTTATCAGTGGTTAATCATCAGGTCACATGGTAATGGAATATTTATAATTAATGAGTGCCAGCCATTTTTTATACCTATGACATTCCATACCATGTGATAAATTAACTCTTATTATGATTCTTAAAATCTAGACTGATATTTATCTCTAAACACTAACTTTCGATCTTTCTGTTTAATAATTAGTTATTCAAATCATACATACACACACATAATATGTGTGGAATACTTTGACAGGTTGCTATGAATAAGAATACAGAGATTCTAATAAAATTAACAATTTAATAATAACGGTTACAAAAGAATGTCAAATGTCATCCATTTATTTCTAGAAATACATAAAATGTTCTTTTTATTTAGACATCAACAATAATCATGAAAGAGAAAAAAATCTTTAAAAATTACTTTAAATACATATCAATATAAATAAACATTAATAAAATGAAATAATAACGATACCGAGATAACTGATGTAAGAAACAAAATTTACATAATCTCACATCTAGTTTAAAAATCATTTAAGTTCAAAATTCTTTTCATATACATTTTCTTTCCTCTAGAATTGTGAATATGTAAATATTTGTGCATATATATGTTCAGGTTGCTTTGCTTGATTCATAATTCTGATTTTAAAAGTTCACTTCCATAGTTAATAATTGGTGATTAGTGCTTCTACAATAAGAAGTTCTGGTTTATATATAGTCTTTCCCACAATACACACATGTATTATAATAATTCTGTATTTGTTTGTTGGTCTGGTCTCTTAAGAAGCATTGGCTATGCGATTCCATTTTTACATGCATTTATTCTCTCTTCCCATCAGCAAACTATTTATATAACACATTTAGCATACAAGGATGTTCAAATCAATTGGTAATCCATCTCTGATGAACAAATGTATGTGATCAGCACTTATAAAAGTTGGGGCTTCATCTTTTCATATTAACTCATATAAATTTTTGTTTTCTATCTCTGTATACTACAAGTGAACTCAGGCTCACTAATCAAAAGCAATTTACAGCAGTGGCTGAATCTTATTTTTTAGTGATAAGTTTGCTTTCTTTCCTCCAGGTCGGCTGCCAGCATACAGGAAGAGAACAATAAGGACACAACTTTTATAGCCAACAATTTCTGAATATGTGACCAAATCCATGCAAACCAAATTAACAAAAATTTTATTTATCTCAATTTTTGGTTTTAATTAATTTAATTTTTTTTACAAAAGAAATAAATTACTTTATCTGTAGATCCACTAATTTACAGAGATAAAGATACCACAAAAGAAAAAAAAATCCTTTATATTAAATATTTAACTTTTAGAAAAAAATTGTTATAAAGTTTTTTTTCTTTTTCAAAGTTTAATAAACATGAATACTTTATTTGAATTATATAGCTATGCAAGACTTTACATATATTTTATATTATTGGAACTCATTAATTGAATACAATAAATACATTAAAAATACAATTTTGAATTTTTTCTTTGTTTTTATTAAAGAAAATGCCCTTTTATCTTTACTGAAATAAACATTGAAGGTTTTAATAATGTTTTGGTACAATATATATATACACACACCCGGTTCTCGTTTTATGCGGATTTATTTAATGCAATTTTGAAGTTATGCAATTCATGTTTCTTCTTAATATCTTTGCATGCGTTTTTCTTTTATGTAATAAAAATTATTAGATCAGAAGTTGAGCTCTGATAATGTGCTATTACTTTAAATATAAATTTCACACACTCATATCTCATATTTAAAGTAATAGCGCATTATTGGAGTTTGACTTTTCTCTAATAATTTCAATATTTTCAGTGCTTTATAATAGTACTGTAATAGATTTTATGCATAAAGAAGTTCATGATTCACTTAAAATCAGGATTTCCCTATTTTATATACACACATTAAATTTTATAAGATTATAATGTAAATCTGTTCAAACGTTATAGATGACTATATTATGCATGTTGTTGTTTTTGCATTTTAAATCACATTCTATTTTTGCTTTTTAAAAAAAGTGTACGTAATCATTTAGTGTCCCCAAGTTTATTTTTAAAAGGTGAGTTATAGCAGTGGGCACAATTAAATTTGATAATTAAAATCTGATTTTTAATTATAATTAATTTAAAAATTACGTAACGTGATCTGAAATTAATGTGACGCGAAACAATGAAATTTGATTCTTAAATGGAATTGAAAATTAGAAAATTAAAAACATAAATAATTTAATTGTTAATTGTTAGTTTTAATTACATTTTGTCCAACAGTGGTGAGTCGGTGTCTTTTTATTATCATAAGTCTAAGTTCTTATTTTTATTTTAAACTTTTAGTTTACTCTAATGGAGAAGAAAAAAACACCCAAGAAAATGAATTTCTTTGTAAACAAAAATTTCAATTTTAGATCGCTTAGCACAATCAGAAGGATCAACAGTGATTGGAAAATATTTAGTTTAGGCAAGTCCATGATAAGAGCAATTAAAAAAATAAAGTTGGCACTAGTTGTATTTCCTCTTGTGACAAATCTGATGTCTTACTAGTTTACAAACGAATTTACTTATCATCAAATAGCGATAATGATTAAAATACTGTACATGTATGAAAAAATGAAAAATACTGTAAATTACACATAAAAATATATTGTTTTGAATAAAATTAAATACTGTAGTTAATAAATAAGTAAAAAAAGTTTGTCTTGTATCAATTTTTTTCAAATTTGAAATTTTTTATTAGTCATATTTTATTTCCTTATTTTTTTTGTGTGTGAATTTTAAAGTAATTTTACATTGTTGCTTTGCTTTTATGCAATTTTTGAAAATTACAGTAATCTATCCCCCATTTTTCAATGTAAGTTAAGTCTATTTTTTGTGCAATTTCTTTTGTGCACGTTTTCTGAAAAACCTATCTACCGCATAAAACAAGAGCCAGGTGTATATATATAATACCACAAATATGTAATAATCATTAATAATATTAATTTTATCTTGTGCTATTTATAGATATTTTTGTAATCTTTCAAGTGATAATGTTTGATGGAAAAATCCAACCCAACCAATCACTGCTGGACATGTATTTTTCCAATACTTGATTGATATCATAAGGAGCTTGAAAACTAGTTGGCACTCCACAAAACATAATAATGCAATTTTTATATAATCACAAAAACATTGTTCAGTTTGATATAAAGTGTGAATGTAAATATGGTGATAATTTAATAAAAGTCTTATTTTTAGTGTTGGTAGAGAAGTTGGTAATCAAACTCACTTTTAAATAACTTTGCTTTCAAACAACATTGAAATATGTACATAATTAAGCACCACATAAATAAGTAATAATATTATTAATATTAATATTATGTTCTTTATAAAAATGTTCACAATCTTCCAAGCAGTAATATTTGATTACAAAATCAACCAATCTCTGCTGCACATATGTTTCTCAATAACTTAAATAATTAGAAATCTGGATCTCATTAAACTTAGCAATACAAATGTTTATACAATCTCAATTACACTGTTTATAATGACATTAAAGTTTTAATGTAGGTTTTTTTCTCATTTTTCTTTAAATTTTGCTGTCTGTGTTAAAATTATAGCTAGGAGTAGTCTCATTTTTGCAATGATAAAATGGGGAAAGAGAAATCAGAAAGTTTTTAATATTATTATTTAAGTTGTAGTGGAATGAATTTGTCTCATCCTTTTGATATTGCTAAGGTTATAATGTCATAGATAATCATTCCATGTCTAATTGTGAACAAAGTCTCAAAAAAATATTTGAGAGATATACTAACTAATTCAAATTCCTGTAATTTGTATGTCTATATCTATGTTTCTTATAATGATATTCTTTGTTACTTGGGTTTATTACTTTAGTAAATATGTTGTTGATTAGTTAAGTTAGCCTATTCCCTTTTTTGTTTCATTCTCACAAAGACAAATATTTATTTTTTACATTGTTTAGTTAAATGAGACTAGATAGTGGATATAACATCATTAGCAGTGTTGGTACTTTCTATGAGTTAAAACTAGGAGCTATAAAATAGCAAAACTAGTAAAAATATAAAAAAATTATAACTAAGATCTGGAAGACAATCCTTTATCAAAAGGTATGGCTAGTACTATGGGTAAAGATCATGTATCTTAAAAGGTAATTCGTACTTTTTTTTAGTATTAACAACCCACCGGTAGATATCATTGATGAAGAACCAAAACGTCATGGCAAATGAAACATAGTCATGACTAATCAATAGGAGTGGTCAAGGTGTCACCGAGATTTTCAATACGTGGGTGGGGGAATTTATATTTTGATCGCTAATTCATCATTTTTAATATTTTGTAAGAATTGAATATTTTGATTGCTTATTTTATATTTGATCGCTAATCCACCATTTTTAATATTTTGTAAGAATTGAATTTATTGCAGATTTTATTACTAATTAATCACTGAACTATTACTGATTTATTGCTGATTTTATTACTAATTTATCAAACATTAACAATTATTTATAATATTCATTTTTGATAATTTTTTTATCATAGTAAATTATTAGTTATTATTTCATTTGTTTGTTTCAGGGCACAGAATGGCCAACATGGCAATGTTTCATGTCTCCTTCTTTGGTATTAACTATGCTATGACGTACTACCCTGAAGGCATACTATTCTAATATTGCGATCTTCAAGGTGACTTCTCCACGTGATCTGCGGGCAAACTTTATCAATTAAGTTTGTTCACAAATCACTTGGAGATGTTATCTTAAAGATTGTAAGATTAGAATAGTATGCTTTCAGTGTAGTACGTCATAGCATAGTTAATACCAAAGTAAAAAAAAAATTTAATAAAAAAATCTGAATAGTGTAGTTTGTTTGATCATCATTATAATATAAAAAGTTGGTGTGTGATACAATATATTATAATAAAATGTGTTTTTAAAATTAGTGAAAGAATTAAATGTATTTGTTCCTTTACATACATTAGATAAACTACTAAGTGGACAAATACTCAGTAAAAATTAATATTAAACCTAACGTTTTAGTCATTGTCTGGATCATTGAATTAGTTATGCAAATATAATTTATCCAAAATCATATCCGATTACTTTTTTTGTATTTTAAGTTTCCTATTTCTTTTTACAGTATGTATAAAATAAAGTCTGTGAAAAAGTTTTAATATATTGAAATGAATTGGTTTCATGTCATACAATATAATGAATATATATATAGCTTAAAAGAAAAAGTAGAAATGAACACAAACAAAATTTACATATATAATTATTTAAAATAAATTATGGGCTAACAAATATTAATTGAGTAATAATATTTTTTGGTATTTTTGAAATATAAAATTATTTAAAATGAAATTTAAAGAAGATTTTTATTTAATACAAATATTTTTATTTAAGTTATTAATAATTTTGACAAAAATCTTCAACTTTTGAAGAAATAAAATAAAAGTATTCTTGTTTAAAATAAAGTTGTTTTTTTAAATAAACATGTAATTAAAATTTCTAATCAGTTTTACTTAAAAGAATTAGAAAGAAAATTTTTTAAATAAAATTTATTTTTGATTTTAAAGAGAATAAATTAAAAAAACAATGCTAACTTGGTCATTATTTTGTTTTTATTAATCAAAAAAAATTATTAATCATTATTTCTGTTTAACTAATATAAGTACTGTAGAAAATAAATCCCAGTTGAAGAATCATTGCTGTGGGTCTCCATTGGTAATGTTTGAACCCTCAGAGAAGTAAAACAGGAAAGTTTTTTTTTTGTTTAAATAAAGTAGTCATTATATGCCCAGCTGAAATTTGGAAAGTATATAGAAAGTGAATTAAATTAAGGAATGCCAGTATTTATCCTTATCTATTGTACCGGTCTAAAACCTTCTACTTCAGTCTTATAAATAAATGACCTACATATGCACTGAGCATGAAATAATGTAAGTACTAAAGTTGAAAGGTCGATAATAATTCTCAGTAATATTTGTGAATAAATGCAAATAAATACTTCCTGAAGAATTAATTATTAGAGGAGGGGAATTTAACCTTAACTAGATCAATCAAAACCCTCCCTTGTTAAATTAATCCCACTCCCATCTAATTATATATTTTTACGGTTAGTCTCTTTCCTTTCTTTGCATACCTTTGAAAGTACTGTACTATTATACAATCTTTACGTGCCACTCCCCGGAAAAGAATATCTTCTCACTCACTTTTCTTTTCTCTCCTGAGAGAGTATGCAAATAAGTTTGACCACTATAATTACTGAACTAAATAAAGAAAAGCTTGGATGCTAAGTAAGATTATAATTTAAATCCCCCCCCCTCCAATAAGTTTATCCCACTAGCTAGCTCATTATATTGTTTCTCATCTCAGGTTATTTAAGTAAGTATGTTGATTATATAGCTATAAGGTTTATGAATTACAAATAGATTTCAAACATAAATTAATCATACTGGAAACAGTCTAAAAAGACCGAATAATATTATTTATTTTACCCATTCCCTACAGTGAATACATATATATATATAACTTATTCTTCCCTTTTCTTTTAAACAGATTGACTCAATAAATATTCGTATATTAAAAATAAATTTCCATTTCTTAAAGAGAAATTTGCATTAATCTATAAATAAAGTAACTTTAGTCGGTTCAAAGCATATAAAATATAAAAGATAGTTGCATAATGGGTATGGTGTATACCAGTGGTCTTCAACCCTCGGTCCGCAGACTGGCACCAGGCCGCAGAACATTTCTGCTGGTCCACGCGCTAGATTGGCAGGAAAGTTTGTAATAACAAAATAATACTTTTAATTAATATAAACAATTTTTATTTATTTTTTTATCTTATTTTTACCCAATTAAAAAAAAAAGAAATGGAATGAAAACAAAATCTAATTAATCATACATAAATTAATTTGTTTTTCTAGTTATCACAGATGTTTATTGGGGGGGGGGGTAGAATTAAATTTTTTATTACTTTTCTAAAAAAATTCAAAATTAAAAAAAAGGTTTTTTATTATACAAACTCCATATATATATATATAACTTCATCTAGTATATTTAACATTGTTGTTTTGATCAGTTATAACAATTACGCTCATCTAAGACTAAGCAGTTTACATCTTTAAGAAAATTTATTGATAGATTTTTGCCGGTCGTGAAACCTTATCCTTATTTTTGCCGATCCGCGAAACCTTATCCTTATTTTTACTGGTTCGCAGGTGTGAAAAGGTTGAAGACCACTGGTCTATACTCCCTACCGCTTTATGAATAAAGATGTAATTAATAAAAAAAATTGATTTTTAAGTTTATGAATCTGTTTAACATTTATATTTTCTTTCACATTACTCTTTAATATTAAATACCCATAGGTATTTTCTTGCTCAAGGTTACTTGTTAATAGACATCATCTACGTCACACTTGTTTTGAATATATAGTGATAATGCTTAATTTACATGGGCACTAAGACACTCAACATGAGGTGTTGCCTCCATAAGTTGAAATAAGTAAAAAAAAGGGATCCTACACATAATGGATCAATGTTAGACACATGGCATAAACCTTCAAAATGTTACATTATCAAAAAAAAAAATTGTTAAAAGAAAATGGTTCATAATGATAATATACTAAAAAATAATGAAATATATGATATACAACACAAAATTAATAATACATTAAAATATATATAAATATACACTCAACCTGGCTTTTTAATTCCATCCAAGTTCAACTTCTAGACAGACTATATGACCACTAAAACAGGGCTGCAAAGCTTCATTTGCTTAAACACACGCATTTTCTAATTCTTCAAACAGGGTAGGCTGGTTTTCTCACACTCACATCTTGGTGATGAGGATATGGGGTGGGTTCAAACCCTGTTCTAAAGTGTGGTGGCATATAGGCACACACATATATATAATCAAAATTTGTAGTAAATTTGATTTCCTTTGTGTTTTTTTTTTGTTTTGTGTGCATATATTTTTTTTTTAAATGGAGAAAACAGAAAGGGTTGAGGGGGGAGTTATAAAGTTTGTGCTCTTGTATTTTGTTTAAAAACACATGTAATTGTATTGCTGTATGGATGAATTCCATCCAAGTTCAACTTCTAGGCAGACTATATGACCACTAAAACAGGGCTGCAAAGCTTCATCTGCCTAAATACACACATTTTATAATTCTTCAAACAGGGTAGGCTGGATTTCTCATACTCATATCTTGGAAATGAGGATACGGGGTGGGTTCAAACCCTGTTCTAAAGTGTGGTGGCATATAGGCACACATATATATATATATATGATCAAAATTTGTAGTAAATTTGATTTTCTTTCCTTCATGTTTTTTTTTGTTTTGTGTGCATATATTTTTTTTTAAATGGGGAAAACAGAAAGAGATTAAACAGAAAGGGTTGGGGGGAATTATAAAGTTTGTGCTCTTGTATTTTGTTTAAAAACGTATGTAATTGTATTGCTGTATGGAGGAATAATTGGAATGGAAAAAAAATAATAAGGCAAGATTTTTATTTTCAAGATGGAAGTCACAGTACAGTATAATCAAAAAGATATATTAAATGACAGAAAAAAATCAAAAATGTATTAGATTTTTATCTTGATAAATAAAAATGTTAAGAAAAAAACAAAGAATGGTCAAATATGAATTTTGATGATGTTGATTGAAATTCCTTGCCGTCAAGAAAAAAAAAGTGCTGAAGGGTCTTTGCAAACCTAAAACTAACATGTGGTTTTTTTTTTAAAGAACAGAAAAAAGAAAGAGAATAAAAAGAAAATGGAACAATGGAACTAATTAATGAGAATTCTACAGTTGGACTTTCGAGGCCATTCTAAAAAGATTTGTTCTAGTAGTCAGATCGTAAGAATATTATTTTAAAAATTATATATATCGATAAGCCATGAATAGGTTGGGATAAGGACAGAAGCGTGCTGGGCTCTGCAAGCCATCCTACGAAGATACGGCAGAAGCTGTCTACATTGGAAGGAAGCACTTCTTAAACCTGACAAAAAAAATTGGAATGATTTTCATTGAACGTTCTTGATGTATTAAAGGATCGACCAAGATACACGTATCCGAAGGCAACTAATTACAACGCCATAGTGTCGAGTGAACCATTGCTGCTATTTGTATATACCCCGGAGAGAAATCAAGGTAATATGAACACTCTCTTAAGCACTACTCTTTAAATAATAATTTATTTTCAATAATGATAATGCGTAAAGACTAAAAAAGAAAGGAAAACAAAAAAATCAAAAGAAATCTTTTATACATCATCAAGTACATTTTATACAGATGAATAGACTCAATGTTGAATTATTTCATTTGTCTTATGTTATCTGATTTTATTATATTTATTTTGTCTATGCAGTATATGTATTTGCATGTGTTATAATTAAAATATTCAAGCACAAACTAGAAAATATTTATTAGGGGATTTCTATTAACGAATATTAAATATTTATTTTAAACATGAGTATATATATCTAGGTGTTGACTTCTTTTAAATTAGATTATGTAATAGAGAATTATAGTAAAAATAAGGTATAAGAGAGTCAATTAAGCGTCTATGTGCGCATTCATGTCCCCATATTTTTTTCATGGTTAATAACCACCCGCACTGAGTGAGCTAGCCAGTGGTAGAAGTTCTATTTATTCAAAATTAGTGCTCGATCTCTCCCAGCATAATTCTTATTTACATGTAGGTAAGATTGGCGCTTGGAGTCAGAAATTGACGTCCATAAATATGCTGGGTGAGAAATAAGATTACCGTGTAGAATTACTGACCTAATTTTAAAAAAAAGAGAGAAAAGAAAACTATTATGTTATAATTACATAAACATGTGTATGGTCTTATATATATATATATATATATGATTCACATGAAAGGTGGATCCCGTTACATATATGACCACTAAAACAAGGCTGCAAAGCTTCATTTGCCTAAACACACGCATTTTCTAATTCTTCAAACAGGGTAGGCTGGATTTCTCACACTCATATCTTGGCAATGAGGATGTGGGGCGGGTGTACAGCTGTGGGAAGTCTATTCCATCTTCATTTGGTCAACAAAACAAAATATTTGTGCCATGTCCATCATGTTTCTTTACAGGATATCTTAATATAACTTTCCCATCTAGTTGGTTTTTATGGCAGACTTTATCATCAGGAAATGGTTTTATACATTCATTACAGCTGCAAGCTTATTATCACAAGCTAGATAATTACAGTTTCAGAGTTCCAGTATTGCTTCTCTTTTAAATTATAAGGTGAGTCTTTGGGTTAACTGAGAAATAAGCAAAACTTTTGTTTCCTTTCTTTTTAGAATTGGCATATTTCCATGAAGATTCCAAGCTGTAATTTTGACATGACTCTTCTCTCCCTTCTCTCTTTTTTACTTCTACAGCCTTTACCAAATATTCATAATACCTCTTCCACATATGAATGCTTTTTAACAATCATGTGGATTTTCTTTACTTTCCATTGGTAACAGTAGGAATAAAAAATCTATAATGGATTTTCAATAGACTATAACCGCCAATCCAAACTGGATATGAAGGTACCACTGCAGAATTTATATAATGTAACGATCCGGAGGATGTAAACTTACGTAAACTGCACTACAGGGCGCCATCTAGGCATTTGAACCTAGAAAAATTTATAAAGTAGGCAGATACGTAAGTCAAAAAAAAAATATTTTTTTATATTTTGCATCCGGTCGTTAGCCCATGTCACTAGCTCAGTGGAATAGCAGAGATTTAAAAATATAATCTAAGAGTATATATAAAAAAAGAATAAAATAAGCCACTGCCAGTAATTAACACACAAACATTTATTTATTTCACATATATATAAGATTTAAAATTATGTTAGTATGAGTTTTACATTTCAAAATTTAACCTACATTTTTAACTTTGATTTTTGACTTTAATTTACATTTAATTACTATTATATTCTAATTTTACATTTTAATTAAGTTCACACAGATAAATTTATGAAAGCTTGTTTATAATGTTGAATATAGATCGGTTACATAGATTTCATGGTCAAAAACATTTCAAAATAAACATAAACGATCAAAATACAAAATTATTGATTACTGACAATTGCGGAGGGAAATTTATACGTAACCCAATAGTATTCACCATAAGATACTTGCATTGTCACCAATAACTTAAAAGACATCCGAATAAATACATTTTAGATACTCACCAGTAAGGTATCATTATTTATCGAATGTCTATATATTTTGATCAAATATGAAATCCAAAACATAATTAACCGATAACGAATCCATGCAAACGTCTATAAACAACTTAAATTTAATGCATTTTTATTTAGGGTCGAGTATGAATAGACTACATAGATTTGCATTTGAAAATAAAATATTCTATCCCTATTTAACCTTAGGCTAAAATTCGCAGTCAAACTGGCATCAATTCATCTGATACATCGATGTATTCAATGTAATATGGAATACGGCAGCACCAAAAAGATTAAGAGAAGACATTGACTCTCATCAGATAGGAATATTACATCTATCTAACAAGAAGAACAATAAAAAAAAAACTCCATAGAAAGGAACTGCATTCTCCATCTTATAATTCCTTCCATAGGCAAACGGGTGAGTGCGGCGTATATATAAACGATTCTGCCAGTAGCGAATCTCTGATTACATCTACTAACTACATCAATATATCCAATCCATTGACCCAATCTAACAATGACACAAATAACCTAAAATTACCCTCCCCTAATATAACTTTACAAATCTATACAGCCATTCACGCCCGACTTAAGTTTAACATTTATATAATTTAACTTAACGGAAAACAGAAATCATGATAAAACTTAAAGAACAAAAAATAAATAAATGGAAATGATTTTACAAAATAAATACATTAAATAAAATTATAACTAATTAATAAATAACCTTGGTCAGATAGGATAATATCGCAATCATTTAAATATGGAAAGTTTTAATTTAATGTTCATTATTTATAAAGTTCTTACGGTTTACAACAGTTCATCTTTATCCGTTGCTTGCCATGAACGTGAATTCCCACGCCGTCCTAAGATTGGTATTCTGTTGGCTGATTTATTTATCCATCTGGAGGTTTTTGCTTTAACTGGTCCTCAATGTAGAAAAACGATAGTTCATTTCTCTTTCTTTCTTAGCAGAGCTGAAGGGACTGGAAGAGTGCGTCTTTTTCAGTCCCTTCTCCTTCACTTCCTCACTAACACATATCTGTCACATCGTAAATAATCAATCACTAATTAATAATTTCCAAATTTTCCTTTTATACGTATTCGAAGGATTGACTTGGCATTATGTCATCGATGTGATGATCCTTTCGCTGAGGTCCGATTTCCCGATGGATTTCTTTCATTGGCTATTTGTTTCTATTGTTTTCCTATCTGACTGATGTTTTTACATTTAAATGCCCAAGGCTGGTTTACATTTAACTAATTAACAATCATTTCCATTTCTGATTAATTTCTGTGTTTTTCAAGATTAAAGATATATTTTTATCTCTAAATCTTTTTAAGTTTTTGTTTTTAAAATACCTTTTCTATTTTTAATACAGTTTTATTTTAATAATTTTTTTTATCTGTGCGATTTAATATATACGAGTTTAAGATGATATTTAATTTCAATTTTTAATTCTTAAAGAAAATTTTTAAATGCGAACTTTTTAATTTACTTTCATGTTTAATAAATAAAAAAAAACAACAATGTAACGAACGTCTGTGCTCGTTACATATCAGTAAAGTTGCTTAAAAAAAAATGATCAAAAAAAAAAAAAATTTTACTTAGGATTAGTAATTACGGTACACGATTGACGAAGACATTTACAAAACATCCGGTTAATAATTTTACAAAAAGACTATATACAAAAAGAAAAAGAAAATGTTGACTATCGCTTACCTAAGGACCATTTACGTTTACACCCCTCCCCACAAGAGTTCTATTTTATTTTATACATTTTATTTTTACACACGGCATGACAAGCAAGTTATTTTATAAATTATTTATTTAAGAAGGTTGCATTGAAGTAAATATATTTTGAAAGATAATGGATTTATACGTGTATATTTGCAGCACAATTATAAATACCACCAACTTATTTATGACTGATTAAAATGCTTAAATAGGATTACACTGAAGTAAATTCCCAATGGTACTCTCCGTAAGGTACCACATTTACCATCATAAACTTGCGTGGCTGTGCGCTCCTATACACATTAAAGCATAATTTATATTAACAACAAAAAAAACATATCAATCGCAACCTTTTGACTTTCTTTTTAACGAAATACAGTTTAAAATTATTTATACTTTCTCGTGTTTAATATATGTGCTATTTCTTTTACTGGCAGAGCTTTTATAAGATCTAAAGTATACGACTTTATGTAAACAGATAAAAATGTTTCATTTTGAGAAGAATTTGTTCAGGGTATACGTGGTTTATTAAACATCGGCCCAAGTTGGGAAAGCCAGTTGTAACGATCCGGAGAATGTAGACTTACGTAAACTGCACTACAGGGCGCCATCTAGGCATTTGAACCTAGAAAAATTTATAAAGTAGGCAGATACGTAAGTCAAAAAAAAATTTTTTTTTTTTTTTTTATATTTTGCATCCGGTCGTTAGCCCATGTCACTAGCTCAGTGGAATAGCAGAGATTTAAAAATATAATCTAAGAGTATATATAAAAAAAAGAATAAAATAAGCCACTGCCAGTAATTAACACACAAACATTTATTTATTTCACATATATATAAGATTTAAAATTATTTTAGTATTAGTTTTACATTTCAAAATTTAACCTACATTTTTAACTTTGATTTTTGACTTTAATTTACATTTAATTACTATTATATTCTAATTTTACATTTTAATTAAGTTCGCACAGATAAATTTATGAAAGCTTGTTTATAATGTTGAATATAGATCGGTTACATAGATTTCACGGTCAAAAACATTTCAAAATAAACATAAACGATCAAAATACAAAATTATTGATTACTGACAATTGCAGAGGGAAATTTATACGTAACCCAATAGTATTCACCATAAGATACTTGCATTGTCACCAATAACTTAAAAGACATCCGAATAAATACATTTTAGATACTCACCAGTAAGGTATAATTATTTATCGAATGTCTATATATTTTGATCAAATATGAAATCCAAACATAATTACCCGATAACGAATCCATGCAAACGTCTATAAACAACTTAAATTTAATGCATTTTTATTTAGGGTCGAGTATGAATAGACTACATAGATTTGCATTTGAAAATAAAATATTCTATCCCTATTTAACCTTAGGCCAAAATTCGCAGTCAAACTGGCATCAATTCATCTGATACATCGATGTATTCAATGTAATATGGAATAAGGCAGCACCAAAAAGATTAAGAGAAGACATTGACTCTCATCAGATAGGAATATTACATCTATCTAACGAGAAGAACAATAAAAAAAACTCCATAGAAAGGAACTGCGTTCTCCATCTTATAATTCTTTCCATAGGCAAACGGGTGAGTGCGGCGTATATATAAACAATTCTGCCAGTAGCGAATCTCTGATTACATCTACTAACTACATCAATATATCCAATCCATTGACCCAATCTAACAACGACACAAATAACCTAAGATTACTCTCCCCTAATATAACTTTACAAATCTATACAGCCATTCACGCCCGACTTAAGTTTAACATTTATATAATTTAACTTAACGGAAAACAGAAATCATGATAAAACTTAAAGAACAAAAAATAAATAAATGGAAATGATTTTACAAAATAAATACATTAAATAAAATTATAACTAATTAATAAATAACCTTGGTCAGATAGGATAATATCGCAATCATTTAAATATGGAAAGTTTTAATTTAATATTCATTATTTATAAAGTTCTTACGGTTTACAACAGTTCATCTTTATCCGTTGCTTGCCATGAAGGTGAATTCCCACGCCGTCCTAAGAGTAGTATTCTGTTGGCCGATTTATTTATCCATCCGGAGGTTTTTGCTTTAACTGGTCCTCAATGTAGAAAAACGATAGTTCATTTCTCTTTCTTTCTTAGCAGAGCTGAAGGGACTGGAAGAGTGCGTCTTTTTCAGTCCCTTCTCCTTCACTTCCTCACTAACACATATCTGTCACATCGTAAATAATCAATCACTAATTAATAATTTCCAAATTTTCCTTTTATACGTATTCGAAGGATTGACTTGGCATTATGTCATCGATGTGATGATCCTTTCGCTGAGGTCCGATTTCCCGATGGATTTCTT
The DNA here is from genome assembly GCA_028023455.1 of Epiperipatus broadwayi. Classification (NCBI taxonomy): domain Eukaryota; kingdom Metazoa; phylum Onychophora; class Udeonychophora; order Euonychophora; family Peripatidae; genus Epiperipatus; species Epiperipatus broadwayi. The sequence goes on from JAQFVV010006198.1 coordinate 6,224,803, forward strand.
TCATTGGCTATTTGTTTCTATTGTTTTCCTATCTGACTGATGTTTTTACATTTAAATGCCCAAGGCTGGTTTACATTTAACTAATTAACAATCATTTCCATTTCTGATTAATTTCTGTGTTTTTCAAGATTAAAGATATATTTTTATCTCTAAATCTTTTTAAGTTTTTGTTTTTAAAATACCTTTTCTATTTTTAATACAGTTTTATTTTAATAATTTTTTTGGTAATCCAGTATTTACCTTGCTATGACGTAATTAGCCTGAAGACACACAACTGTAATTATCCGATATTTGCGTTGTCGGAAGAACACATGAACGTTGTCATGGCAACGAAGAGACTGACATGACTAATTCTAGAGATTTGATTTTTTGTTACCTTGCTATGACATCATAAGCCTGAAGGCATACAGCTGTAATTATCCAATCTTTGCGTTGCCGGAAGAACACATGAAACATTGTCATGGCAACGAAGACGCTGATATGACTAATTCGAGAGATTTGATTTTTTCATCCATGAGATTTTTTTTGACCCGCGAGATTTAAAAGTGGATTTCTTCCTAATTGTTGCATCGTTTTTTTCAGTGCAGCAGCATTTTTTTCAGTGATTTCATTTTCAGTGTTTTAATAGTTCAGCAATTTTTTTACCATTTTTTAAAAAGAAATCATTACTTTCTCAACAATTGTAAGTAATTTACATGTTATTTCTTCTATGATATTAAGTGGATGTATTTTATATTTTATTAATTTTCCGGATTTTCTGAAAAAAACTCCCATAAGAAAAGGCACGTGGTTTGAAGCCTCCAAAATATTCTTCGTAACGGCTCTCCATTTTATATATTGTTGGTCCAGAAAATTAATGTCTATCCTATTTTGTGCTGACCAGTTAGAAATGGCGGACAAGACTGTGATTGACTGGAACAACTATCTCCGCGAAGTATGTGCATGGAAGCTGTTACATAATGAAAGGCGGAAAATCGGAGGCCCTAACACAATTGTGGAAATAGAGAAACTCTATGTGGAAACGTACCTACAAAGATGGTCATTTTGGTGCAATTCTACAACATATAAGCCAGTTCAGTCCACCGCAGTAATCGTTATTTGGGTAAGTACGCATTTTGTTGTGATATTCATCTTTTATTTTCCATATAAATTACAGTAGTTTTTATTCGTAGTTATTTCTACTAAAAAAAAATTCATACATTTATATAGTACTTTTAAGATGACTGAATTATGATTAATTATGATTTGTAGACTCACAGTTTTCACTTTATGATGTGTTTTTTTAAAAAAGACAAAATTATTTGAATACTTGCAGAATTATTACTTCTGGACTCGCACTTTATGACACATTTTTTAAAGAAGACAAAATTAATATTTGTAGACTCGCAGTTATTTGTAGATTCGCAGTTTACCTTTATGATAGGTTTTTTTAAATTTATATAGTACTTTTAAGATGACATTAATTTTGTAGTGATATTTATCTTACATTTTCATATTTTCTATTTTGCGTTTATTTATCTTACATTTTGCTATTTTCTATTTTGCGTTTTCTAAAAAAGACAAAATTAATATTTGTAGACTCGCAGTTTTCACTTTATGATAGGTTTTTTTAAGACGACAAAATTATTATTTGAATACTTGCAGAATTATTACTTCTGGACTCGTACTTTATACATTTTTTTAAAAAGACAAAATTAATATTTGTAGACTCACAGTTTTCACTTTATGATAGGTTTTTTTAAGATGACAAAATTATTATTTGAATACTTGCAGAATTATTACTTCTGGACTCGCACTTTATATGTTTTTTAAAAAAGACAAAATTAATATTTGAAAACTCGCAGTTTTCACTTTATGATAGGTTTTTTTAAGATGACAAAATTATTATTTGAATACTTGCAGAATTACTACTTCTGGACTCGCACTTTATACGTTTTTTAAAAAAGACAAAATTAATATTTGTAGACTCGCAGTTTTCACTTTATGATAGGTTTTTTTAAGACGACAAAATTATTATTTGAATACTTGCAGAATTATTACTTCAGGACTCGCACTTTATGATACGTTTTTTAAAAAAGAAAATTTAATATTTGTAGACTCGCAGTTATTTGTAGATTCACAGTTTTCACTTTATGATAAGTTTTTTAAAATTTATATAGTACTTTTAAGATGACTTATTAATTTTGTAGTGATATTTATCTTACATTTTCCTATTTTGCGTTCAATTTTAGTTAATTATTCATGATGCTTATATTACTTTTAACTTTTTCTTTTTTGCTGCATATCACTCTATTTTGTGTCCTATTTATTAATATTTTTTTTCAGGATTTGTGGACTCGCAGTTTTTACTTATTAATTTTGTAGTGATATTTATCTTACATTTTCATATTTTGTGTCCAATTTTAGTTAATTATTCATGATGTATATATTATTTTTAATCTTTTTTTGCCGCATATAACTCTATTTTGTGTCCTATTTATTAATTTTACCTTTTTTTTTTCAGGATGGACGCCGCCGGCATTATTCTGTACCACGTGCATTTTTCTCCGTTTTGATCTCATGACCCTGTACCACGTGCCTTTCCCCCGCTCTTCATTTCTATGATGACATTACCCTGAGGGCATCCTATTCTAATCTAGCGATCTTTGATGTAACGTCACCACGTGATATGCTGAAAAATTTTAGCGATTACATTTGTCCGCAAATCACTAGGTGACGTTATCTTAAAAATCGGGTGGTTAGAGTAGTATGCCTTCAGGCTAATGATGTCATAGCAAGGTAAATACTGGACTACCATTTTTTTTATCTGTGCGATTTAATATATACGAGTTTAAGATGATATTTAATTTCAATTTTTAATTTTTAAAGAAAATTTTTAAATGCGAACTTTTTAATTTACTTTCATGTTTAATAAATAAAAAAAAACAATGTAACGAATGTCTGTGCTCGTTACAATATATATATATATAACAGCCCACAGAAGAATCAGTATAAGAATGATTAAAACTGGAAGAATGAATCAAAGCATGAATGAGACTGAATAATGAATGACTAAATTAATGAATAAACCTGCACCTGGTAGATAGCTTATATAGTCTGCATATCAGCCACAATTTCATAGACCCCCCTATGAAATATTGCATCATCTAGCAAATCACTCATTTTATCTTGTGTAAATTCCTTTCAAAATTTTGTTTTAAAATCTCTTTTTTTCAATCTTTTTTTAGAAAATTAACAGGTTTCTATCTTGGAAACTACTTATTTCGATTTTATCTTTACAAAACAAATTAAAAGAAATTTTCCTTAATACAAACATATAAGTATAACTACAATGATTAATTACTTATAAATCATTACTATAATGGATATAAAAAAATTTACATTCTTTCACAAAAAAACAACAACTTTACATTATCTTTAAAAAAAAAAAAAATTCTAAAAGTAAATTTTTTTTTATATATACACAATTATTTATATACATGCATTGGAACCTCTACCAGTAAGAATATAATACAAATAATAAAAAAAAAAATGTTCCAAACGTAAACCAATGTTCATTTCCTTATCTTTTTTTGTACAGGTATAAATGACATAATTATGAATTGATAAATGATTATATTCACCATATAAATCTGTATTGTATACAAAAGTATTTACAGCAATATTATGTGTGTTTGTAGTGTATGTGCATGGCAGGAATATAGCAGAGACCAATTCCCATTATTTATGCAACAAGTTTTTAATAAAATCAACTGTGACAAATCCTTCGCTACAGCCATCTTGTGCAAGGATGTTTTATGGTCTGACACACTATATAATAATTAAAAAGCAAGTCTAATATTGAAAGTCTCCAGTTCTATATGCTTAAATATGCTACTTTATATTACTATAAAAACATAAACAAAAAAAATCTCATTCACTAATTATATATATGTTATCCATATTTAAGACCTATTTCTTATAGGCATGATAGCAATGACAAAAAATAACTATTAGGAATATATTGTAACCAGTTGTATTACATGGCATATAACAACATAGTTGTGTGTGTGCCCATATATATAAAATAAAAGAAAAGTAGAAATAAACATAGGCATAAATTTTTGTAGATATTTTTCTACCTTCCTGGAATAATAACTATAAAGGGTTAAATAATTCCGAATGTAAAATAGAATTTTATTATAAATTAAACATTTAAAAAGGTCTAATAAATATTTTTATTGAATTCTGATTTTGAAATTAAAAACAAGCACAGATTATTTTAAAATCTTTTAATTAATGCTTGTATACATTTCTATTTATCTATTTTTTTAAAAAAATCTTTGTAGATCATACTTTGGTAAAATTTCAAAGGATTAAAGTGAATTGAAATCAACTTTTTTCAATCAAGAGAGATAAGAAAAAGTTTTAACTAAAAACAGTTTTTAATTGGTGTGTTTCTGTCACCCAGCTGACTAATATAAAAAGTTGATAAAAAGATTTTTTTTAGTTGACTAATATTTTTGAGAGGTAATTGGCAATAATTATGGCTGGACAATTAGTTGGCTAGCAAAATAATCCAGATCAGGACAGAAATTGACAATGAGGCTATAAGACTGCAAGGAGGGCAAGTCAAAAAACTGCTCTATAATTCACAATTGTGGAGTTTGAATTCACACGGAGAAAAGAATCAACTTCAAGTGTTTCATAGCTATAAATGTGAGTAAGAAAGTTTGCTTGCTTAAAGTATATAAAATTCTGGACAAAAAAAGAAATCACTGCAGTTACCTGAGTTATACTTTTCCTGATGTAACTATAAACCAATATCACTAAGTTAGCTTAAACATGAAAACCTCATCTTGCTGTAGAAATAGCTATACATATGCTGTGTCTATATGGAAGGAATCACAGATAAATGCATCATGTCATATTTATATAAAGTGAGTTTTAAATAATTCATTTTAAAAATGACATTTTAAAAGTGATAGACATGTATAAAATAATATTTTAAATCATTTAAAATTTTAAATTTAAATATTTTAAATTTAAAAATGTTATAATTATAAGCAACCTGTGATAGTGATACATATATAGAGAGAATAATTTTAAATCATTCAAAATCTATATTTAAAAAATAGTGCAAGTAATAGTTTTACTTGGATTAAAAATAAAAAAATAAAAAAGTAAAGTGCTAATAGATGACTCTATATCCTAAAGATAACCTGTGGCACTAATATGTATATTTAAAACAATTCTAGTTTAAATTTTATTTTGGAAAAAAGAAAATGAGGATTTTAAAAATCTTTTACATTAGAAACTAAAGGGGAAAAATCATTTAAAATCTAAGTTTAAGATATTACAATCAATCAATCAACCCTTTGTTAGAATAATCTGACAAGACTAATTGCATTTTTTTAAAAGAAAAAAAAAGCCTTTATTATTAAAGTAATAAAATTTATGTATATTCAACAAAGAAAAATAATGGTAGTTTTATAATAGCATGTTGAAACAACCCGAGGATGTGGTTTGTTTGTAAACAAAGATAAATATAATGTTGCCGGGACTGGGGTTTTTTTTAGTTTGTTTATCACATTTAAAAGCAATATCAAATAAATTTTTTTTTAAAAAATGCATAAATCAAAATGAATTTAAAAAACTACTTAATTTTTATTCTTTTCATTACTTCTATTTATAAATGAATTTAAAAAAGTACTTCATTTTTATTCTTTTCATTACTTATATTTTTGGGCCAGGGTTTTTTTTTGGTTTGTTTATCACATTTAAAAGTAATATCAAATAATTTTTTTAAAAAAATTATATAAATCAAAATTATTTTTAAAAAGTAGTTACTTTTTATTCTTTTCATTACTTATATTTTCGATTTGGTATTCTATGAAATCAACTTTTTTTTTTAAAATTACAAATAAACATATTTACATTTAATGGTTATTCGATGAAATCAATACATTTACAAGAAAAAGTCAAACTTTTTTGGGGGAGAGGGGATTACAATTCTTAACAAAATGGAATGCAACTCGAAGGTTGACTAACTTTTTATGGTAATTATAAAAACAAATATATACAGCAATTAAAAACAACTTTTTTGGCTCTTCAGGAACAGCACGCATGCAGCTTCAAGATCTTTTGTTTGATAACCCTTCCAGCAGTCGGAGAACTTTGACATTCGGAAACTTTACTATTTCAGCCATTTTATTAAGCTTGCAGTTGTTTTCACAGACATGTGACTTAGAGTGTGATTTGATCAAAATTGTGCTTGCACCTACTCTTGCCGAATTTTTTGAGCAGGAAATCTGGGTTACGGAAGCATGAGACTATGCTCATAATTGTTAGTAGACATTCATAAAACAAGGGAGATAGAGGGGGAGGTTTTAATGAATATTAAAATAGTTTTGATATTCGGAATTCCAGCCACCCTCACACAATACTGTACCCAGAAGTGGAATGTGATCACCCATCAAAAATGCGTAACACAAATCTGAGCTGTAAGCTGACACAATAGCTTCTGCAGCAGATTAAGCATCATGTTTCTGTGCATTAGCATAGAAATAGACACAGCCACCATGTACAACAGACTATTTCTAGGATTACACATTAGAAATAGAACGTTCGATAGTGAAGGCCACCTAAACAGCATATTTTTGTGCACTAGCATAGAAATAATGCCCTCAGGTGGTTTCAACACGCTATTATAATACTACCAAAATAATTTTTTAATAATATTATTTTGACAAATTCAATATGATAAAAGTGAATTTCATTTAAATTAGTCAATTATATATATATATATGTTTTATGTAAATGCATTGTGATATTTTATATAATTTAAAAGTGATAACTAAAAATTATTTTATAACAATTCCAATATGTTTAGAAATTATAATGCCACATGTCTGTGTGTATATATCAATGCATGTCAGATAAACATGTATAGGTGTATTTTAATCATTTATAGTATTGCTATGTAACTTAAATTTTTTATAATTATGTTATGACTATTCAAATATGGATATATATATAGGTGCTTTATATAAACATATGTAAATCACAATGTAATAACTTAAATTTTGTATATTAACTAAAATAAAAAGCTTATGTGTATGGCCATATTATAAAGACTTTATTTTCATTTTTTAGTGTTGTTAATAAACTTATATTTAAATTGTTAAAATTGTCCCAGTGACATACTTCTAAATGAGTTTTAGATTATATTATGTAAAGTTTTAGAACATTATAGGTTGCATTATCTCTTGGTCACAATACACTTATAGAGAATATATTCTCTGAACTAGATTTGTGCATAACAGTCTGATATATTAAATGGGATTGTATATTTAATGCAGAGGCATTCCAGTATGGCATTGTCCTTGTTTTGGCACAAAGAGAATATTCTTTAAAACTCATTCACTACATTTTATTTTAGTTTAGTTTAGTCTCTCTCAGAATTTAAGTTTATAGTTGGTCAGTACATTAACAGTGCTAAGTAGCAAGAAGATCGATGATAATCAGCATGTTTTAAAATCCCCACATTATTGTTTTTATGGTTGAATATTCAGATAAATTAGTACTTAAGTTGATGCATCCAAGTTATGTTTAAATAATTTTCCATGATGGCAAAAGCTAAAATGTTGGCCTCATCTATAGAAAACCTATTTCAAGTCTAGTCACAATATTGACTGTTGATTTATTTTAATGATAATATTCCCATCAATAATGATGATGGATGATTGTATACTTTTGATAATGCTGTTTGATGTATAGTTAATCATAGTTACTCTAGAAAATTAACTGGGCTGATCTCTCAGAGAGTTCTTAAGATTTCTCAAGCTTTTAGAATATATAACATTTCTTATATATTCTGGGAACTTTAATATCTTTTACTTTATTATTTTAAAAATATCTATATCATTACTTTATATTTTATATTAAATTTGATTATTTGAAATATCTTGTGAAACTTGGGGATGATGATAATGATTACAATATATATATATATAGTTTGTAGTCTTCCTACCCTTTACTGATGTGAGCCAACTAGCTCGAAACCATGGTTTAAAGGTTGAAGACAATTTGAAAAAGATATTGAATTCTATCTCTCTCAGCGTTTATGTAAACAAAGCTTGATAGTGGGCTATTGGTAAAGCTCCATCTAGTGATCATATATATATTGTGGATATTAGTTCAATATAGTGCTGAAAAATGAAGAAAAAATATACTTCATCATAATTAATTTACTTCAAAATATCTTACAATAACTGATGGTAAACAACTATTGAATAAAAATAGAACAATTGGCTAAGGAATTAATTAATAGAAAAAAAAATTGAAAATTTTATTTAAAATTTAAAATGAATGATAAATGCTAAAAAAAAAAAATATTTCAAGCTGATCTTCAAAAAATATAAGTAATGTTTTCTTATAATAAAAACTTTTGCTTATAATAGAGTGATAATAATTTGATTTGTAAGGTAAAAATAATTAATAATTCAAATATTTTATTTTTATAATAGAATAGGCATGTTTATGTGTGCTTATATTATTTATACATTTAATTATTTTTATTTTGTTAACATAGGATAATATTGACCTATGCATACATAATGAAAGCAATAATTAATAATCATCTCTGTCTCTATACATGTGATATCTTTAGTCATACATTATGAATATGATTTAGCCTATGAAATAATTAAGACCATTTACTATTTATGTATTTAGTTTTTTAATCTATGAAAACATTTTCTGTTATTTGTAAATAGTAAAATCAGAATAATTTATTTATATCTTATTTATAAGACCTTTCATTTCATTATTTTTATTTTTTAGTAATTAATAAATGTATTAGTCTTTATTTTAATTTATTTTAGTTAATTAATACTAGAATAGATTAAATATTGTGTATTTTCTCTTGTTTACAATTACCAAAAATACTTATCTTAAAGCTAACTCCAGACTAATAGTATATGAGGTATTTATTTGTGGGCATATTTTGCTTCAATCCCTATTGCATTCAACATATATTGTTTGGGTGGTTCTTGTAAAAAAATGAAATAGTTTTTAAATAATCTACTTTAGAACAAATGTCTCTCCAGTAGTCTTTCATAAAGAATGCAATATATACAAGAATTGCACCAATTGCCAGGTAATGGAGTTTAGCATTTTTATATCTTTGTTTTAACTTTTAGATAAAATTATCTAGATATCTATTTACTAATTGATATTAGTGGTTATCTGAGTTAGCTATATTTTGGTTACCTAAAACGAATTCCACACCCATTGAAAAAAAATTCTTGCTTACTTCATCTGCATTAAAATGTCAGACAGATATGTTATCACTGTACTAAGTACATGTATATGTGATTATAGCTTCTGTTTAATATTTAAAAATGGATATTTATGTGTATTTTGTAGATAAAAATATTAGTAGTGTGTATCTGAAATATCTGCTTCTGATATTGGTTTCCAATTCCAAACACTAGTGTTTTGAGTGCAAATTAGAGTTACTTCTGATAATAAAAACTTTAGTGAACCTTATACATATGCTAATTATGTTATATATATATATTACAAAAATTATATGTTTGCAATACTAAAAACAAAAATGCTTTTGTAAATGAACTCTATCAAACCTTAGTGATTTTAAGATGTGTGTAATAGCTTAGTAGTATAGTTCTATAGCTCTCTTTAAACTTATAATCTATAAATTATATTTTTATAACATAAAAATATATTATAGCATCTGATTTTTTGGTATCAAAAACAAAATAGACTTACTTGCAAAGCTAAGAATTTCATTCCATGGAAGAATATCAGAGACCAATAAAAGATTTTTTAAAGCAATAACATCAGTACTATATATGTAAACATCTTCTGATCTATCAGCAGTTACCTACAATACATGTATATATAATAAAAATATTCTAAAATAATATTACAAAATTTGAATATGCTTAGGTAAAATTAAACATAAAATTTTCATTATAGGCAGCTTGTGGTAATTTAAGTCATCTTGAGTAGTTTCTCTGATCTATACTCTATTTTATGCACATTCCATTTACAAAGTTTTTTATTTCATCTATTCATGTTATATGTAATCTCTTTCTAGTATTGTACAATTTTTTGGAATCTAAAGACTTCAACAGTCTATCTATTATCTTCTAAATCTATCCAGTTCATTTATATTTTGACTTCTTATTTTTTTCAATGATGTTAGTAATAGCTGTTTTGTTTTCTTATGCATGTACTTTGTTTGTGCTTTTTCCAACAAACATCACCTCATAATATATTGAGTAGTCTGAAGTCTCAGAACTTTCAGATACATGTCTAAGTCTCAAATACATAAGTAAAAATTAGTAAAACACATCTGTTACAAACTTAGGATTAATTTTATTCATTATTTTCCATATTTATTTTATTAATAATCTAATCAATGTATTTGGAGTTACAACTTTTTCTACTTCACATCATCAGACTTTATTTTCTTTTTCTAAGAAAATCAATTGGACAATATTTTAGTCTTATTAGTATTTATCTTTAATCCTACTTTTATTTGATAAAATTTTGCAATATTTTCCAAAGTCAAACCTCTTCAATAGATTCATTCAACTCTCTGTTGACTCAATTAGAGTCATCTGAAAGAGAGTTGAATCAAACATGATAAGGGTCCATCAATAGCTTGATTATAACCCTGTGGTCTTTCATTTCATAAATAAAATAGTCTCTCAGGGCATCATTTAAGAAAGCCTTAAAGTCACAGATAAATGCAAATTTCTTGAACTTAATGGAAAAATTTTTCTGCTTTCTTCTCCTCTCTTTATATATAGAGATTGAAAAGATATCTCTGCATTATCATAAGGGATTTTGAGTAGAAAAAGTTTGACAAAAGTGATTAGTGCTTTATTAACATCAAGCTCAGCAGGAGCTGCTGGTGCATGTAATATCTCATGTTTGAGATTTACAGATGTAGCAAGTTTTATGTCAGGCTTTTTAATTTGATTAGCCTGCACATAGATAAGCACTCCATCCATATCCAATTTAGCTATTTTCTTTTCTTTCTGCTGTAAGAGGGGGAAAATTTCCAACTTTCCTGTATAATTGATGAGTAATTATTCATGTTTGAGTTTTTAATTTTTATTGACATATTAATAATGTTAGCTGACAATATTTTGTAATTAATGATAAAAATCTAAACAACTGTGGGGTAATTCATAACTGCACCAAATCTGTTAATATTTATTGATGAATATAATAATCACAGACTCATATGACTATGATTAGAATATTTATTTCATGTAAGTATATAATATTTAAAATAAAGGTTGAAGCCATAGAAAATATGTAAAAAAAATGAATAAATAATAATAAATATCGTGGAAATAATGTTTAGTGATATATAAGTCAACTTTTGATATGGACTGTATTAAAGCATAACTGAAAGATAATTGGCAGAGTTACCCTGTTTCCAATTGTAAAAGATTTTCAATGTCCACTTTTTGTCAATACCCTCATCAGCAATTCTAAGGACAATCTTAACAGTGATGACAAAGCTCAACTAGTTTATTGCATAATCTGCCTCTCTTGCAATAGTAAATATTCAGAGAGACTTGTGCCAACTTAAAATCCAGGTTATCCCAACACATGTCTACATAATAGAATTAAAACACATCTATCATATAGCTCAGTCTTTGTAGAACAAGAAAAAAATACCAAACCTGCTTCTGCCAAGATTGTTTGCCTCAAAAGTAATAATAGAAAATGTGAAATCAAAGAGGCTTGTCATATAATTAATTCCACACATGCAATAAACATACGAGCTAACAGAATTTGCCTCAATAAACCCTGGGTGTTCAATTTTTGAATATAGGTGGCATTTAATAACCCACCTATTATTCATGATAATTGCAGAGAGAGAATGAAATTGAATAGAAAATTGTTGGAGGATATTAATAAAAATAGAAGAGATGAGAGTAAAATTTTTTGGAAATACATTAAAAAAAGGAATGTAGGCGAGAGAGAAATAGGATTACTAGATGATGAGGGAATAGAGTGTAGCTCTAGAGAGGAATTAGAGATAATCTTAAATATGTATGTAATAGATATAGAAAAAATATTAGATGTAAAGGACAGAGTGATAGCAAATGTGAAAGCATATAGTAATGGGAATATTAGGTTTACAGAAAGTGAACTGAATGAGGCAGGTGAGAAATTGAAAAATGATAAGGCAAGAGGTTTGAATGAATGGGTAATAGAGATGGTAATGAATTTGGGACATAGGAGCAAAATTAAAATTATTAACATGTTTTAATAAGACGGCACAGAAGAGAGATTTTCTGGGTAGTTGGAGTAATACAAGAATAAGGCTACTATTTAAAGGAAAGGGTTAAGATCATAAAAAGTTAAACAATTATAAACCAATAGTGGTAATATCAGTGCTATATAAAGTTTTCTCATATATGGTGGCTGAAAGGGTTACAAAATGGATGGAAGAAAATAATATAGTGGGAGACTTTTGATCAGACAGGCATATGGGAGATGGTTTATTTGTAGTTACACAACTTATGGATATGAGTAGGAATACAGGTAGACAGTTATATATGGTTTTTATAGATATAGAGAAGGTGTATGATAGAGTAAATAAATATAGATTATGGGTAAGTTTGGTAAAATTGAGAATGGATGGAGCTTTAGTTAATATTATTAAAAAATTATATAAAAATAATTACTATACATATCAATGAGGGATTATAGAATTAGTTAAAGTTAAAAATGGGGTGGGAAGGCAAGAATGTACTATGTCATTATTTTGTTGTATTTGAGAGAAATTAAGAGAGCAATAGAAAGACCAGGAAGATACCATTAATAGGTGGCAAGGGGGTATATACTTTGTCAGGTCTTTTATTTGCAGATGTTGCCTTATTATGTACAGAAAGAAGGAAAGATATGGAAGTTATGCTGAGGACATGTGCAAGGATGGGTGAAGTGATGGGGATTAAATTTAATGAAGAAAAATCAAAAGTAATCATGATCAATACTGGGGAAAGAGAAGACAGAGAATTTTTTATTGGGGGCTATAAAGTTAAGTGTAATGAATAGATATAACTATTTAGAAATCATCTTAAGTAATCAGAGAAATTGCTTGGATGAATGGGAGAAAAAAATTGATAAATGAAGCAAAGAAAAGAAAGGGATTGATAAAGAAATTAACAGTGTTCTTGTATAATAAGTATGATGTAGCTATAATTGTATGGAAGGGAGTGGCAGTAGCAGGGTTAACATATGGTAATGATGTGTTATGTGTTAGTAAATGAGTATTAGATTACTTATAAAAAGTATAAAGAGAAATAGGAAGACATGCATTAGATGCAGATGTGAGAGCAGCAAAGGAGGCAATTCAAGGAGAAATGGGATGGTCAAGTTTTTATATGAGATATGAAAAAAGCAAAATGAAAATGTTCGATAGATTGCAGTCTATGGATAATAAAAGAATAGCCAAAATACTATTTGATTGGGTTATGAATAAAGGTCAGGCAACAGGAAAGATAATGTGATATGCAAAGTATTTGGATAAAGAATTTATGTCAGTCTATTTATACAAAAGGTGGGATGATTGTGTTAGAAAAATTGTTGAGCATTATAGTGTTAAGGAATGGGATAAAAGAATAGATGAATTAATAAGGAATAGGGAGTTGGAGATATTGAGAACTAGTATAGAGAGTAAAAATGGTTTAAATATATATAGAAGTAAACAGAATATTGGGTGTAAGTTAATTTATGATAATAGCAAGGGAAGTAGTTTACTGATTAAGGCTCAAATGGGATCTTTAGCAACAAAGGAATATACACATAAATAAAAAAAAATGTGGGTGATTTAGTCTGCAAGTTGTGTAAGAAAAGCGTAGAAAATATTAGGCCTCTGTTATTTGAATGTAAATGCCTGAAAGCAGAAAGGGTACAAATAATGAAGTTGTGGAAGAATAAATTTTTATTTTTATACTGGGTTTGGGAAAAGATAAGGGGGATTTAGATATAAAGGCCATGGAGTTGACAAAGATTATGTTGTGAAATGGGATGGAGCAGGATAGAGAAGAATAATGGAGCAGGATAGAGAAGAATATGAGAAAACTTAGGGCAGGGAATGGAAAGGGAAGTTAAAGTGGCAAACAGGTTTTTTGGGTATAGTTGCTGAGAAATTCCTGACTCCATATAAGAAGAAGTTACAGTGCATCACATCACATCACATGCAAATCTCCTATCACATCCTAGTTCAACCTTTTATAATTGAAAACACTGTCACTCTCTGCCAATTATCTCTGTTATGCATTGATACAGGCATTCCGTGTCGAAAGTTGACTTAACAGATCATTAAACATATTATTTCAGCCTTAAACATATTATTTCAGCCATATTTATTATTATTTATTCATCTTTTACATATACAATATTTGTAAATGTAGGGGATTTGAACTCAGACTTCAAAGTCTGAATTCAAATCCCCTATATTTACAATCATATTTATTATTATTTATTCATCTTTTACATATATAATATTTGTAAATATAGGGATTTGAACTCAGACTTCAGACTTCAAAGTCTGAGTTCAAATCCCCTGTATTTACAATTAAGCTCCAGATATAAGAATGCCTGTATATTTCAAATCATATATAATATTTATAAAATTCATTTTTTACATTTACAATTAAGCTCCAGGTATAAGAATGCCTGTATTTCAAATCATATTCAATATTTATAAAAATATGTTGGCATATATATATAATAATTAAAACAAGTTATAAATTTTGTAACTTGCTTTTAAGCCTGCATTTTATGATCACTAGATGGAGCTTTACCAATAGCTCTAAACAAGCTTTGTTTACATAAGTAACACAGCTGGTTTAGAGCTGTTGGTAAAGCTCCATTTAGTGATATATATATATATTATTTAATGTTTTCATGGTTGCTTGATGTAGATAAATTAATAGTTTTTGGATTGAACCATGTATTATTTTTCATTATATACTGATATTTCAACAGACTAGCATCTGCCATTATCAAGGTTAACTTTTGAAAGAAAAATTGTTAGATCTCAAACAATAACGTGACTCAGTGTGAGATGAAAAATGAGTTTCAAGAAGTAGTTCAGCACTCACAATATGAGGCTTATCAAAATGTTTATTTCTTTCAGTTTTTTCACCTATTAATTTTAAGTTAATATTAGATAAAATGATAGGAGAAATCTACCTACCTACCTGCCCGCCTGCCTGCCCACCCACCCACCTACCTACCTACCCCCTACCTAGCCACCTACCTACCTATCTATCTATCCTCAGTTTATATTAAGAAAGCAAATCTTCAAACTTTAATTGATAAGCTTTAATGTTCTCCACTTTCCAACTTTTCAGCCATTCATTTCATTGAAAATCCAAGTATAAAATGTTCAAGCCCTTGTTGATGCCAATATTATTGTCATAAGCATGTTGACCTTAAGTAAATCTGACCCCTCACACATAGGACCTTAATATTTCCATTTAATTATATAGAAGAAGTATCGGCAGAATACAGGCTGACTAGGTAATATTTAAATATATGTATGTTATCCATACTAAATTTAATGTAACTATAAGAAATGTGAACCAAGACTTTCAAGCTCCCTACATCTATCCAATCTATCTTATACAACCAATATACATGACCACATACATGTAAAAAAGGTAAATGATCTCTAACATACACACTTTGTGCTGGACTAGCACTCATCAGTTGATCAAGATCACCAACTTCTACACATATATACAATCAGTGCTCAGTTTATATTAAGAAAGCAAATCTTCAAACCCTAATGGATAATCTTCCATCTCTCCACTCTCCACTTTTTCAGCCATCTATTTCATTGAAAAACTGAGCATGCAATGCCCAAAGCCCTAGCTGATTCCAATATTACTGTCATATCCACATTGACCTTAAGTCAATTTGACCCCTCACACATAAAAGTTTAATATGTTCCATTTAATTATACAGAAGAGGTATGGGCAGAATACAAGCTGAATATGTAATATTTAAATATATGTAATTGTTTATATTAAATTTAATGTAATTGTAAGAGACTTGAACTCAGAAAGTTTGAGTTCAAGTCCCTTATAATTACATTAAATTTTACCACAATATACATATATTTAAACATTATATATATATAATGCATTTACAAATATATATATATATACTGTATAATATTTCTATACCATATGCCTGATATGTTCATCACATGGCTTCTTTTTGCAATTGTTATTATAAGGAACTTCAGGGCCCTTCTAGATTTACTTAGCATTGCCAGCTTGACTCATGTATAGGTATGGTGATACTTTCAACTGTTCTGTGACAACTTGCCCGATGTCTGATTATAATATAGCAGTTTCATTTTTATAGTGAATTTAGCCACAATGCCATTCAGCTTTGACACTAATTTGTTGTTGTCCTCCATTAACTAGACTATTTATAGTGAGATCCTCTTCCATAATAAAAGGAATTACATTTACTGAACATCATCACCTATTGACCTGCTATTGAATATAATTTATCTATTTATATAGCCACTGGTCTGTGGTGATGAATACTCAATCCAATCAAAATAAATTGGAATCTGGACTAGTCCATTACTTGAAGGTAAATTGAGATATAATAAAAACTTAGATTATTATTATAAAACATCAAATGAGAATTAATATTCCCATATTAAAAAATTTGGTTAAAAAAAACAATTTTTATTTTTTGCAATACAGTACTTAATTTCTGTGAAAAAAAAACTATTCCAAAATGTATTATATAAAATCAAAATATCGATCAAGCATAATGGATTAACATTCACAAAATTATTTAAGATGAAGTATTTCAAACAAAAAACAATAGCTCTATTTTTAAAATAAAACAAGAAATATTTCATTGATTTTAGTAACTAAAAAACGACTTTTATTATAATTCTATTATTTTTGTTTATTATATTTTTTTGTAATAAATGGCATATATTCTTTTTTTAATCCCATCGTAAAAAAAAAAAAAAAAATGTGTTTATTTTTTATTGGAAAAAGTTGAAGTCTCCTGATAATTATATATTTGGAATATGTATAATATAAATATAGGATTTAGATAATAGCAACACTGTTGCTTTTTTAAAGATACTACTTTGAATAATTTAATATTGTTCTCTGAGTTCAATACAATGTATGGCACATGCCAGCCTTTTTATGTTCAAGGCATCACTACTATACGGCAGTCATTTGGATTATACAAAATTTAAAACAGCAACATTCAATTTTGATAATGAATTACTTGACAGCAAAATCGAGTTTAGAAAAAAAAAAATCTCTAACACTATATTCTATTAGTTACATATGAAATGATGAGTAGAGTTCACAATCAAAATTATAGAATGGAAGACTAAACAGTGATAGCAAACATTGTTTATCAATTTTCTTCATCCAAAAATCTCTTTCTTTATTTCCTGTCATCATCCTGAAAGCTTAATTTAAAAAAAACAAAAAACATATCTTTTACTAGTTCTTACATAACAAATAATATTCTAATTTCCAAAAAACAAAAGAGATGTTTTTTTAAAATTAAGTTTTCAGGATGAGGACAGGAAATAAATGAAAGAGATTTTGGAATTAAAAAACAATTTTTATTAAAACAAATTAGGAAAAAAAATGTCAACAGTGTAAGATTGTGGTTAAGACCTGTAGAGGTCTCTACCATCACATTTTCACGCGCATATTCTTAAGGTTTACAACCTTAGTAAATATTATTTCCTTATTTTGAAAAGTTTTTAAGAAGTTGTTCATTATTTTGGATGAAGAAAATTGATAAACAATGTTTGTTATCACTCTTTAGTCTTCCATTCTAAAATTTTGATTGTGACCTCTACTCGCTTGTTGCTGTATCACTGTTTATTTAAATAATTTCCTTTCTATTTTGTTTCATATCAACTCTAATTCTTCACTATATTTATATTTGTAATTCCTTTTCTTAATGAATAAGATTTATTAAATAACTTTATTTCTCTCTTGTCCAAGACCAACATTTTCTATTTTTAATTCTTCTGTTATTCCCTTTTTATTATTTACTAAAGTCTTGAACTTTTTTTATGCTGAATTTAAATTTGGGGTTCCGTCTATCTCTGCATTATTTTTTAATAACAGCTTAATAATTTTTAATCTGAAGCAATATGTATTATCCATTGACATTTAATGCTTATATAATTCTTAAGAACTTATTGATATTATTATTTAATTTTGATTGATTTTATTCATAATTAATAATTTTGGTTTGGCTTCTGCATGCAAAATGATTTTCCAAATGCATACCAGAATAATGAATAAATAACCTATAAGAAAAAAATGTTAAAAGAAAATTTTCAGTATATGAGACTATTATTCAAAATTCATAATTAAAGAATATCCTCGCCCTCTTTTTGGTGATTTTTAATCTAGTGATTATATTTTCATTCACACACTTTTTTTTTATTATCAAAACATGAACAAAATAAATTAGTTGATTTTATTAAAGAAGTGATAGTAATGAAGTTACAGAACAAATAAAAGTGCTGCTAAAATAGGAAGAAATAATATGATTTATTAGACAATAGTGATAGGTAGCAAGAGATTAGGATGTTTAGCTAGAAACTGGGTATGACAATCTTTCTTTTCTATCATATAGTATTCTTTGATTTTTTTTTCTCATCATTTTATATTGTAACTTCTGAAAATAAAGAATAGATGATACTATTGATTATTAATTAATGTATATTAGGAAAGCAATCTGTAATATATATATATATATAAGCGAAGAGAAAACAATCTTTTAGAAAATCATACAATTTAGTATAACCAGATTTATAGTCTAAAATTAAACAAAGTCATATCATATAGAAAGCTATTTATGAAATTATAATATTTTAAAAAATGCTTACATTTTTTAATTCAATTGGTCTCACAAGAATTGTTGAAAACTCTGGCCACTTATCTGCAATAAACATTAATTCTGGGCATTTTCCTTTTAAAGAATTTTTACCAAGCCAATACATCTATTAAAAGAATTATAAAAATATATTTTATATTAATATTGTTAATCTAATTATCACTATATTATAAGATTTGACTGTTATCTAACATCTCATTGCAAATATTTATAGAAAGGATAAATTGCGTAAAAGAAAAGAGGTATTTAAAGTTACAATGGTAAACAATATTTAACATAAGATATATTTAAATCAATTTAATATATTCTGACAACTAAATCATTACATTTAGTGTTGAGATCTTAGCTAAGAATGGTTTTGGTGTCTTGTCCAGCAGAAACAGAAGAAGCTACTCAGATTGTAATCCTGCAAAATCCTCATAAAGTTCATTCATTAAGAGAAGACATTGAAAATTGGCACATGGAATGTTAGATCATCCATAAGAGCTGGGAAATTGGAAAATTTGAAAAGAGAGATGAATATAAATAATATCCATGTTATAGGATTAAGTGAAGTGAAGTGGGAGAAATGTAGGGAAGTAAGTAGTGGAAATTAAATTATTTTATTTGGGTTGTCATAGACCAATTAATGGAATTGGCATTGATTCTGGAAAAAAAAACTTGGAATAGTGTAGCAAAGATAGATTGTATTAATGATAGGCTGATGAAGATGAGAATAACAGCAAGTCCTAGGGATTTGGGAATTTTACAAGTTTATATGCCAACTACTAGTCATAGTGATATTGAAATTGATGAAAATTATGAGAAGATAGAGGAAACTGTCCAACGTGAGGAGAAAATACATATATATTGATATATTGGAATATTGTGCGGAAAGGTAAGGAAGGAAAACCTGTTGGAATTATAGTATTGGAAAGAAAAATTAAAGAGGTAACCAGCTTGTACAATTTTGTAAAAAAAAAAAAACATAGGTTTGTGATTGCAAATACTTGCTTTAAAAATCAAATTAGAAGATTGTATACATGGAAAGTTCCAGGTGATAGAGAATATCATCAAATTGATTATATATTGATTCAGGATAGATACAAGAATGCTATTAAGAATTCACATGCTTTTCTTGGTGGTAATATAAACCCGATCATAATTTGGTTATGATTAAATTAAAGTTGAATTTAAAGAGAATAAAAAAAGAAATGTAAGATGGGACTTAGATAAATTGAGAAAAATGGAAAAAGGAAGATTTGATTTAATATGTGAAAATGCAATAAAAAGGACTGATAAAGATGAGATATATATTAATAGTTCTGATAAGTGTTAGTGTAGGATTAAAGAAGAATGATTAAAACAGCAAAAAATGAAATAGATACTATTCAGTTAAAAAAAGTAAAACAGTCTTGGATAGGGGGGTATATGTTTAAAAAGAGGGAAGTACAAACAAGATGAAGAAGATCAAAGCATATAGAAAAATTAACAATAAGCTAAGAAGAGAAACAGATTTAACAAAAGTAAAATGATTGGAACAAGAATGTAGAGAGATAGAAATGCTTCAACAAGTGAAAAGATATGATCTGCTATTTGATAGTATTAGAAATGTCACTTGTGAAAAAAAGACATGGTTAGTAAGTGAAATTGTGGATAAAAGTGGGAAGAGATTAACTGATAGCAATGATATATTAAAAAGATGGAAATAATATCTTCAGTGTCTATTTAGAAGAAAAAATAATTCAATTAATTATGAATTTGAAAATGAAGAAGATATTGAAGTAGATGATAAAGATATGGACATATTGTCAGATGAAGTAATAAAGTCAATTGCATAAATGAAGAATGGTAAGGCCATTGAATTTGATGCAATACCTATAGAATTTTTGAAAGAAATGAGAGAATTTACTATGAAGGAAATAGTTGGACTTTGCAATTTATGTATAATAGTGGAGTTTGGCTTGAAGTTTTTTAAGGACAATAATGATTCCAATTGCTAAAAAGAAGACAGTTGTTAAATGTGAAGATTACAAGACAATAAGTTTGTTGTCTCATGTTTCTAAAGTTTTATTGAGAATTTTAACTCAAAGAATTAATGGGAAGGTAGAGTATATTTTTAAAGAGAGCATCTTAAAAGCCCATTGCTCCATTTAACAATAATTTTAAGAAGTATAAAAAATATTTATCTGTCCCATCATACAATCTATAAAATAAATTTTATCAATTAAATATTAATAACATATTTTAAATTTTAGCAAGAAATAATATAACTAAAACATTTTATTCCTTCTATCTTAATTAAATGTTAGATTAAATAATGTTTATAACCAATGGAAAATTGTTACATTTTCTTGTAAATATATACTTTATTAATTATATTAAGATAGTTCATAATAATATTTTTTAAATTCAAGAAATGTTTTCTTCCTCAGCTTTTGAATGGAGATTTAAAACAACGCTAACAAAAACTTAAATTTTGATGACTTAAAATTGAAAAAGAAGACTAAAATAATTTATAATATATAAATAGATGTACGGTTAAAAAACATTGCCTTAAACAGAAGACATTATTAAAAAGATAAATAATTGCTAATTGGCTTTTTTGTCTGTGTTCGTCATTTTTGTTTTTTCTCTAGTTAAAAAAACGCAAAAGATCAATTTACAGCTCAACAATTGGTTGAATATTTCGATTGGTTATGAGCTGCTATAATAAATATAGTTGATTTTAGAAGGTCTTTGTTATATCGTCCATTGAAATATATATAGAGAGGATCCATTTAAGCCGCAGTATAAAGCCAAACTCATCATCCAACAAAATCATTTTTTAAATAGGACAAATATAATAAAAAATATAAATGGGAGATTACACATAAAATTAATTGCTATATATATATCGTTCTGCTTGATTTTAATGAAAATGAATCTTGATGTGTACAGGATCCAGCTATACCTAAGAAATCTGTACACTCAATAAATTTTTGGAAAATAATTAGCAATCAAATTTAAATTTAACAAAGATTATTTGATCCAATTTATACTAACTGGCATTCTGTGTCATTTTTTATCCATTCTGCTACAACTTCACTATTTAGTCATTTTAGTCTTGACTTTAACAATAATGAAAATTTGTTCTGGATTTTAAATTTCAGTTTGGTCTTTTTGTTACATTCAATATTAATTCCCAGAGGTCAAAAACAGTTCTATCCCAATATAGAGCTCAAATCTTTGGTTACAACATATAACGTTAAATTTTTTACCCATCTGTCAGCTTTTCATATATAGGAAGAAATATTTTTAATTTATCACATTTTAATAATGGAGATATCATAATTCTTTAGTATTATTATAAATTATGATGTAGATTATAATCAAGCAATCTTGTTCTGTTTATCAGTTGAGCAACTGCAATTTATAAAAGCATTCAAAAAACAGTCACCTTTGTAGCAAGAACTTTTATAAGCACCGAATAATGCTTGAAGTAAAAAGAAGAGATCATTGAAGGCATTATAAAATTGAATTTAAAAAAATATTGTGAATTAAAGAATGCAAATCTTTCTATCAGGTTTCAGTGGTAATATTTTACAAGAAACAAAAAATAATCATTTGACTATGAAAGCATTTTAAAACATTTGGTGAAGCTTTTTAAATTTGATACCCCAAGTTTGATCATATTGCATAAACTGTTTTATAAAATGTGTTCCATAAATAATAAGCTAAGCAAAGTAATCATTGCTATTATGATAATATAATTCCAAAATTTAAATTAATGTTGTAATTACTAATACTTACTGGAGCTGGAATTACACATTCAGTATGGAATGACATAAAATAATCAACCAACAAAATATTAGCTTTATTATATGAAAATTTTGCACTGCAACACTTAATGATAAAGCTTGATTATTTAGGCTGCATCTTTCTGGGATTGAATTTTTTTCAAAGAATAACTAATTATGCTGATTCAAATTATTCAATTGTAATCATAAACATAAAAAGATACTAATTTACATAAATACATGAAAAGACATTCTAAAAAATCTCATTTGCAATTATTGTTTTAAAATACTTGTCATTTAATGTTTTATTTGTCAAGCGTTGGTGGCCTAGCAGTTAGCATAGCTGCCTTCCAAGCAGCTGGCCCGGGTTTGCTTCCCGGTCAATGCATTTGACATAAGAAAAAAAAAGTATAACATATAGATTTTTATATAATTATTAAGATAAAAACTAAATCAGCAACAACTATTTTTATTAATATAAAACATTTTTTTCACCTAAAGCTTACAATTTTATATTCTGCTTGTTATCTTTATTTAGCTCTAAGGCAGGCCTAAAAATATTCACTAGAGCAAGACATGCTACATAATGGTAAATTAAACCCTAATATGATTCTTGGAAAACATTTTTAATGACGTCATTCATGCCATAACATCTTATTCTTAAACCACATTAAGTCAATAAGGATCCAAAGTAATAGAGTTGAGCCATGACCTCTAAACTTTGGGCTACAAAATCCACTCTACTATAATGGATGTTCACATATTTTTATAACATTAATACAATGCTAACTTTGTTGACTCCTCTACTTGATGTGTTTTTTTTAATAACTAAGTAGTTACATATGAACTATCCATGGAACTTTCATGCACCTACTTTTTTATTATATCTATATTCTTTTTACTATTACGATTATTTTCCATCTACATAGAGTTTTTTAAATTCTTCATCAAAATAACAATGCTTTCACAATTTAACTTTTACATAGACTAGATTTCTAACATTCACATCTCTGGTTACTATTTTCATTATTGCTTATTCAAATTAATCTTACTTGATTACATTTTAAGCACATATGTAATGATATGTGTTTCATGTAGCCCTATCAATAAATATTTTATGATTACATTTGGAAACATTTGTTTGGATATTAGAAGTTTATTAAAATGAATTACAATGTTAGATTCAACTGTAACATTTTTGAAGAAACATTCTTTTTTCAATTTACAATCAGGATGTTGTCTTCTAAGCTCTTAAAAGTCATCTTTAGATTGACAAATGAATCAAGACAAGTATTGATTGGAACAGTGAGATTATGAGATAAGAAGGTTCTGAAGAAGATTGTTGGGGCAATGGAAACTGTTGACTGAAGGAAAGGATGGATAATAAAAGCATTGTAAAAGTAATAAAGTGTTTTGTCAATTGATTATTATATGGTATCAAAGATTAAATAATAATACCATATCATTTATGCGGGAAGCAATATTAGTTGCCAAAACATAGGACATGTTTCTGAAATATTTTAAACAATTTTGCTTATTAATCAAGACAGTGATATAGTATCAAACTTTAGAGATATCTTTCTTCTCCAAAGTTTCATGCAGAAGATTGTTACTGTTTCTAATTCCTCTAATTGACTGATGAGTATATTAACACCTTCACAATAACTATATTAATAGAAAGCAAATCTAGCAAAAAGTAACTGACTCATTTGCCAACAAAATTGTATTTTCTCAACTAAAAAAATCATGGCTTAGAATGTACTTGCTTTCTTTTCAATTACATGCAAGAAAAATTGCTTACTTATTCTGATCCCCAATATTTAATATGTTAAAAAATTAAATTAAGGTCTCAATTTTTAGTGAATTGAGACCCATATTAGTAGAAGTTATTGCAGATCTTATATTTAAAAATTAATTAACCCCATTCCTTTTAATCTTTTACCTTCTTATCAGGGAATCAAATGTGATAAAGCATACAAGTATAGAAACTTGTAGTGGAGTTTAGATAGATTTTAAAGATGATTTTTCATTTTTTGTAATTATTTTAATAGTCCTTACTTCCATTCTAATGTAGTTTTGCTGTTAGCAATTATCTATCAAACCACACTTCCATGACCCAAAAAATTTATATTAATCTTTTATTTCTGGTAGAAGTATTTCTCAAATTCTCCACTCTCTTCTTTAATTTTTGCTATCTGTATAAAGAAATAATTAAGAATCTTGAAAATGTTATGGAAAGTTTGCAAATGACCAACTTTAGCACTTTTGTTCATTCTTCACTTGATAATAATGTTTTCTTGATTTTTCATAGTGTTGATAGCGATGCACTAAATAACCTTCAACATTGGATTGATTCACCCATTTACCCTATAACATTTTATTTTTGTATGGAAATAACCATAGCTAGAAAAGTATATTATCAGGATATTCCTTCATTTTTTTGCCTTGGTATACATTAGACTTTTCTAAAGTAAAGTAAATATCTCAATAGAGAGATTATTGGAAAGCTTCAAAATTAAAATTTGCTCTCCCCGAGGCTGCTTCATACAGTAGTAAAATCAGATTATTAGTGCAATTTTAATGAGTTTGTTACTGTAGATGAATCATATCACATTGTAAAATTTACATCCTGTGTGTCTCCTTACCTCAATTAGAACTTAATACAACCAGAATTCATTTTAATCATGGAATTTTGAATCTAATCTAAAATTATGTATTTGTTACAGAAAAAACTTACATTGTCTTATCGGATTTTTATTTACAATTTGTACCCCATAGTCCAAACTTCAGCTACCATTGCTATAATCTAGTCATATCTTGCCCATTAACATAGATATTATTCATGCATACATTCTTATTGGATTTAATATAACATTATTTAAAAAGAGTGAACTATTTTCAAAAGCCCATTGGATTCTGTACTTAACATTGTTTCAGACCTTAAATCATTTCCAGAAATTTGTAACCTATAAGCCTATTTAGTTTTTTAAACTTTTTATATAATTTAATTCCAGAGGAAATAGATTTTATTGATTGACTTAAAGTTAATCTGAAATGTCAGTCAGTCAGATAAGTGTATTTTACATCTTATTTTTTCAAACACTTCATCAACTCATATATGATAATCAGAAGGAACACGTGGTCAGAATAATAGTTTCCATATTCGTAATGCTCTCGTTTTTCCTGCAATATTTTAGATAGATAACTTTCTTTTGTTTTTTGATAGATCTAATTTTATTAAATGTAGGAAAATAGCAAGATCTAATGAGATAAGTAAAAAAAGAAAACTAAGAAGAATGGTTCGACATTTACTTAAGTGCAGATTTCTTTAACTTCAAATCAAAACTTTAAAGCTTGTTAAATGTTTGAAGGAATTTCAATTTCGGCAATTTATTTAATAAATTGCTTTTCCAGTTTTTAATAGGAAGGCCAAAAGTTAAAAGTCTTTTTTTTTGCCTAAAAAGAAATGTAAAAAAGTATTTATTTAAATTAAAACTATTTTTAAAAATCTACGTAGAGCAAAAAAAACAACGATGGAGATTAACGAGAAATTTTGTTTTACAGTTATATATATATTTAATTTTCATTAAAGATGTTTAAAGCAATTTAACGTTCATCATTCTGTTCAATGAATCAAACTTTTCCAGTTCTACACATTTTTGAGATCTTTTTTTACAGTTTAAACGTTTGCTGGAAAGTTTTCCTCTTTGCAATAAAACTTGCATCCTCTTCAGGTTAAAAGTTAAATGAAATCAAGTAAATATTTAATTTTCGGAGTTTAAGTTGTACATTATCAGTTCGTGTAGTCAATTATTTAGGTCAAATAGCATTGGAAAGTCAAAACGAAGGATTGAGTACAACATTGAACGAAGCGAGACTTTTGCTTTCCTTGGCTGGAAATCGGCCTAAAAAATTGTAAAATTTACGTAGTAAAAATAATAAAAATATAATAAATATTTCTGTTTTTTAATTTTTTATATAACGCTCAAACATCAATGATAATGTAATGATATTTGATTTTACATTAATACAGTTTATAAAAATTACGAGTTGTAACTAATATTTAATATAGACGTGGTTTAATATTTAATACGTGATAGTAAGTTAAAATAAGACATTGCAGTACCTGAACAGATAATGGAAGCATTATTCTAAGATTTTCTACCATTTCAGATATTTGATAATTTTTTAAAACTATCATATTTATATTATTGAAATTAGCAAGCAATTCTGCTATTTATTTCGATACCAAAGTTCAGTTTATGATAACAAATATTTGATAATTTTTTTATCAATGGATGTTAAATAATATATATAGTAATTAATAACTCTAGCTATAAGATTTCTATATCCTATCTTCAGAAAGCTTTAAATAAATGAGATAGTTTCAGTATAAAAAAAACCAATGAAAGATATTTAACCATCAAAATTATTTCATAGCTATAATTTTTTATTTCATTTGAAGTTAGTTGAAGCACTTAACAATACAGTCCAATACTTAATCATCATCACTGATAGTTACCAGTTGTTATTATCTTCTTAACATCATTTATTTTAGCTACTTAAAATATTAATATTTTTATGCCGTTAGGATTTCATACTTATATCAAAATCTGTAGAAAGAATCTACAAATAGTATAAGTGTGTATATGTTTTATAACAAAAAAACAACAACAGATTTTTGGTAATTAAAACAAAACAGTAATATGACCAAGTCAGTGACAGTTTTAACTCCCTTAACAATTTATTCTAGCATCTATCTACATTTAATACTATATCATAAAACAATTAAATCCATTAAATCATTAAGAAATAATACCAGAATCAAAATTATAATATATAATAATGTCCTATAACTATTTATATCTTTTATTTATTTTGAAATATTTATACAAATTCCAAATTATATATTTAAAAAAAAAACACAAAAAATAATAATAATAGTATTTTTAATTGCAAATCTTGAGTTGAAGTGGAGGGATGTATATGAATAAGAAAGAACTTAAATGATATTTTATGTGCTATCTTAAAATAATTTATAAACAGGCAAAAACTCTCTATATAGTAGTGCCATCTTGTGCTAACCAGAGTAATGAGATGGTGATCATGTGATGTTTAGTGGTTTAAAAAAATTTATAAATAAATATATATATAAACTATTGTAAAAAATATTAAATGATTATTCATTTGTTTTGTGATAGCAGGAAATAAAAGGATCAATAACCCTCCTACAAGTTGCAGCATTAGTACTTAGACAAGGCATAGTTTTGTGTGTGACATATAGAAAATTCACATCACCAATGGATATGACTCAAATAATTCCTTTTGAAATCTCTCTAGAATATTGTGTTTGTTCCTATGTATACATGGCCAGGATTATTTAAGAATATAGATGACTTTCAAAAAAATGATACTATCACACTAATGTGTTGTGGATAATAGATAATAATCATACTGAAAATTGTAAAATTACATTTCTATCTGATTTCTATATAATTTTTCATGACATTATCAAATTTCAAATATGTACTAATTGTGAAATATATAAATTTAATAGCAAATCAGTATAAGAACAGGCAACTTTTATTTATTTATATATTGGTAATGTAGTTAATTCCAATGTTTGTTTATTATATATATATATCTGATTTCACATATTTATCTGGAATATCTATTATATTAAATTTTAATAATGAAGTTCCATGTTTGATGTGTGAATGGAAAAGGAATTATAAAAAATTAATTAACTTTACCATACCATTGAATTTTGAAAACTTTGTCAAAGCAATAATGTGTATTTGAATTTTTATAGTTTAAAGATAAATGGTGTAATGGATAATTGTAATGAATGAATGAAGACAAATTAAACATTGCGTTTGAAATTTTTATAATCTATTAACAAACCCCTGTAGAATGCAACAATTTCTACACAAGTTCAGTATATAAATATATTCTAGTGCATTGAATTTCCATTAAAGAAAGTTCTTCACAGGTCCATTTGTGTATAACTGCAATATATTGTAATCTGAAAAGATGCAAATGAGCGGTCAGTTCCAAAAAACTACATATGGCTAGTTCCTCTGTATATGCTGCTATAAGAGAAAGATGCATATCATGACAAATGCAAAACATTAAATCAAAAGAAGAGTTCTAATATTCTGCTTTAATAAATAAGGTTTCAGGAGGACATTGTTCTGATTCTTTCTTTTTAAAACAACAACTCTTAAAATCTTATACAGCACTTTACACAAAAGTATTAGGTTACATTTAACACATCTTATAAAATAGCATTAAATCTTATAATCATAATTATTCTTCTAAATGAGGTCAGATCTAAGGTATAGCAATAATTCAGGTTTTCTATGCAATATAAAATCTCAAGCATAGTAATTCTTTCTTACAATAATTTTATAAACAAATCTCAGGGTTCTTTTAATAATAGTGAATTCTTCAACAATCAATAATCTTAGTCTTCTTTTTACTTCTTAAAACCAACCAAGCAGTGATAAATCATAGCAACAAGCTATGATCTTACCTTTAAAATAACATCTTGTTAAATCAAATAATTGCTAAATTTAGAATTAAAATTAAATATGAAAAACTTTTATATTAAAATAATTTATAACACACTCAGGTAGCGTTGTGATAATATGAATAGAAAAGGGATTTTATTGCTACCCAAATATCATACTAATAGGTTTTCTATTCTAATCTTATATTAAAATAAAACAATCACGATCTTAATTCAAATTGAATAAAGTGATCTTATAGTTTTATCGAAAGTAAATAAAATAGAATAAAGTGATCTTATTAGTTTTAATTTAAGATAAATAAAATAATCTTCTCCATTAATGTTATACCACTAAACATCACATGATCACCATCTCATACTAGCACATAATTGTTGTAAACAAAGGCAAAACTCTCCATACAGTAGTGCCACCCTGTACTAACCAGAGTAATCAAGGGATGCCAGAGGCTTGTGCATAAAATCCCTATGTGTCTACTCATCCAATATCCTCAGACTAGTTTCTGGCTTGTGGCTATCGTCAGTGAGGAGCCTTGGATCTGAGAGCACTGCACAGGGTGGCACTACTGTATGGAGAGTTTTGCCTTTGTTTACATTGATGTTATCTTAACCTCAGTAATATAACTTTAATAAAATGACTTTTATATCATATTCCCTTGTACTTTTAATGCATAAAATAAATAAAGGTGTGTGGTAATATGATAAAAATGAGGAATCCTGAATTAATAATTAAAATAATATTTATTGACACTTATAACATTCAAAAAGCTACTATCAAGCTATTGAATAAACTTCATAAAGTACAAAAATTCCCCAAAAGAAAAAGAAAATATAAAAGAAAAATTACAAGTTACAATTTAAAAATATGGCAAAAATTATCAGTAAATTTGAAATTTTAATATGACTTCCTATAAGTTTAGTCAAGTTCTCATCTTTAATAATTTCATTTGCTATTATAAAGTCCCTATGTGAAATGTATTCAATAAAACTAAATTAGATGAAATATAATCATCCTTTGGTAGTGATGGATACTGAAGATGTATACACTTTTATGTAGCCACATGAACAATTATAAATTTAATAAATATTTTTGGGGTTTTTAAAATGTCTAGATATGCTAACTAGGCACATCAACATCCAAAAACCACTCTGATTTACAAAGAGTGCAACTGAAGGATGATTGGAATCAGACATTCTTCAAACATATCAAAGGTCAGAATAAAGACATAACTGCACATTACACATGATTTTAAATAAATATATCACTAAGATCCACAATCAAGGGATTGAAAAACCAAATGCAATATATGATGATGACATGAACTCAAATAAGCATCTACACATGTGAACAACAAAGAGCTAGGACCTTATGTCTAGTCATAAAAATGAGAATGAACCATTAAAAGAGAGGAGTTTGCCTAAATATAGAATAGTATGCTTAGTATCACAAAAATATAATAAAACTCACTGGCATAATACAATAATCTATAAGTGAAAAAAATCCTCTACCATATCTTAAAATAATGTATAAAACTCATAAAATAAGTCAATGAGGCAAAAATATTGCTAAACATATAAAATTGTGCAAAACAATTTAATAATCATCAAACATTGTTAGCCGAGAGGTCAGCGCAGCCACCTTGTAAGCAAGCAGTTGGTTGCAGATGGTTGTTGTGGGTTCACCTCCCAACCGATGTTATGAAATATGGAAAAAAAAAAAAAATTTAATAATCAAATATACATCAACGACATAAACTCTGTCAAGCAATTATGTACATTCAAAATAACTTCAAAAAGGGACAAGTATAACACATTCTAAAATATTTGCTACACTATCAATATTCTGATAACATAAAAATACATTTGAAACCTACACGTAAAATTATACAAAGAAACATAGATGAATATAATGCATATAAAATAAAAACAAATATTAAACAAAATATTTTGTGCCATTTACCAATAAAATAAAGAGTCATTAAATCTTGATATTCACACCATTACACTGGATAAAGTCAAATAAAAGTTCTTAGTACACATCAAAGTTTCTATAAGATATCCAGATGTGACTTTAAACTTAAACAATAGCAGCAATTTAAAATATGAGATAAACAGAAATTTGAAGTTACTGACACAAACAAAAATATAGTCATTCTAAATTAACTAACATAGATTGAATAAGTAGAATGATGAATATTAGACATTACATAAATTTATAATAGAGTGTTGAATAAGAATATAATGAGAAATGTAAATTTAAAATAACACATTGGATAATGAGATTAATATTTCTTTTAAAGAGAATAGTTTATAATTTTCTAACAAATATAAATGAAAGTAATTATTCTAAATGGAACATAATAAAGAGCTTTAAAAATCAATATTCTCAAGGAGCAAATATAGCATGATAATGAATTGAAATAAACCTTTTGAAGAACAAACATATTTTGGTAACTTGGAACAAACATATTGAGTATAGACTTCATTCTTTTAAATAATGCAAACACAATAATTAAAACAATCAAAACTCACTATACGTATTGCCACACACAGCAAGCTAGAGTAATCAATAGATGCCAGAAGGCTTGTGCATTGATTACTCTAGCTTGCTGTGTGTGGCAATACGTATAGTGAGTTTTGCCTGTTTTAATAACAGTTATAAGCAAATACAGTATAAGAAATGGTGATCATGTGATGTTTATTGGCAAACACAATAATAATTAGTTTTATAAAACTAGCATGCATGAAATACATCATGCAAATAAAGCAGGTTCTTGCAAAAATGAACAACAATATATAAAATTTCATTTTTTTAAATAAGGCATTTCATAAATAATACAGCAAATTTAATAAATATGTTTTCTATTAATAATATATAGATCAAATAAACATTAAGTCAAATTTTGGTTATATTTTTCCTTTCAAAGACTACTTTAGCATATACTTTACTTAGAATGAAACAGATATATTCACTATAATCTTCAGCAACATAAACTTCATTTATAGTAAAATGCATGAATAATGTCTCCTTTATTAGTAATATAATTTATAGCAAATCATTTATAATATTTTTTAAAGCTACATAGCATGTATCAAATTTTATGAATAAAGAAACAAATGTCACCTTCTTTTGAAATAATTCTAATGCTATGATACATTTAAAATGAGCATTTATAAAATATGTAGATGAATAACTTGTTAATGACCATCAATAATTATTTATGCACTAGTAATTAACATTTCTGAATTCCTTTATTATTTGTAGAGTTCTACTATTATGGATAAAGATTCAAATTCAATACTAATATTAAATTAAAACTAAAAGAGAATGATCTGGAAAATGATAGTGACTTTCAATATTCAAATGAACATTGTTTCTAACATTCTTTTATAAGTTAACAGATAAATTATTTTTAGAATTAGTAAAGAATTGTTTGAAAGTTTTAGCACTTAATTTAAGAACCATTCTTCTTAAAATAAAATTTGAATATAATAAAACAAATAAATTGGAATTAATAAAAGTTCTTACAATGTATACCACTATCTTAATATGATGGGACAATATATCACTTTCTGAAATGTACACACAAGTTGCATAACAATTTTTCATACTGAAGCTAGAATAGTTTCAAGCATTGAAAGTATAGGTTAAACAAATACCTGAATAGATAATTATTTTTGGCACTGCATAATTGAAATAAAAGAGCAAATAAAAACTTATAAAAATTTAAAACTCGAAAGCAGTAAAAAAAGAAGTGTATAAAAATGAGGTGTGTGTGGCAGTTTATCAAACCAGATATTTATAGACTAAATCATGTGATAAAAATTGATTGGATGATTGACAATTGAACTATCCACCCCAAACACAATTATTTAGTTACTGAGTATTTTTTTTTAATAAACCTAATTAACATATTCTAGAAAATACCAGATTTAATTGATTAGACAGGATAATTAAATATTACATCATTTTTTAAAAAAATAATTATTTAAATGATTATTTAATAAAATAAAATTGATTATAATAATAAAAAAATATTCTGTTAAAAGACATTTTATTCTTTCTTTTAAATTTTCAGAACACTATTGAATTTACACTATCTATTTTTTAAAAATAGATAATTTAAAATATTAGATACTTAAATTAATGTTAAACTTTAATTTACAACCAGGAAGTACTTTTAAATAATTGACAAATTTCATGCATGCACTCCACACATCCTAATATTTATTTCTTTATTTAGAAATAATAATTTAAAGATATTAGTTTAGCTATTAGTTTAAAAGAAACAAGATTGTCAATTAGCTAAACTTTAAGATTTTCTAAAGTAAAAACTATATTATAATATACCAAATTAACATTCATAACTGCATATTTAACTAGACGGTAAATGTATTAAAATTAAATAACAAATTTTATTTAAAACTGGCTTAAATATTTAAGACCTTTTCTAAATTTTAAACCTAATTTAAGGTTTTTAAAAAATATTTTGATTTAATATAAAAGATACAACAATTAAGCAAAGACTATTTTAACTTTAATATCTAGCATGTATAAGACTAAATTAGGCTTTAAATAAATAATTTTATGGTTAAGCTCTTATAATTATAAAGAAGTTAAATTAATGTTTAAAATTATTAAAATACATTTATTTAAGATTATTTTTAGGTTAATCCTATCTTATAGTAGAAATTATGATATAACTAATAAATTACAGATGCACTTTAACTACTACTATTGCAATAACTCTTATTGCATATAACATAAACTATAAAAAAAATTTAAAAATATATATCATTACAACACTTAACTTGTAGTTTTATAGCAAGTATAGAAGGTCACAATATATACCTGTTAATAACAGAAATCAATTATAAACTATATCATTATTATATAGAAATCAGCTGCTAATGTAGTAAGCAAATCATACTCTCATTTATTACATTTTCTCACCTTTCATTATACTTCATTTCTGTTCACTACAAACTTAGCATCTTCATAAAATCCTAGTGAGTGTATATACAAGAGTCTAATTATGCATAATTGTTACTCATTTCTATAAGTGAAGCAGATTTTTTCAGACTAGCTTAATAATAATAATGAAATAATTTATTGATAGACAATCTGTACATATTTACATAGTATATATATATATACACACACAGAAAATCCACCTTCTTTCCTCGTTCCTTTTTTTCTATTCCTTACTCATCCCAGGGCAACTTAAATTTTTTCTTTTCTAAAACATAGACTCCAATTGTATATTTATAATCTCTGTTCAATTTTTAACTAAATACCATCATTTGATCACTACCAAGCCCATTGGATGTCACTTATGAATATTTCTACTACATGTAACAATCAAATCTAAATATGAGATGTAATAATATGTTGAACTATTTCCATCATCTATCAATAAATGTTGAATGAATTTTTTTATTTAAACTATTCAAATACAAACAACTTGTTAGTAATAACACACAAATAGACAACACAAGATAGTAATTACACAACATTTTGAATAATATTATTCTCCACATTTCTTCAGGCATTGCTGGCCTGACTGGTGACAATATTAACATAGGAATCAAACTTACACCTCTGGATTCTCAAATATAGACCCTTATGCTAATACTATCACTGGTCAGGCCAGCAAGAAGAGAGAAAGATAATAGTACTTGAAACATTGTGCAATTATTTGTGTGTTATTACTAACAAGTTGTTTATATTTGAAAAGCTTAAATAAAGTTTACAATTTTCTATACATTCAACATTTACTGATAGATGATGGAAATAGTCCAACATATTATCACATCCAACATGCCATCATCACAAACCTTCAGGAAAATATGAGATAATTAGTTATCATATCATTATGTGTTTTTTATAAGATTAATTGAGTGCCACCAGATTCTATAAGAATTTCAAAGACCTTATTTAATATTTAAGAGGTTAGAATTTTGGATCTATTATAATTCTCTTAAACTATTTACCACTATTACACTAAGAAATTTATATTGATATACATCAGGAGTTCATAATTATTTTTGAGTCCTAACAGAATGAACTATCAATGAAAATAATCAAGATGAACATGTAAAAAACAAGTTTATTAATTTTATTTCTTCTCACAAATGATTGCAAAAAGGAATCTCTACTATGTAATTACACACATGTAATCTTAACATTATACATTTTAAATTAAATAACAAGCTGAATTGATAAGATATATTAAGTATCTTATTCATTATTAAAATCAATAATAATGCAATCTATTACTCATATAATTCTTATACTAGTCCGTTTGCGTGTGTAGCACAATTGTCCTCAAAGTTATAAATTCTTACTAAATAACTAAATACCAATGAATCTATTTAGCACTTTTGAAGGGTCCAGCCTTCATAATCATAGCTTAACTGTTAATG
The DNA here is from genome assembly GCA_028023455.1 of Epiperipatus broadwayi. Lineage (NCBI taxonomy): Eukaryota > Metazoa > Onychophora > Udeonychophora > Euonychophora > Peripatidae > Epiperipatus > Epiperipatus broadwayi. The sequence continues at coordinate 6,260,476 of JAQFVV010006198.1, forward strand.
AGGTTAATGATATGCAAATTTGTGTTGATTATGCTAGACATTCCATTTCCTTGATAAAGCATAGCATGTGTCCTTCCTATTGATGACATCTTTGTCTCTGGAGATGAAGAAGGCTTCCTTAACTTTTCTCTTGAGATCATGCCTCTCTCTCAACAATTTTTCTATTTATTCACATGATTCTTTTAAGATATTGATTATACTTCCATCATCATCTGGATTTTTCCCCACCTTTATAAATTTAATTGCATGACTCACTTCTTTATTTAAAATCCTGGGCAATTTAGAAGATATAATAGTTGTATAAAATATTTTTTCTTGTTCTTTATTACTATCTAATTCTTGATAGAACTTTTCTGCACATTTCATGATGCCATCTCTTTTTTTAGTAATAGTTTTACAGGCATCACATTGTAAAGATAGAAAAGTGCCTCAGAGCTAGTGTGTTCTCGAAAACATGGCTAACAGACTATTTCAAAGCTTTAAAAGATAGATAAAATAATTATTAATTATAAATAAACTTTTGGTTGACACAGCTGAATAACCCTACAATATCATATAATAATTAATTTTAAGATTTGAAATATAGGCATTTCTATACCTGGAACTTAATAGTAAATATAGAGGATATGAGATAGTGTGGATAGTTGAAGATTGCTTGAAAGTCTGAGTTCAAATCCCCTATATTTATAATTAACTTTAAGTAACTTTTAAAATCTCAGTTCACTGATAAACTTAAGTAACTAATATTATATTTATAATGTGCATGTACTCTCTTGACTAACTAACTACATTGTAAGTAAAAAATCAGAATACTTTAATTAACTAGACCTCCCTTGTTAATTTTAATAATTTTAATTCTTGAGCTATGACAATAATATAAAATTTCAAAATATTATGTCATATAATAAAATATATATTTGCACTTGATCTTTGGGTACCAGTCATGTGATGATGCAAGAATACAAAAAGTATGAGAATCTATTAATTTAAATAATGATAAAATATTAATGATAATAATAAGTATTAAAATATCTCCAGCAAGATTGCTCTCAGATTTTATGAAATATAAATAATATTTTAATCAAGTCTATTCACTCTTGCTGATGTTTGTGAATGTTTCTATTATAAGTTGTTAAAATAAATCCAAATATTAAAGAGGGTTTAACAAAACAAATGCTTTTATAATTATTTTTTTAAAATATACCCATTGCTTATGTTTCATTCGATCTTTATATATTTTTATAATATAATATAAACTTCATCGGTCTATATTTTAATGTGTTTCTTTCATGAAAAACTTTATACTATTTACTACCTTCTTCTATTAAGTATAGTTAATTTACTGAATACTGTATATATAAAATATGGGTTCTCTTTTAGACCTCAATATTTTATAAATAATTCTATGAATATATATACGGCATAAACATAATGACTTCATCAGCAATACCATAAGTCATCAAGAGTTTTTCACTACTGTATGACAAAGCAACATAAAATCAAAGAATTCAATGCCATGAGAACCAATAAATCACAATATATAGAGAAAATATTTCTCAAATATTAATTCTAAATAAATAGATTAAAACAACTTTACTTTAACTAAAACTAGCACATAAATAAATAATAAAATATTGTTAAGTTTAACTATTAACCTTTAAATAATAAAATACCTGTGATCAAGGGTTATGTTTTAAACATCCATAAATCTAGTAATATTGCATTATGAGGATTTTATATTTTTATTATTAATAATAATAATCAGAAAAAATAAAACTAGTAGATAAAGTTCTTTCAAAGTCCATATTTTCCATTAAGGCAATATCAGCAATGTTTTTAATTTAGGTAAATTTAAGATTCTTTGCCATTAAACAAAAAAAATTCCCTCAGTGTTTTATTTTCATAGAATGGACTGATGCAATTATTCCAACATTTTAAAAAACATTAAGGCAGGTATTCACAATAAGTTGTTTATTCAAATGAATAAACTTTTCTTTGCATTAGATATATTATGCTAATAAAGTATTATAACATTTTCTGAGGTATTTTTGACAATATTTAATTTTCAAAACATTTGTTAATTTTCCATTAATTTGTGTATTTCTTTTTATGGGAATGTTTTAAATAGTGCCTGCTTAGACAATCTTGAAGGGTGATTTTCCCCTCAAGCAAGTACTTCATGAATTTTTTAGCCTTGTATTTTTAACTATTACTTATTAAATATGGGTAAATTTAAAAACACACACATGCAAAGTTGATGCTTGATTAGAGAAAGTCTAGGTAAAAAGGTAAGATCCATCAAATTTGGTCATATTTATACTTCCTGTTAATATCAGAATTTATGTCTTTATTGCTTTGGCAACACAATAAGATTCCTAATTTCACTCATTTATCTTTGATGTCAAATTTTTATTGATTAGATGATCATATCTCTGTTCACTGCAAGAATTTTCTTATAAAAAAAATTGCAGTGTTTTTTGTAAATAAAATTTGAAATTACAAAATATTTAACAAATATTTTAAATAAAATATACATTTTTAAAAATAAATTTGTACTACATAAATTATAAATATTAATATAAATTATTTTTGCTTTCTTTATTTATTGATTTATTCCCATAATAAGCAATATATTTATTTGAAAATGAAAACAGAATTTTCAGTAGGATTTTAAAATAATATTCACTTCAATTTTAAATAAATACATGCTCACATATACACTTTCAAGTAGTCTTAAAACAGGTAAAACTCTCTGTACGTATTCCCACTCGGTACAAGCCAGAGTAATCAATGGATGTCAGAAGGGTTGTGCATAAAATCCCCATCTGGTGCCTACTCATCCAATATCCCCATGATTAGTTTCTGGCTTGTCACCTCCATCAGTGAGGAGCATTGTATCTGAGAGCACTGCACCTAGATCTTAGGATCTAATGCAATCCTCCAGCAGCCACCTTTTATCTCTACTTAACTACAAAACTATGAGTCTTAAATCGAAAACACCATATTATTTTTAATTCAAGCTCATCAGCTTATATAGTCATATAGGTCTGAGCTCAGCTCAGTCCCTATACATTTTTGTGACTTTGGTTCTTTAATAACCATAGCCACCACTATCCTATTAGGCAGGATTGGTTTTAAGCCAATAAATATCACATGATCACCATTTCTTATGCTTGCTTATAATTGTTATCAAAACAGGAAAAACTCTTTATATGTATTGCCACTCAGTGCAAGTCAGAGTAATCAATAAATGCCAGAAGGCTTGTGCATAAAATCCCCATCTAGTGCCTACTCATCTATATCCCCAGACTAGTTTCTGGCATGTGGTGTTTGAACCAATCCTGCCTAATAGGATAGTGATGTCTATGGTTATTGAAGAATCAAAGTCACAAAAATGTATAGATACTGAAGTGAGTTCAGACTTATGTGACTATATAAGCTGATGAGCTTGAATTGAGAGTAATATGGTGTTTTCAATTTAAGACTCATAGTTTTATAATTAATTAGAGATAAAAGGTAGTTGCTGGAGGATTGCATTAGATCCTAAGATCTAGCTGCAGTGCTCTCAGATCCAAGGCTCCTCATTGACTAAGACCACAAGCCAGAAACTAGTCTGGGGATATTGGATGAGTAGGCACTAGATGAGGATTTTATGCTCAAGCCTTCTGGCATCCATTGATTACTCTGGCTTGCACTGAGTTGCAATATGTATGGAGAATTTTGCCTGTTTTAATAATAGTTATAAGCAAGCATAAGAAATGGTGATCATGTGATGTTTATTGGTTCAAAAAATTTTCAAGTATTAAATTAAAATGATATTAACTGTTCTAAATTGCTTTGGTATTATACCTAAACTAATATAAATATTGCTTTATTAATTTTTTTTTTGATTATTCATCATATGTTTTTACATTGTATTGATTCCTACTAAATTTTAATATAGTATGCATATTGAAATGAAAATCAATGTTATATTGCTTTACCACAAACCACAATTTGATACAAAATTTTCAAAAATCATAAGATACAGACAACATATTGGAAATTTGAATATCATTTTATAAGGTATTCAATTTTTCGTTTAACAAGATCTCTGCAATAAGCTAAAAAAATTTAAATTATATTTATTATTATGTTTTGAATGTTTATGATATATTATATACATAATAAACCTTCAATCTGTTGTCAAGGTAACCTCTAAACATGAAAGTTATATTCTTTCCACATTCTCACACTAGTCTAATATTTTAATATAGACAAGAAAGTTGTTTTATTGACTGTAAGAAATTGTGATTTTTAAATTTCTAGAAATTTAAATAATTCCACAAAACAGGTAAACATATCCTGCTTTGGAAGTAGATTAATGATATTTTTTGTAAATTACCAAACTGACACTACTACATTATTATTAAAATAATAGATCTGATTTTGCGTAAAGCTAGAGGATTCATAAATGTAAATCACATGATCACAGCTGAAGCTTATGTACACCATAAATCTTCAGTCTGAAGTCAAAAGATAGATTTGGTAAATGTGCACTCTCATTTAAGATTATAATATAGACAAGCTAGTTGGCACTTCGACCATAACAGATTGGAATTTTTAAATTACTAGAAGTTTAAATAAACCTCATTAAGCAGACAAAAATAATCTGCTTTTGAAAGTAGATTATTAATAATCTTTTTTTAAAACGTTCAAATCCCCAACTACCAATTTATCATCATTTAGATCAGTGATGTGAAAACTTCAGATCATGGGCTAATCTGGCTCTCAAAAGCTCCCAGTCCAGTTCCCAGACATTTTCAAAAATTTTTAAAAAATGGCCTCGTATAAAACCTATTTAATTGCAAGCATAGTGCAAATATTAAATTAAAAATTAAATAAAATATATATTTTTCAATTATATCTTTTTCTCTCTCCAATAGCTTTAGTTCAATCTATCAGAGTTGCAATATTTCAATAAATTATGTATATCATGTGATCTATCTGATTGCGGATGTACTCTATAATTCTGGCAGCATTTGTTTACTTTTATAGTAATTTTCACAGAATAACATGTACTAGAAAAAATAACTCAATATTTATTATTATCATCATCATCATCATCATTTTTTTGCATTTAATTTTTTTTTTGTTATGATGGCTACACTGAGAAAGATAAAAAAACTGAAACAGAAAATGATGCATTTTAAAAGAAATGGACCAGCACATAATTTTTTTTATAGAAAGCCATAGCAAATCGATGTGCCTAATATGTCTGGAAAGTATTTCAATTAAAAGAACACAATATTAAGAAGTACCATTTATCATATTTTTCTAATTACAACAAATTTATTGGGAGACAGATAGTAAAATAGAAAACTTGAAAATGAGTGCTTTATCAAATGGTTGTTATATTTCATAAAAAGCATAAACAAATCAGAAAAATCTGTGAAAACAAGTTACATTATTTCAAATAAATAAATAAATAAAAATCAGAAAATTGCAAAACTATTTTCTGAAGAGGAGTTTATAAAAGATTATAACCTAGTTGTTGTAGAATTAATCTGTACAGAACATAAAGAGAAATTTGAGAATATAAATATGTCATGAAGAACAGCTACAAAGCAACTTGGAAAAATTGTCATTTAATGTGCAACAGTCTATTCATAAAAAAATTATAGATTGCATTTAAAAAGGGTACAGAACATAAAGAGAAATTTGAGAATATAAATATGTCATGAAGAACAGCTACAAAGCAACTTGGAAAAATTGTCATTTAATGTGCAACAGTCATTAATAATAATAATAATGTTACTTTATTTTTAATTCATAAAAAATTTATAGATTGCATTTAAAAAGGGAAAGTCGAAATTGGTCTGTCAGTTGAAAAGGTTGCCCACCCTAATGATTAGTGATAAATTAAAATTTTGATCAAATATTGCAGATTATTTTTTTTAATGATACTTTTGTATAGCCCACAAATGATATTCTAAGTATTCAAATGGCCCTTATCAAAAAAAAAGTTACCTATCCCAGATTTAGATAACAAACATGATTTTGCTTGAACATGCATGGTTCATTAATGTTAATCACATAATAACAGTGAAAGATTATCTTCACCATAAATCTTTAATTTGATACCAAGGCAGCTTCTGTAAGTAAAAGATAGATTCTGTTCATTTTTCACTCTAGCTAACATCTTAATATAGAGAAGAAAATCGAAATTTTGACTATAATCAGTTGAAATTTTGAAATTTCCAGAAGTTTATGGCAAATATAACTCATTTTTAAAATTAGGTTAATAGTAATCATTTTTTAAAACTTTCAAACCTCCATATTGCTATTCGTTACTATTTAGATTATAAACTTATTTTGTACAAAGATAGATGGTTCATAAAAGTAAACCACATGATAACAGTCCAAACTTCTCTTCAGTATAAATTTTAAATCAGTTGCCTCTGTAACTAAAAGATTGATTCTGTCCATTTTATTAAAAAATCTTGTTCATGCAACCAAACTAACAATTTTATTGTAATATTTGGATAATGTGAAAGTTGAAACTTTGCTTACTTTCTTAATTTTTAAAATTAAATGTTTCTGGGAGAACAACTTTAAATGAACCAATGTATTGATTTTGCTAGTTTTCACCAAATTTACCTTTTTTTATGTGAAACATTGTTTATGTAATTAGACTCATAACTTTACTCTTCTGTTTCACTACCATTTGAATCACAAATCATGAGTAAGGTAGAGAGAATTTGGGGTCTCTTTATCAAAAATTGTATAAGTAAATTTGTATTTGCATTCTTGTTTATTTGTCTAAATTTCTAAATTTTTTAGCTGTCTATCAATTATAATATCACTTCTGAAGAAAATGCACATAACTTACTAATTTTGTTTATCTTACACACATTATTTTTATTTTCATTTGTAAACAAAAAAATAAAACATACTCTAATTATTTGTTCTATTTATCACTAGGTATTTTCGTAATTATCTGATAACTTCCCCAAGTATCAATAATTGTTCCCAAGTGTCTATTAAATAATTACCAAAATCTTATTTAAATAAATTAAAAAACCCAAGTAACTTTGTCTTACTATCTTACTAATATTTGAACCATGGAAGATCGATGGATCTTAAGTGAACAAGATTTATTAAAGAACCCATTTTAGTCAGCCTAAAAAATGTAGCACAAATTCACTAATTTTGTCACTTTTACCTGTATTTGCCTTTTTATGGTTTGCACTTAAATTAGCACCGTTTATAGTAGTATTGTTTGATTAAAATTTCAATCACAAAAATCTGTTGTTGTTTTTTTAAATGAGTAATCTTTGTTCAATTAAATTAAATAACCAAAGAAATAATCCAGAAAACAGACTGTCACACGATTTGAAATTAATGGCAAAAAAACAAAAAACCCTTTTAAATCGTTCTTTAAAATAATTCAGATTTTAGTTAGAATTTTATTTCATAGATGTCACTATTTAAAACTGCAGAATGTTTTATCGGAGAACGTCTAGTCCATATTGCGCATGAATAGTATTTTCTCTCTCTTTTTGGGGGGGGATTATGATATTTAAAGTCTAATTTTTTAACTGTTTATTTTTTTCCTCTAAAATAATTAGTTTTTAACTATACTGGGTTTGCAGTGAGGATTTATTTTCTGTGACAGTATTTTATTTTTTTTTAGAATAAGTTAATTATACATTTGCAGATGTTAAATCGAAACCGCTTTCGCAAAATACTTTCCTATTCGGTTTTTGTCATTTTTTAGTAATTGCAAGTTGGTTTTTAATTTTTGTTGAACGTTTGGATTATTTGAGTGAATGTTTTGCATAAACTTATTACAAAATTTAATGTCGAGGAAAAGTTTATTTCGTTAGTAATACTTTCTCTGGGGAAAACAAGTATTTTCTTTTGTCTATTTCTGTCTAATACGTTTTTGGGCTGTTTTTTTTTTTTTGCAAAGTTGATAGTTGAAATTTAAATGATTTTCATTTTTTGAATTTATGCTTTGATTGGCTTTTTTTTTTTTTTGTTAAAAATAGAAACATAATGAGTAATTTTCATTTGCTCCTTTTCTAGTGATGAAAATGAACGGCTGTATTTAAAATATGTCTGAAATAAATTTAATAAAAATAGCCAACGGATTTTCGTAAATAGAAAAACTGTTGGCAGCGGTCCATTTTATATTGTAAGAACAGAGTGACTTGGGAGATAAACTTGTAATATTTTTAAGTAAGTGTTTTCCTTTTATAATTATTAAAATGAAATTTTTATAAACATTTCTTGTCTCCAAAATATAATATATATAATTTTAATATCACGATTACTTAATAAAGTCTTATTACCACGATAGAAAAATTTAAATATTGCTGAAACATATTTACTATTATGTAAATACAGTACATATGTTGAGCTCGGTGCTCGAAAACTGGTCGAGTAAATAGTTATTAGCTTTCTGCTATATTAACCGATAACACTTGATCATCCCTCTATGATAGTTTGCCATTTCTTGAAACTTCCTTAACGCAATTTATTATCTGAATATTTAAAGCTCTTTGCACCATTAAGATGCTCTTTTTATTTATTTATTTTGATATTATTTCACTAAATATAAATTTTAAAGTTATAATATTTTAATTAAACATTTGCAATATTTACAGAAGTCACAAACTCGAACTGCTGATCCATAAATCTTGAGTTCTAATCTGCCATTCCACCATAGCTCCAATCCGCAGATCAATATTTACTATTAGTAATTAATGTGCAAATTAGAAAAGTTACAATCCTTGTTTTATAACTAACCATCTTGGTTTATACATTTGTAATATGAAAATAATAGATTAATATATAAAGCTGGGAATTTTGGGAAATAACTTTTGCATTATGCCTTCGACCCTAAAATTCTTTTAAACGCAGTGAGGTTTTTGTTTATGAACTATTCTTAAAATACTTGTACTGATGTAATACGCACACACACGTTTGCTTTTTTTAATACAGAGTAGAGACGCTTCTTAGTGGCAAGGGCATTTGAATATTTATAAAATCATCTACAGGCCACTAATCATTGGCGTTGGGCAAGTTTTTCAACTTACAGATCAAATTCAACTTTTTAAATGAGGGCCACAAATTTTTTTATAAATTAAAAATAAGGTAACATTAATATTAAAGATTATTCCAAATTCAATGACAGCTTTTTCAATTGACATATTTTTGAGTTTCTTTTTATCTTCTGGACATGTACTCTTCTTCAGAAAGTGGTTTCGAATTTTCTGAGTTTTTTTTTTTTTCAATAATGTAACCTTGCTTTCATAGAATTTTCAGACTTGCTTGTACTTTTTATGAAATCTGTCACCTACTAGAAGCTCATGTTCAAGTTTTCTATTTAAATATTTGTTTCAACAATTTTGTTATAATCGGAATGATTTGATAAATAGTACCTCTTAATATTGTGTTCTTTATTATCTAAAATCCTTTTCAGACATGTTAAGCACATGAATTTACTATTTCTTTCTATAAAAAAAATACATGTGTTGATCCATTTTGAAATGCATGATTTTCTGTGTTAATCTTTTTTTATTAGTGGTATAACTATCATAATAAAAAAAAAAAGGCAAAATAATAATCAAATGAAATAAAGTTTGAGTTTTATTTTGTTAGTATACATTTGTCATAAAATGACTTGAAACAAACAAAATACTCTCAGCATGTAGATTAAATCGCCAGATAGACCAAACGTCATACATATTTTGTTGGAAAATTACACCTCTGATAGAATGGACTACAACTATAATAAAGATTGGAGAGAGAAAAAGATGTAATTAAGAAAATGTTTTATTTTATTTAACAATTTAATATTTGTGCTGTGTTTCAATAGAAATTTTATGTAGGGACATTTTATACACGTTTTTGAAAATGTTCACAGGCCATGTGGAGAGCTTTTGAAGGCTGGAGATTCCTCACTCTTGTTTTAATACATTGTTCATTCTGGGCCAGTTTATATATAAAGATAACTTGTGTGCATAGATATTTTTTTTATTAGGGCTGAAAAGGAAGAAAATATTATTTTCCATGGAATATATATAAGGCAGTTACTTATGGATCATGTGTGCATATGCATTTAGATGGAGGACAATAAGGAAATGAAAAGAAAATTTAGTTGAAGGATGCTTGTCTAGATTTGAATTGAAGATTATGGGTTATGTGAAATACCTCAATAAAAAAAAGTAACTCTAACTATGAGATCGGCAATCATAAATAATGATACTTATTTACTAGTAATAAACGTTATCTTACAATCAAAAATTTTTTTTATAGTCAGTGCATACCCATCCAACAGATGTATTTCTGGTCTACTGGAAAAGGTCCATATTTGCTTGGAAAATTTTCAGCCACCTGAAATTTTTTTTCCAAAGTATTTGAAATGCATTCTATAATCTTCAACTTATCTAAAACATCAAGGCATGAATGTTGACTAGCCACAATTTGTGGATAGCCTCTAGTGCCATATTACTTAAAATGGCTAATAATAGAAAGCTAAAAAGATATTTGTTATGTTAAATAATGGGGGTGGGGGGGGATATTAGCATTCAATAAGTTTTAAGATATTAAAAAGAAGATTGTTAGAAAAGTTAAAATTTTTAAAAATATGTTAAGCTTTTATAGTATAAAAGTAAATATATATATATTATAAACCTAATTATATAAAAGTAAATATATTATCATTCATGGTTATTATTGATCAATTTACAGAGAGAAATATATTCAAGCTTAATCCAAAATTACTATTCATACTTTCCTTGATATTGTTCCAAAAATATCCACCCCACACATCTCTTTTATGGTCTCAATATTTTTTTAAATCAGGATTTTAATTGTTGATCTTCCTTTGCAAAACATGAACTTAATAAAACTTTTCATCAAATATATTTGTGAGGTAAAATTCTAACTTATAATTCAAAGGATTATCCTCTTTCAGATTAATTATAACTGAGCATTTTTCAAGTGAAAATTGACATGCTGTTAAAAGAAATAAATGAAATCAATTATATTTTGATGAAATACTAATGACTGCTAACTCAAGAAATTCTACGATAAAGAAAGAAAAAGTATATAATCAACTGATTTTAGAACTACATAAAACTGATAAATGTGTTGCATTAGAAGAATAAAATTCCTAAGGTGTATTTTGGGCAAAAGAATAAAGCCGGACTCGGTAAAAATAAAAGTACTTCAAAATGCACTGATGCTGAGAAATACTCAATAATTGCAGGTAGTTCTTGGATTTTTAACTTTTATTGAAAGTTCTCTCAGGAGAAAAATTCATATGAGCATCATAAGGGAAAAGGCTGAATGGGGGACAAACCCCAAGAAGAGGCATTTCAAAGATTAAAAGTCCATTAATATCAAGCCGACTATTTGTTCATTTTGATGATAGATTGGATGTAATCATAACTGATACATCAGAGTATGGAATTAGATCTCTCTTAGTTATCTCTCCTACAATGGTGATTGTCTAATACTTACATGGTAAGATATCAAAAGATGAAAAAATTACAGGCAAATAGAGAAAGAAGCCTAGCTATTATCTATGCTATTAAAAAAAACTCCCACCAATATGTTTATTCTCATCCAGTTAAAATAATTGCAAGCCACTATCCATTGGGAAAATTCTCTTAATAAAAAGAATACTAAGTCTATCAATATTATTTTGGTTTAATCTTCTTGGTCAGCATATAATAATGAATAGAATTTAAACTGGGGAATCAAATAAAACATGGAGATGGCCTCTCAAGTGTACCAGGAACACCCACAATAATAGAAAAAGACTAATTCATTGGGAGTTGGAACCTGAAACTGATAAAAAAAAACATTATTAGATACTACAAAAATCGACAAAGAATGATTCACCCAAGAATGGCCAGAAAATCACAAATTGTCAACAAATATAGGCTGTATTTTAGCTGCTGATAAAATAAGATGCTCTGGCATATTAGTGTTCCCACATAATGATCATCTTGATATAATAAGAGCAAAAGCCCTGACTTGCAGATATGTGTGGTTGCCTGGAATTGATTCAGTTATCAAATCTTATATTACAAATTGCAAAGTGTAAAGTCATTAACAAATGTACCATTAAAGAAATGTACACCATGGCTAAAAATTGAAAAGCTGTGGAGTTGTGTGCAAATTGAGGTTCATTTAAAGAATTATATACTTTTGATAGTAATTGTGATGGTTCTAAATGGGTAGAATATAGAATTGCCAAAAATACAAGTTCATCGGAAACCATTAGCCTGTTAAAAAAGCATTCTTGATTCATAAATCATCTGAAATTTTGTATCTGGTAAATAATGTTACAGGGTTTACTTCTATTGAGTTTGAGTACTTTTTAGTAGAGAGAGTTAACATCTGGACTCCACTGTACTACCTGAATCAAATAAAAAAAAAAGTAGTACAACAACTAAAATAACTAGAATATTGCAGTCATTGTGCAAGAAGTGATAAATATGATTATTTGGTACTTGTGAATTTTTGAGTAAACCAAAAAACCATGTATTTTTGATAAATATATCACTTCGAGAGCCTACAATCTAGTAAAGATGCATTAGTTGTTAAATTAAAAAAAAAATATGTTGTTAAATTTTAAAAGAAGTACTAAATTCTGATAAATTCTATTTAGAAGCTTTATTTCAATTTATTTTTAGTTATATTAGAATGTGGAAATGACGAGACACTCTTAACATTGGTGTATTTTCTTTCAATTCAACATGATTCATTTTGTCAGCATTTTTTTTGGTAAATTACCATTGTGATCAAAATTTGGGACATTCCTGTCATAGAACCTGATGCAGTGGAGTATTTGAAGGTATGGTATCCTGCCCTCTCAAAAAGTGTGTGTTAATGGGCACAATACGAAACTTTACATTCAAAAGTAACAAGTACCCACATCACATGATCACTATCTCCCATGCTTGCTCATAACTGCTGTTAAAATAGGCAAAACTCCATACAGTAGTGCCATCCAAAGAAAGACAGAGTAATCAGTGGATGCTGGAAGGCTTGTGCATAAAATCCCTACCTAGTGCCTACTCATCCAATATCCCCAAACTAGTTTCTGGCTTGTGGCCTGCTCTCAGATCCAAGGTTCTTAAGTGACGACGAAGGCCACAAGCCAGAAACTAGTTTGGGGATATTGGATGAGTAGGCACTAGATAGGGATTTTATGCACAAGCCTTGTGGCATCCATTGATTACTCTGTCTTGCTTTGGGTGACACTACTGTATGGAGAGAGTTTTGCCTATTTTAAGTACCCACATTTGAACCAGAATTGACAATATATATATAAATAAATTACATAGTGAGATAGCAGGAAAATAATTCAAGAAAAACTTCACAGTAATCTAATATTCTGAATAACACATTCATTTCAGAAAGTTATTTTTTTAAAAATAACAATTGAAATAAAAATTACAGATTTACTCCAAAATGTTATATGATTTTGGAGGCCATTAAGGATCGCATGCCACTGAATAAAGTGTAAATATTTTATTTATTTATATATTTTTAATCATTTTTCAGTTAATAATTTAATACAAACATAAAAAAATAAAATATAAATATTGTAATTTTTTCCACAAGGATTTTTTTTAAAATAACAGTAATAATAAAAAATAAAATGTGAAGTTTCCTAGCAGCCATTTTTTTTATAAATATTTTTTGAGGGCCTCCGGAACTAGATTTACCAAAAATACGGGCTGCCATCTTGATTTACCTGAAAACTCACAAGTACTGATTATTCTATATCAACATATTATTCCATATTTTTATAGAAAATCACCTGCATAATTATGAGATGGAAACTCCACAGTAAAATATCCATTCTGGTTCTTAGAGAGAACACCAACTACCCATAGAATAAAGGTGTTTCTACTCAATTGGAAAAAGTGTTTGGATATGTGACAATCTTTGGAAAAGCTGGATAGAGGGAACTGTGACCGAAATCATTTCCAGTCAAGTAATGGTCAAAACTATTCTAGGACTATAAGTTTGAGAACATCACATCCAGAAGAACTGGGCAAACCCTGCTAGTTCCATCCATAAATCATAGGAAGAAGATATATTATCAGCAGTGGATAAATTTGGACCATCAGAAGTAGAACATCAAAGGAATATTTCAGAGGCCCTAGCAGGAGAAAGAAATTGACAGCTAAGACAAGAAGGTATGATTGGAGCAATGGGAAAAATTAAAGTTCTCTGAACTGAAGTGAGATAGTGCAGTGTAAACTTTATAAATAAAAATGTTAAGCATATCTAAATATATAATTGAATTAAGCAATGGGTGTTCTAACAATAAACATTCACATGAACTAATAAGATTTCAGAAAATGATTGGAATAAAAATGCATTAACTATGGAATCTGGGTTTTCTCGGTTTATTCCCATTGAAGGCTTGAAAAGAAATGCCAAGATCTTGTAATGCTATTGCAGATAAGTATTTTATTAATAAGTATCGTGTAACTATATAATAGGGAGCAAATGTATTTATTTCTCGGTAATAAAGATCATTATTGTTAAATACTGTATGTTTTATCTAATTATTAGTTGAAAATAAAAATTATTTAATTTATTTCATTCTGAAGTATTGTTATTTTGTTCTTTATAAACATTTGGATCCCTTTACATTTATATACTACCATTAATCACCGAGCTTCAAATTAATCAAATGTTGATTTAAATCATTTTTGATACATGATTTAAATATATTTTTTCTTAAAGCTAAATAAAATTCTTTTTTTAGATTTCTGTTTTAGTTAATTCATTTAGAAATAAAAACAAATTTTTCTAATCATTCTAATTCCCAGATTTTATGTTAATAAATCCTGAAAGCTTTTTAGCCACTAGTTCTGGTCTTGAAGAGTTTGCATTAAGTAAAGTTCATATATCCCATGTGCTTTCATTTGTTTTTAAAAATAACTTTACTTTCTCCATTGATCCTGCTTCACATCACTATTGGGGTTTTCTGTTTCTTTAATGAGTAATCCATCAGATGTGACAACCTTATCCAGAGACTGTGAGGCAAGCTATTTTAAGACCATATTTTCTAGACTCCATTTCCATGGGATTTAAGGTTGTCTAAACAAGATCTTCCCCAAATGAAACTGCATCTCATCCAATTCCAAACTGATAGATTAATGATTCTGTTATCTTCAGCAAACAATTGCCAACATACTAAGCTTACTTTTGTTATTGCTTTTTTAATTTTTGAAGTCTTTAGCTAAAAAATTATATTGAATGGCCTTATTGCTCAAGAATTCCTAAAAAGTTCAAATGCTCAGTCTGAGAATTTCATACTCCAGCCAGACTCCCTATTATGTGTATTAAATAGATTGTGTCCTGTACATGAGGGGTCAGATTGACTTTAGGTCAACATGGGTGTGATGAGAATTTTGGCCTTAGGATAGCCTTTGAGCATTTCATCATCAGACTTTCAATTGGATGGACGGTTGAAAAGTTGGAGTGTGGAGTGGATTGAAGCCTGTCCATTAAAGTATGAGGATTGGCTATCTTAATATATATCTGAGCACTTATTGCATGTATGTGTAGAGATGATAATCTGGACCAACTGATGATTGCAGGTTTAGCGTGAATACGTATATTGGTGATTATTTATCTTTCCACATACATGTTTTCAAGTGTATCAGTGTTATGAGATAGAGTGGAGACTGTGGGTGTTCATATACCTCATATATTAAAGCTATATCATAAATGTTAATGAGGTTTTACATTATTAAAATACTTTTTTTTTTGTTACTAAAAATAAGATTCACTTTTAAATGTCTACTTTGTCTCCTCAATAATTACTTTTGTTATTATTTTTTGTTTGCATCTTCATATATTATCAATCAATGATGAAAATGTATTAGAATAACAGCATCCCAAAATGATGAAAATGTATTAGAATAACAGCATCCCAATAAGTTTTAACTTTCATTAATTTTAATTACATTAAAATTCTGTTTGCCATAATTCAGATTTAATATTTTCAAATAATTAATAAATATCTAATAAGTTCGATATTTATTGTCAATAACTGATCCATAACAAATTCTGATAGTTATTCCATTTTCTGCTAGTTATTTGATTTTGTCCAATAAATAGCCATTCTATTCTTTGGTTGGAAAATAAGACAAAAAATTGGCCCAGTTTTCCACAATATTTAAATCATTACTTAACTAAATTATTTAGCCATCCAACTCTTAGTAAATGGGAATGAATCCCTTCTTAATTAGAGGATAAAACAAAGATGGAGAATGGCTAAAACATCTAACAATTGGAAAGTTTGGTAATGCTTTCTCTTTTACTATTACTCTTTTGGAATAGAATTATTTAAAGAGTGTTTTGCAAATGGCTACTTAAAAGCTATTTTATTCTTTGTTTATACGCACATACGTATTTATGTGAGTACATGTGCATATATATATATATTACATAAACACACATACTGTATGCATGCAAACTTTATCTGTTATTTTGAACATGTGTATATTGATTGAAGATTTATATATTTTTTTAATCTTTAAGAAAGTGGAGAAAAGTTAATTATTCTTTTTGGAAATCAGTCAAAATTCTTTCTATTTATAATATATGTTAGCATCAAAATGTAAATATTAACTATACTTTCAATCTTCCCCAACATAATAATCGCTAAATTTATTAAGTAAAAATATTTGCAATATTCAACAAAAATAAAAGTTATGATGTTTAAGAGCCAAAAGTCTCACCACTTGGAGTGTTAAATATTATTTGTATTGTTCATGCATACGTTTTTAATTTTAATTGAATTAATATATTTAAAAAAAAATTTCGAGAAATTATAAAAGAAATGACTCGTTTCTATCCTATACTACATGATCTATACATTTTATTAAAACCAAATATTACTATTTTTAAGTAATGGGAAGTGTGTAAGTTTAGTTTGTACTTATTTATAACGATTATTAATCACTTATTATTAAACATCACATGACCATCATTTCTTATGTTAGCATGTAACTTATTAAAACAGACAAAACTCCATACAGTAGTGCCACTCAGTGCCAACCAGAGTAATCAATGGGTGCCAGAAGGCTTGTGCATAAAATCCCCATCTAGTACCTACTCATCCAATATCCCCTGACTAGTTTCTGGCTGGTGGCTTTCATCAGTGAGGAGCCTTGGATCTGAGAGCACTAAGCACTAGATGGGGATTTTATGCACAAGCCTTCTGGCATCCATTGATTATTCTGGTTAGCACCGAGTGGCACTACTGTATGGACACTTATTAACTTAAAAAATTATTTCATTTAATGTTTTCTTTAATATTTTAAATGTAAGAAATGAGTTGTTAAGCTATAAGTAAGCCATAGCAAGCCAAATGTTTCTTCAACATTTCTCTCTCAAAAACTGACAAGTGCAACAATTAGTAATCTAATGTCAAAAACTTTAATATACTTCATCTCTGAAAGCATTTCTCTAAATATTCTTGTATTTATTTTTTGAATTATCAGTCTAGTAAAATTCTGAGTCATAAGAGTATATGTTTTGTTAATTTTGTTTTCTATGTAAGAATAATTAGATATCCATTGGCCGACCAATAATTATCTAAAAAACAAAAATTAACTTTTTTTCTTGCAACATGAAAAAAATTTCCAAGTTTACTCTGATTTAAACTTGTTTGTATATTGTACCAGACGAAAGCTTTTGGTTTCACATATAGTGACCACAAGGGCGCCACTAGTCCAAAAATCAGAACTAGACATTTATTTTAAGGGTGGACAGGATATACGAACCTGAATGCGCCAGACTAGCTCAACTAAGCAAATGAGATATCTTACGTTTTATTCCAAAGGTTGGAAAAAGATAGCAACAGAAAACAAAATCAACTAAGTAAAAATGAATAAATATTTTATTAGTAGCATGATTAAATAAACATAAATCTAAATAACAAACTTTAAAATCCACTTAAAATGCACTATTCGTACATTCATCAAAATTAAAATATTTTTAACATTGCTTAGAAATGATTTCTGTGCATTGTATAATTATAGTGGAAAGAGTGCAAAAATACTGACAGTAGGAAAAGTATTAGTAAGTATACAGTGATCTCATGCAAGAAAAATGGGGGTTAGTTCCTTGCTTATAATCCATAGTTATAAAAAGACAATCTCTGTATTTGAGATTTCTGAGATCTTATGCTGAAACAGGAGAAATGTGAAGGTAGCTTCCAAAACGTTAATAAAAAAAAAGGTGTTGAAAGTTATTACTTTCAATCAATTGACCTCCCTCTGAGTGAGACAGGCTAGGAGCTCATGATCTACCTATTGAGAGGGTCAAAATGATCGTACGTGCCCCTAATAAACGAATTGGAAACTCGAAGGAATAAAACTAATGGCTATTATATTTCATAATAGTCTATTATAAATAATTAAAGTTTCACGACATAAGTAGGACTAATAACAAAATGGGTCACAAGCCAGAAGCTAATTAAAATAGTCTGTAATATCCAGACTGCTCTAAATAATAAAAAGGAATGTGAGATTACAAATAATTTTATATTACCTTACTTACCAAGACTTAAATGGAACATACAATACAGGTTTGAAACTAGCACTCGCGCAAGAGAAAAATATCAAATGCACAGAAACCGAATTACATAAAATAAAAACTTGAAACATGTATATTTTAAAAAGAAAACAAACTTAAGACAACAAAATTATTTAAATTATAGAACATAAGGTACCTTAATAATTTAGTTAAATGCTAGTGCCCTAGGCTTGTTAAGTGTGGTCCGTTGATCTGGATTCACTGACGGTAAGCTTGGGCAAGTCGGTTAGTGGTTTCTTTGTAGTTGGTTCTTATTGCATTATAGGCAGTTAATACAGACACAGGGAGCATGAACCTGTCCTGGCGAAAGGCTTAGCAAATCGTGATATGAGAAAACATCATGGCAAATTTAGTGTTCATTCTTAGTGAATAATAATTGCAGGATCAGCTTTCTTTCCTAAGCAGAAATCGTTCTCTCAGAGTTTTTGTAGGAATAGTTTGTGCAAGTATCTCCTAGAGTTGGTGCAACTATATCTCAGAGTTGGTCTCTGTATAATAATAATAGCCTGACTAAGCCTTTTATAGAAGAATCTATATCTGAACCAATTACAAAACTTTTTTCTTAATTAAAATTTACAAAATTCTTCATCTACCTAATAATAGCTATCTAATTAAAGAAAATAAATTGCCTTTTACAGATCTAGGGATTAACTAATGAAAAATTCTTTTCTTTATATTTTTAATTAGTTATTATTATCAATATAAATCCTAAATCTGAAAAGCAATTTATTTATACAATTTACTTTTACATAAATTTAAAAAAAAAACGAATCTTAGTTTTTTTTTCTTTCAAAATTTAAAACTAAATATAACTGTCGGGTTAAAATATAATTCCCAAGTACATATATATGTGTGTACAAACAACAACAAAAACTTTTAATCAAGTTTTATAAACAAAATTTCGTAAAAATTAATTTTCTTCATACCTATCAAACTTCAACTTTGTAACGATGTTTTAATCATCCATTACTTTATATATAATTCATTTATAAAAGTATTATTATTATTATTTTTATCTGTCACATGTATATAACATTAATTATTTGAATTTTAAATGATAAAATTTTATTTTTAAAAATCATTTAAATTAAAAATTATTATATTTTTGGGCTTTATTTAGCTGTGGAAACATTTCAACAAATATTATTTTAGATGAAAGGCGTTTCTTGCCTTAATTTTAATTTTTTTAATGATGTTTTGTATAAATTTTGAAGATGTATAAAAAAGATTAAACAAGATCTGTTAAAACATACTCTGATTGGGTCAAATTATTTATGAGCTGTAGCAGCTAAGTAAACTATATATGTTTAGTCTGAAAAGACAATTTAATCCAAAAAAAAACTGACAGAGGAATAATTTTTAATATTCAAATGATCTAAAATAAAACAGTAATACAATAGTCCTTCCAAATTGTGATAGTTGATTCAAAATTATTTTGTGAAAGCTGAATTGTGCTAATAGTAACAAATAATATTTGCATATTCATATACGTATAGGTGTGCGAATATATATATGTTGAAAATGTGTAAAACATATATGTAAATAAAAATACAAGCTAATAAGTACAGTGAACAAAAATATTAAAATACAGAAAATTAAATTTATTTTTAAATATTTTAATTTTTTGAATCATCGATAACAGAAACAACCAATATGGCAGTTACAGATCTTAAGCAGGGGGGAGGGGTGCTATATTAAAAAATATGGATAGATGATTGAAAAACTTTTGATACTCAACTAAAACAAATATGGAATCACTTCAGAACTGCAAGTTCATTATTTCATTGAAATGTAATTAGAAATGCATTTTGAATTTTGTTAACAACTGTCATAAGACATAATTTTTTTTGACAATATAATATTTTAAAAATTAATAAAATGCAAATTTTGGCTAGAAGTACACCTGGGTCTCGTTTTATACGGTAGATAGGTTCCTCAGAAAATGCACACAAAAATAAATGTAACTTACCTTGAAAAATGGGGGATATGTTCCAGTAATTTTCAGAAGTCGCATAAAAGTAAAGCAACA
This sequence comes from Epiperipatus broadwayi, assembly GCA_028023455.1. Taxonomy (NCBI): domain Eukaryota; kingdom Metazoa; phylum Onychophora; class Udeonychophora; order Euonychophora; family Peripatidae; genus Epiperipatus; species Epiperipatus broadwayi. Next base: position 6,281,138 of record JAQFVV010006198.1, read on the forward strand.
AGGAAAAATTACTTTAAAATTCGCATTAAAAAAATAAGGAAATAAAGTATGACTAATAAACAATTTCAAATATTTGAAAAAAATTAATACAAGACAAACTTTTTTTATTAACTACAGTATTTAATTTTACATTTTTTCATGTATATTTTGATCATTACCGCTGTTTGACAATATGTGTTCATTTGTGAACTAGTAAGAAATCAGATTCGTGACATGATGTACAACTAGCGCCACTTTCAGTCTTGAGCTGTGTTAATGGTTTTCTGTTTCTATATTAAAAATGAGATTGCAATTAAAACAAAAAAATTATACATAATCATTAGAAAGATTATTTTCAGTTTATAAAATCTTCGTTATTATTTATTTTAAAAATCTAAAAAAATATTTATTTCTGTTAATATCTAACAAAATACATTTTAAAAATTTAATAATTTTTAATATTTATTGTGATATTTTTATACATACGTATAAATCTATTATTATTATTTACTCATTAGTATAAATAGGTTATTTACATAGAAGCTAAGATGCTAAATACAGCTTCAGGCCATATTCACGTTAGCGGCTAATATAACGTTATAAGTTTGAAAAAAAAAGTATTTCAAGTCAAAATAAGTTATTAATAATTTAAATTTCTGATATCTAATAAATATAGTGAAATATGAAAGATATTAAGAAGAAACATGAATCGCATAACTTCAAAATCGCATTAAAATAATCCGCATAAAATGAGACCCAGGTGTAATTGAAAAGTATAGTATACTACATTTTAGTTATGGACTTTTTCAAGTAATTGTATTTCCTTTTAACTGTTTCAGCTGGGATTTTAACATTGTCTTTATTGAAAATCAATAATTTAAATATGAGGAAGTGGGTGAAGGGGAACTGAATTACAATATTATGAATTATCCAAAACTTAAGTATTCCTATAGTCAGTTAAATTAAAAGAAAAAATATAGAATTTTAAGCACAATAGAGGTAGATATATGTACAACTTTTATATAATTATATATATTTGCCAATGTTTTGAAGAAAAAAAATCACATCTGTGCAACATCATAAAATAAGTAGAACATATAGCCAATATAATTTCTTAAGATAAAATTTGTTACTATTGATTAAAACTTCAACGAATTCCAACCTTTTGTGAAATCCTTATATTTTCTAATAATTAGCTATACTTTTCAATTACTTTTAACCAGAGTGGCGGATGTAGACTTTTGCTTTTTTTTTAAAGAATATATGTTTAAATGAAATGCTTTTTTAAAATAAATTTTACTGTTCGTTGGCAACAATTGGTAGCGCTGTAAAAACAAGTAAAGAACAACTTCTGCCTTAATAATTATTTCCTTTTTAATAATTTTACTTAAATTCTGTATTTGCAATGAATAGAACTCTACAACACATTGAGATCTTCATCAATGTTCTCAGTAATTTTTAAAAATTGAAAAATTTTAACTAAAAACCATTCTTAAAAATGTAATTTCACCATTTTTGATAGATTGGTGACTTCAGCATTAACAAATATTTTATTGAAATTTTCCATATGTCACAACATCGGCCAGGAGGCGAACCCGTAACAATTGTCTGCAACCAACTGCTTGCTTGCAAGATGGCTGCGCTGACCTCTCGGCTAACAACGCTTGACTATTTTATTGAAATTTTTTAATCATTATTATAGTTTCAAGTAATACCAAATACTTTCTTATCAAATAAAAAAACATTTTCATTTTTTAAAAAAGTTTTACAAAACACAATCAGCATCAATTTGAAATAAATAGACATAAATTTCAAACTCTGTGACTTTGGAAATTACTTTTGGCTTTAAATTTAACTGTAATCCACTTTAGAAAAACTATTCCAACAAACACTTTAACTTTTTTTATATATATTTAAAATGCTTTACATCAGCATTCTTCAATTTTTTGACATGTGGACTGGAAAAAATGGGAATAACATTTTGCAGATCAGCAGAAGCCTAACGACATTTTTTTAAACAAAATGTGGGTGATGCACATGACTCATAACTGGCCGTAACAACATGGGTACATTGGTTACTGTGTATTGCAATAGTATTGCTTTTGTACACATGATCATTCACTCTCAAGTTGTGCATGGCTGCATTACTATGGGAAGCAGTCCAATCACAAATGTGGATTGCTTACATTAATTGTTAAAATATGCAAGGATAAAATGTTAATTTACCCAAATTTCAGAAAATATAACAGATAATGCAATTAAACATTGCCCTAATCTTCCTCTATTTTTCTATTCTATATTTTGAATTAAATTATACTAAAACTAAAATTGTGATATATATGTATGATTCATTTGAATTCCAATTAAAAAAAAAATAAAGATTATAATCAGTTTTTAAGACTAAAAACATAATAATTAAGGCAAAAAATTCCTCATATTGAACTGCATTTAAGAAATCCCATAATCTTAAAGCAGAAATAAAACCCATTGTAGATAATATTTTATTTATTAAGATTATTGTTCAAAAATTACAATTTTTGGTTAGTGAGACATCTGTTGCTTTATTACAAAATTTGATAAGCGTTTGCTGCAGAAAGGCAAAATACTGCTTTAACATCCATTCTATTTCTTTATTTTTTATTATTGACATTGATGAAAATGTTCTTCATATAAATATGAGGTTGAAAAAAAAATGATTACTTTATAATTCAAAGTTGGATATTCTTTTTCAGATGATAGTCAAAATTAAGACAATAATTGCATTTTATGTCTAGACACCAGAGTGTCATCAGATGACAATTCAGTTAGGTTTTCTATCTCCCCTCCCCAAAAGAATTATTGATCCAGATGCTATCTTTATGATGATCCTCATTTTCAGGCAAATAATTAAAGTTTTTAGATTCTTAAATGCTGACATGAGTATGACTTTCCTGTTGATAGCAGCAATCAGAAATTCTCTCAAATGTGGAAACCTATCTATATCTTTCTTGTATGCAATTATCTCAAAAGACAGCTTTCTGAATGCATTCATTTTATTTCTCAGTGTAAAAATATTTACAAGATCCCTAGAGATAAAGATTGAGTTGTTAAGAAGATCAAATATATCCACCATGTATGCAAGTATAGCCGCCCATTCATCATTTAACAAAGGTTCTAGATTTTTGCTCTCAAAGAAACTTTTACTTTTTGTCTCAGTTTGAAAAGGCTTGCAAGAACTTTCTTTCAATAAACCCTTAACTTCTGCATGTAAAAAAGATGTTGATGAGTCCATGACCTCGCACTGTATTGAAAACAATCTGGAGTTCATAGCTCAACTGTGAATTTCATTAATGATTTTAACAGTATCATTAATCATAGTATTTAGTTAATCCAAAAACTTCTTTGCAGCTAAGTGTTCCCAGTGGATCATGCATTGGGTGAACAAAACTTGAATGTGTGATTTTATTTTCATAGTTAATGAGAAATGTCCAGTCATACTATCAGCTCCATCTATGTATATTCCTATGCATTTATTTCAGTCAGCCTTGCACTTGAAACTACTCATCAAGAACATTAAATATCTCTAAACTAATAGTCAATAGATAAATCAAGAGAACCCTTAAGTTTTTATCATCATTATATATCACAAAACAAAATAGGATAGCATGGCTATTCATGTCAGTTGATTCATCAAGTTGAATTGCAAAACATTTAGATTTCTTTATACCCTCTATAACTTGTTCTTCAATATTGTTGGACATATCAACAGTTCTCTTAATAGCAGTATCTGAGAGCAGTACAGGCTCTACTTTTTTTAGTGGTTTGAGGACCCCAAATTTCTTATACGATATCCAAGATGCAAGGCTTTACTAATTCCTCTTCAATCTTAAATAGTTTTTGTTTTAGTTATTCAAAGGGCAAGTAAATAAAAAAATTGAAACAATGACTTGTCACTAGTTATCATCATACTCATTTGATTTTTCTGAATTTTCATCTGATCATGTGCAAATAACAAGCAAGTTTGGAAAGTTTCATAGCATCACTTGATAGAATTTCATATCACACTACCCACAAAGGTCATGGTATAGTGTACTTCCAGGAGAAATAATGAAACCACATTTAAAATACTTCTTAGGATAATATCTAACAAAATTACCTTTTTTGTCTTTGGTTTGTACTGCACATTCCAAAGTATTAACATATTTCTTTGTTCTTCTAAACTTGAAACCCTGGTGCTTGGCATACTTTTAACATCATCATTACTTTTCACTTGAATATCTTTTCTCTTATTAGAAAGCAAATGAAAAGGTTTTGATGCTTGACTTTTTTTGTTTCTATTTTATGGGGTTTAAAATTTTACAAAAGAAATCTCACAGCTATACAAAATAATCACAATAAAATAAGAATTTTTGCCACATATCAATAATCTAGCTGATGTAATGCTTACTAAGTATAACAGCATGAATATAAGGGGTGGAGGAATTATTAAGAGACTGCTAGTCATTTGATAACTATATTAGTCCACTGTTGGTAATACATTGCAGCACAATAAATTAAGCATGGATTTAATAAAAATAAATGAGGAAGCAAAAAATCAAATTTAAAGTCTCCCCCTTCCCAAATTACTGAAGTATTTCATGCTTAAACAATTATTTTATAAATTTTTTTAATTATTATAATGTAATTATAGTAGTATTATGTAATAATTTTAATGAAATTTTGATTTATAATGAACTTTATTTAAACTATTTCAATAAAAATAAAAAACTGATTATATTAATTGCAAGTCTAAATCTTATTATTTTATTACAAAATTTCTGGAGTCTACAATTTTTTTTTCACATATTGGCAGTAAATTTCCATGGACTAGCACTGGTCCATGGACTCAAGGTTGAAGAATACTGCTTTACATTATTCTATTTTAGAGTGAGATAAATCATGCTTTGGAAAGCATTTTCCAAATTTCTGTATTTGTTGTGGTGCACTTTATAATTTACATAACACATTTTATAGAAATAGGCAAAACTCTCCATACAGTAGTGCCACTCAGTGCAAGCCAGAATAATCAATGGATGTCAGAAGGCTTATGTATAAAATCTCTATCTAGTGCCTATTCATCCAATATCCCCAGACTAGTTTCTGACTTGTGGCCTTCGTCAGTGAGGAGCCTTGGAAAGTATGCAATAAAAAAACAAATACTGATACTTAGATTTTAATAAAGAAATTTTAAAATTACAATTATACTTCTATTTAAGTAAACTAAAGCAATTCATTATGTTTTCAAAAAGAAATGTCACTTTTAATAAGATTGGTATATATTTAAAAATTAAAATACTACTAACAATTTTTATAAAACATTTGTTCACTCAGTCATAACATTAGTGTTTGACAAAATAGTCTATAAAATGTTTCACGAGAGTAGATTATAGTAAACAATATTAGCACTTAGCGCAATGGAATGATCCAGGAGGCAGAAATAATCTTGATTCCAAATGAGAGGCCTTAAATAAAAAGGGTAATGGCATTAAAAAAAATTTTTTTACAAACTTCGTACATTGTTCATTTGTTGTGAAACAGATAATTAAATTTCCAATTTATTTTCTAACAACGGATCAATAGTCAAGTCCACTGATGAGTCTTAACAAGAAATGATTGGTAAATAAGCAGGTCATGCTCCAGCATTTATCAGGAATATGGGCATGTAATAACTTACATACAATATAATACTATAAACAAGCAACCAAACAGCAGGGCAAATTCCTAATGTTCACTCCATATGTTCTTATTGTTGCAGCTGTTATTATTAGGTGATTATTCATATAGTATATTAATATGGATGGACTGCTCACCAACATACATTAGCCAGGATAGTGAGTTTATTGGCTTTTTATCTCTGAATTTAGAATCAAGAAACACCATGGTCATTCTCAGTTGCCTGATAAGGCACAATTAATGGGTGTGAATGAAAATTTTTTTTCTAATAGATGGATACAGTCATGACAGACAAAAATAAATAATGGCCCTTGTTCCTAGGAGGCTGTAAAATCACCAGTCAATGCAGCAGTAGGTGGCCGAAGATGGTGGGTGCTAAGAATTTCCTGTTTGTAATAGATCCAGGCTATTTGCAACTGCAGATCACTTTCAAGTGAAGGAAGATTGCAAGAACTCATTAAATGGGACATTATTGGACTTTGTGATGTTAGAAGAAAAGTCTATTTTACCAACGGACATGTACTTTACTACAAAAGCACAAATAATAGGAGTATACGTGAAGTATGGTTCATTATAAATATAAAAAAAAAAACAATCCCATTTTAAATTTTGCTACTGTATTTTATGAGGGTGTCTGTATTGAGACTGTCAAAAGTCTTCAAATTCGCATGCCCAAGTCATTATTTTCCAAATCCAAAGATATAGTATGAGATAATAAAAATTGTGGAAACTTTGCCCCACTTCTCTAGACAAGGGTTACTCTTTAATCAATTGTCAAAGGGGAGGTCTAAGCGTGATTTTTACGAAATCATGCTAAAATTCACGTTTGCATGAGATAAATTACGAGACCAATCAAAAATACCGATTTTATTTTTGCCACGATGTTGTTTTGAATAAATTCTTTCTTTTTATTCTTGTTAAAATTACAAAATTATATTTGCGTGACCACGATGTTGTTTTGGGGAAATTATTTCTTTTTATTCTTGTTAAAATTAACAATTTTATGTGCTTGGCCACGATGTTATTTTCGAGAAATTATTTATTTTTCTTCATGTTAAAAAATTTGATTTATGGCCACGATATTGTTTTTATTTTTGTTAAAATTACAAATTTCATTTTTAGAAATATAAAAATTAAAAAAAGGTTTTATCCAATTTATTTTGTATTTCTTTTAGATAAATTTCATTATTTATGATTTTATTGTAAATCAAAAAAGCACTTTAAAGTTGAAAAAAAAATTTAACAACGGTCCGGTAACCTTATAATTCTGTTTGTTTATATAGAAATTACGCCCTCAAGCGGTTTCAACAACATTGTGGAGATTGATGGTATATTGGATAGAATAGCGAGGCTAGTTATTCAATTTAATACCAAATACCAAATGCAGATAATTCAGGTTTATGCCTCAACAAGTTCTCATAGTGATGAAGTAGTAGATTTTTATATGGATATACAAAAGGCTTAAGCAACATTTTAAAATTGTTATGGGAGACTAATTCTAGAATTGGGTAATTAAATGAAAGTTGAAGTGTAAGTAAATTTATGGTAATAGAAATGAGAGAAAATATAGATTTGTGGAATTTGCAGAAGAAGAAAAACGTTATATTATGATTTATTTCATTTTTTTGAGAAAAATGTTAAAAGAAAATGGACATGGAAGCATCCAAATGAAAATATAGTAGAATTGGATTACATTTTGACTAACAGAAGATACATATTTCAAGATTGTAATGTTCTTAATAAATTCAACATAGGAAGTGATCATCAATTTGTAAGATATATGTTAATGCAAAACTAGAGACAGTTTATTAAGAAAAACAATATTTACAGTTGTTGATATTCCTAATTTTCAGAAACATTCTAATGAATTTAAATTAAAACTTTCAAATTGTTTTCAAATATTAGTAGTTTTTGAATATGATTCAGATTTGAATGAAATTAATAGGTAAATAATAGATACACTTTTAAAAACGGCAACAATGCTGGTAGAAAAAAGCAATTGACCAATAAAATTTCTATTGAAATGAGAATTTATGAAGAAAAGAAGGAATAAGAAAATATATAAAAATGATGCATTAAGAAGGATTGAATATCAAAATTTGGAAAATGGTGTGAAAAAAAGTTCATAATGACATAAGAAAGTATAATTGTGAACTAACAAGGAAAGCTGTAGAAGAGAAGAGACTCAAGAGTGTAAAACAATATTTTAGTTTTGGTAGAAAACATATTTGTAATGAGAAAAAAATATGGAACTATCATTAAAAAGAGAGATGATATGAAATGGGTAGCAGAATTCTATCAGGAATTATATAATAATAAAGAATAAGTACCTTCTCCCTCTATTATATCTTTTGAATTGCCCAAGATTTTAAATGAAGAACTAAAACATACAATTAAATTTATGAAAAAGAGAAATGCTCAAGGTTCAGTGATTGAATTATAATCAATATAACAGCAATAATTAGATTATATTAGGAAGATTAACATTGAGAAGGATGTAAGACAGGGTGACTCCATATCTCCAAAACTTTTTATGCTGCAAGAAGTATTTTGTGGATTAAAATGGGACACTAAAGAAATAAAAGTAAATGGAGATTATTTCAGTCATTTTGCAAACAATCCTTTAGAGCTTCAGGAAATGTTGCAAGAGTTATCAGATAAAAGTGAGAAAGTAAAATTAAAGATAAATTTAAAAAAAACTAAAATAACGTTCATTGAATTTTCTCAAAAGATGAAAATAAAGATTGATTATGAGTAGTTAAAAGAAATTAACAACTACAAATACCTTGGTCATATTATTACTACAGATAGAAACATAATGGATAAAATTAATCATGGAATTCAACTTGATTGGAGTGGTTTTAGTAGAAATAACTTAATATTAAAAGGAAATATGCTTATGTGTTTGGAAAGGAAGGTTTTAAATAAATGTGTTTTCCAGTAATTATTTACAGATCCAAGACTTAGATACTTAATAGAAGAGCAATACAGAGACCATTCAAAGAAGTATGGAGAGATGCCTGATAGGAGTAACAAGAAGAGATTGAAAACACATACATGAGTAAGAGAACAAACGGGTTATTGACATTGTCAAAAGAATTAAAAGACTGGAGTAGAGTTGGGCTGGGCATATTGCTAGAAGAGTTGATAGTAGATGGCCAATTGAAATCTTAAACTGGATTTTAAGAGATTGTAAAAGATCCAGAAAGAGACCACATGTGAGATGGATGGATGATATAATAAAATATGCAGAGGTGATTCAGAGAAGAGAGGCTAGAAATCAAAGAAAATGGAAAAACTTGGAGAGACCTTCATCCTGCAATGGATTGATGATGGTTGATGACAATGAAAACTTAATTTATATTCGATTCCTGTGATTTTTATGGATCACATGCAAAGCAAATGTTTCAATAAAAAAAAGCAATTTATACATATTCATATACACTTTTTTCATATATGTTCCTGTGTCTTCTAAAGCTTTTTAACCATAAAATTATAACATTTGTTTTGGTATAATATTACTTGAAGTGTACAATAAACATATAATGTTCTTTATTACAATATTAAAAATAGAATGAAATTGGAAAAAAAATTGTTAATTATTATTATTAATTTGTATGTATTGAATCATATGTTAATTGGTTAAATAAGGCAAGTATCCATAAGAAAAAGTTATTTTAAAAAGAGCAACTTAAATTAAAACTTTACTTATTAATGTATTTTTTAAAAAATTATTATTTTGACATTTGACAATTTAATATTAAATACATAAATCTAATGCTGAATAAAAAAACAAAACTCAATTTACTAATTTTATTAGTATTTTAGTGTGTTTGTCTTTTGCTATCTTGTATAAAAATCACAGTATACCTGATGTCATGGGCACTATTCTAATGATATAACTTGTGCAAAAAAATTTGTTCTGGTCAGAAAAACTGCACTTCTTAATTATTTAAGTTGATATAAGTTTTGATAATTTTATGACCTATTATGATAAACAAACATATTAATGTTTATTTTTATAGATAATATCTTATCTGAACTTTAAGAAAATGTTTTATTGAATATTTGAACTTTTACTATTTAAATACTTCCTTATGCTGGAAAAAATGTTGTAACAAAGCCTAGGAAAACATTTGATAAAAATTCATGCTAATAAGAAAGATAAAGATTTATTTTATTTTCAATTGACAAATTGTTGAGACATATCATTGGTAAATTTTTTTTACTAGGACCCCAAAAAATGAGTTGCATGCTTCTTACAATATTTCATTATTGACTGCTAAATCTGAAAATCACATACTATTGATAAAGAACTAATTCTACTGGCTGTAAGTGAAGGTAATTCACACTGTTACAGAGTATTGCCAAGAATATTTGAGAGTAACACAGGGCAAAGAAAAATAGATGTTGAAGACTCACAAATTTTAAAAAATATCTCTGCCTTTACACATCTTTGCTAGCACATGAAGCCTTACTTTTGATATAAATGTGATTCATATAAGAAGACATGATTATTTGCTAATTGCAAATTGATTGTTTCATGCATTGGAAAAGTGTTTTTTAACTCTCTCGTAACATTGTTTTTTTTAATTAGTATTGGTGATGTTCCAGCATTAACATGACTAGTTTTTTGTTGTTGTTTATTACAAAATAAAAACTTCCTAGTGAATTTGCTATACAGTCATCATTATTTAGTTACCAAAAATCTGGGGGAATGCCTGCATAAAACATTATCTTATGTTATTAAAGCAATCAACATAATTAGAATCAATTTACTGAATGATCAATTATTTGAATACTTTGCCTATCAAAAGATGCCTAGTTCCATCAATTTTATAAATCCTTTGACTCAGCACTGGGGTTTCTGAAAAACAAAGATAATGCTTTCCAAGTCAACTTGATTAATTCCAAAAAATAGCTTGTTTGACAGACTTGTTTAATAAATTTAATGAATCAAATATATATCTCCAAGGTGATAAACTGAATGTAATCAAAACAACAACGTATTATTTATATATGTGACAAAACATTTACACTAACAGAATGTAGTATGAAGGAAATTCAGTCAGTTACCAAATTTATCAACAGTATAAAAACATCATAAAAGACTTGCTTATTTATTGTTAGCATTGAGAAGTTGTCCTAAATTTAATCAGAGATTTGAATATATTCTTAAAATAAGTATATCAATTAGGTTTTGGACCTTTTTCAAGTATAAACAGAACAATCACAAAAATTATATGAGAAACTGATAGAAATAACATAAAATATAAATTCAAAGATGGCTACCAATAGTCTTTGCTGCAAAAGCTGCTTTATCTTGGATTTCGTTCACCATATTTAATTGAAAGTAGGTTTAATGTAATCATAATTCTATTAATTTAAAAAACATTGACTAAATGGCTAATTGTGGTGATTTAAGAATGCTGCTGATAAAAGAAATTGATGGAAGTACACAGGTTCATCCTTCTCCTTAGGATTTTTAAAAATATTTTTTATCCTTCATTTTCTGTATATAATATGAATGTTATACTACTATTGATTAAAAAAACTAATTTTATAATTTCAAGCGTTAAAGTGTTTTATTTACAATTTTATTATGTTATAGAATGTAGATACAAATACATATAAGAAAGCAAATTTATCACTGCATTTTTCAGTCCATTTCTTAAAAAAGATTTCCGAGGGGAAAGAGCATGCTGAGTATATATATTTTTTGAAAAGCACCTCTGTTCTAAAACATAACTAATCACTGAACACAAATTTATAGCTAGTTTTTAATTGCCACCATCATTTAGTATCCTTTGGTCACTATAGAAGGCTCTAGAGTAGAGCAATGTAAAATGGATTGCTATTGTTTTCAATACAGATTTGAAATATCTGATAGAGAAATCTTGGGTACCAATGTACTTCATTACAATCAATTTTCTCCTCAATTGTTTCTTTAAAACATTGCATTCATGTCACAAAATAATCCTGGGGTAACTAATCAATAAATTTAAGATTCAATATACTTTATGTATTTAAAATTCTAGATTTGTAAATAGTCAAAAAATACAACAGAAAACTAAAAGATAGAAATGAAACATTTCCCCATGAATTACAAGAAATCTTTTCTAATTAAAAATTAATTTAAAAATTAAATTTGTGTTCTTCATTGATGTTAAAAATGTTTTTATTTGAAAAAGAAATGGAAGCATTACACTTGCAGTTGATCATTTAAATTGTCTTTTTTGGAGATTTAAAAAAAGATAAAAATAAAACTTAACATTTTTCATTTAGATCTTAGGATCATCTTTGATGGAGGAAAAAAGCTAAGGGAGTGTGAATTTAGAGTCATTTAATAGATCAATACTAAGTGATGATTTTTTATGTGTGTGTGTGAAGTAAAAAGAAGAGAACTATCAGGTGGTGGTGGGAAGCCAAACAAATGTTTAATTTTAATCTTTTCTGAATTTATTGTGGTTGTTTCAAGATCAGCCAATTCATTTTGATTTGAATTATTTGTTTTATTTTGAATTGTAGCTGATAATTTCTTGTTTTCTCAAAAAAGTCAATGACACTTTGACAATTGACAGTATTTTTTTTTTCACCTTTCAGTTTTTAAAAAGCAAATTAAAAGTTTAAAATGTTAAAAACAATTCTGAATAAATTTGTCAATTACTAATAAGAATAAGAAGAGGTTGTTTGAAATGATTTAGTTAATAATGTTATTCGATATTAGATAGGTAGTATTATGAGAATTCAAATAAACCTTGAAAACTTATAGTTGACAGTGTTTTTTTTGTCTTCTCTCTTCCATGCCTCCACCTACTCCCATTTTTTCAAAACCAAATAAGAAATTGAACAAACAAATATAAAAAATGACATATCAATGAAAAGTAAGAAACGTTTTAGATTACACATAAAATTTATAAATTAGTTGTCATAGTATTACTACAATTAATCACTTTTTTCCAAATCCAAACAACCTTCAATTGATCAGTTAGTTATCCCAGTAGTTTTTCATGGAATCAAAGCAGTGTTTAAAGATTCAACTAAAAATAAAATAAAATGTTGGTAGTTATAAGAATACCAGCAAAATAACCTAAACTTTATAGTATTTTGAGAATTTTAATAGATGTTTGTTCTTTCATAAAAGTTGGCAAAATTAATAATGTAGATTGCACATACTTTGTAATAATTTTATAGTTCTGGTTTATAGGAACTTGAAATGAAAAAGTTTTTTTTTTAAAAAAAAAAAAATCTTAATTTAAATAAATATAAAATAAATTTAAACAATCATAAAAATGAGACAATTTGCTCTACATAAACACTCTTCATGTAATAAAGATATATATGAGAGATGATGACCTGGCCCAACTGATGAGTGCTGGTTCAGCACGAAATGCATCTTGGGGGTTAATTGTCTTATTGTATCTTTATTTGTATGAAATTATTTGTGAAATAAAAAAGAATGGAGAAATATGGAAGTTGTCTATCATTCCATTATTTTATCACTTTATTTAAAAAAAGTTCATAATTGAAATAAAATAGATGTAAATAAACAATAAAAAAATGTTTTTTTTCTTCGTGTACTTATTTTATTTTTTTATTAACAAAATAAAATGAGACCTATATTAAATATATTTTGATGTATAAAAAATAAAAATAATGTATGGTTGTCATAAGACTCTTATTTTTAAGCACCAACCTCCATAAAAATAGGTCTCATTTGTTTTCTTGAAAGAAAATTTCAATTGACATCCAAGATTAAAGGAATTGTTCAATGAAATGTATTTTTTAACATTAGCAGGAAGTGTTTTGTTTAGGATGACCATTGAGGCATATTGAAAGTTATCAAGTGACTCTCTTCTCTGTTAGTATGGCTACTATGGTTATTTTTGTGTACTATGTGAATGTTATAGAAAATAATAAATGTTAAACCAGCCATTATACTTTGTTAAGGATATAATTTTGAAAAATTGAAATTATTCATCAAATAATTGTCAAATAGCTAGACAAAAACCAAATAAACAACTATAGTATTAATTAACCAGTGGAATTGAATTTTGAAACATGAAATTTCAAAACCACTAAAGTAAACACACTATACATGAATAGATATTTCCTAGTAAAGAGTGTTGATGTTTTGTATTAAAATTATGAAAATCCAGTCTCTAAGCAAATAAGAGTAATTATGAGGAAAAAAAGCAGTGGGTAATAGTACAGACTCAGAAATGAACCTGGTGTGATGGCACTCCATCATCATCATCAACCCAACTGAATTCATCAAATTTAAATATACGATGAATATAATTAACCTGAGAGATCAGCAAGAAATAAGACTATAAATTCACCAGCATTATAGAGAAGAAAAATAAATCATTCATCATGAACAATCCAAATATAATATCAGCAGTCAATCTTGTGACTGGATTTAAAATGAGTTCACTAAAAACAGTCTAACTCTTTAGCCACTGCCTAACTTAGGGCAGAAATACAAACAATATTTTGGATGTACATACTTAAGTGCTAATCCATCAGAATATAAAAAAGTCAAATAATTTTGACACACAGAAACATGCTGACCACCAATGCTGTGGCCTCTTAGTACCATTAATGTATTGGCCAACTAGTAACTTAATTTCTAATAATAAAAACTAAGTAAAATATAGCACATGGACTTTAAAGGATATCCCATTGCACAAACCAGGATCATTTGGATGTTCATAAAACAACATCCCAATCCAGATAACTGATTATTATGTGTGAATCCAGCTGAGGGAGCAAGAGCTCTATAACTTATTGTGAACACGAGATAATACCAACATATAATATTTTAAACCTATTCTAAGACTGAATAAATTCACTGGAATAACTTAAATAATGAAATATAAATTTATTAATAACAAAATTAAATTAAGCGTCAGAAAAGTATGCTTTAAATATAAATTTAGCATTCTGATTTTGATTACAATAATAAAAATATGCTATTATATTGCTGGTTTAGCATGAAATACATATATTGGTGATTATTTATCTTTTCGACATATGGGTGTTCAGGTGTATCAGGGTTATGAGATGATGTGGAGAGTGGTGGGTCATGTGAAAGTCTGTGCTCATACCCTGTCTATTATATTGTTACAAAAATATATGCTATAACATTGCGATTTACAGATATTTCTAGATGTTTATATGACACATTTATATAAGTACAGACATGTTTAATTGTCAGAGACTAATAAAAATTCATTTTAATAATACATAATTTTAATATATATATGTGGGTACCCCTCTCAAATGTGTGCACACACTGGCATTTATATCCTAGGATATTTTGTTTGTCAAAAACAAATGTATTAAACCATATATTTTCACAAGACAATTCACTGTCAAGAAAAACATACATAAAACCAATGCACATATACATGCATATTATTATATTGTTACAGATCAAAGTTAGTACATTTTAAGTAAAGGTTTTTTAAAAACAAAAATTGCCTCTACAATCCCTCATAAAAGTTTGTTTTAGATTACTTTTAATTATAAATGTCTTTAAAAATATTGCTAGCAAGTTGTTTTGTTCTTCAACATAGAAAGAGTTTTGGAGTTTTTTTAATTTCAAAAGCAAAATACAAACTAGAATCAATCCTCTGTTTTAGGCATAATTCAAGTAAAACATTAACTTTTAAAACTTATAAATTAAAGATTTTAACTGAAAAGTGTTTAAAATAATATTTTTCAAGAAAATTACTCATTTTACTCATCAGCTGTATACACAGTATATATTTAACCAGTAGTAATTATGTTTGTGCTTTTTTACATATAGATTAATAAGCATATGTATAAACTGTATCATGATACTTTAAGTAAGCTGGCTAGTACTGGAATCTTATTAAGCCAGTTTGTTCTAAAACAGTAGAATGACCTAATTGGCAGCTGCAGGAAAGATATAAATCTGGTAACTGTTTGTGTTCAGTCAGCTCCCTTCATTCTAATTTGATAGTCTTTAGGTATGCCATCTAATAAAGATATATGAGTTATGAACTACAAACAAGCTGGTATTTGCTCCCATATGAATTCAAACTATTGTTGTGATCTTAGCAGCAGATAACTTGTCTTTAGTTATAACTTCATACTGCTATAATGCTATCTCCCTCTTCTTCTTTTAAATCTACCTTTTTGTACCATATCATGGAATTTAAAAATGGATCTTTATATTGATCAAAAAATAATGATTTTTCAGTTCACCTTAATTAAAACCAAATTTTAATCTCAAATTTTTTTTAATGCTTTCATCATGTAAACAATCAATCAATTTTTTTTCTGTATCATTCTATTATTTATAATTTTTCTAAAATATTTTTATAATTTAAATAAAATAAATTTAAATAAACAATCAAAAAATATTTTATTTTCTGTTGTTCTTATTTTATCATTTTCTTATTAACAAAACGAGACCTTTATTTACTAAATCTATTTTGATGATTAAAAAAATAAAAATCAGAGAATTAATGCTTATGTTTCATGAGTAAGATTGTCTCATTTTTATTTTTAAGCATCAACTTACATAAAAAATAGGTCTCCTTTGTTTTCTTAAAAGAAAATTCTAATTGACATTCATGATTAAAGAAATAAGGGAATGAAAGTAAGTTATTTCTTAATGTTAGAAGTAGTTTGTTTAGGATGATCATTGAGTCCTATTGAAAATCATCAAATGACACTCTTCTCTGTTATTATGGCTATTATGGATATTTTGGGTATTATGAGAATGTTTTAGAACAATAGTAAATGTTAAATCATACACTGTGTTAAATGCCATTTTGAAAAATTGTAATTACTTGGCAAATAATTGACAAATAGCTAGACAGAAGACCATATAAACAACTATAGTATTGGTCAACCAGGAGAATTGAATTTTGAAACATGAAATTTGGAAAATCATTACAGTAAATACACTATACATGAATAGAACTCTCATAGTAAAGTGTGTTGTTTTGAATTCAAATTTATGAAAATTCAATCTCTATGCAAATGAGAAGTTTACACTTTCAATCTCCAATTAGTATGAGGTGCAACTAATTTTATACGAAGTATTAGTGCTTTTATTATTAATTTTTTAATTTCATTTTAGAATATTTTGTAATAACAACTTAAAGCAGAACAGTATTGATTACCCAGAAATTAGACCATTTGCAGAGTTAATAAAATAATAAATATCTTTTTATTAACTTATCTATGTACGTTGAATAGACTAAATAATTATTACTAGAATAATTAAGTTTTGCCAAACACATAAATAATAAATATACTATAGTCTAATGAAACGAATAATCATGACTCAATTCCCAGATCAGATTTATTAAAACAGATAGTGGCATTAATCAAAACAATTTATATTATAGGAAATTGCAAAAAAAAAAAATCACTATCTAATAGGACAAGATATAAAAATATGTGGAATGAAATTTAAGGTTAATATGATTTACAAAATATGCAAAAGATTATTTTAAGAAAAATAAGCAGGAAGAGAGAAGAAAGTCATAGATTTACCCAAATTTTTGATATTGACTCAAATGATTCTGTAATAGTTATTGCTGGTAATTAAGATTAATTGAATCAAAGCAGCTGGTCTGATCATTTGAAAATTTTCTAAATCAATTTTTGACTTGTCATTGACAAGACAGGCATATCTTTGATATAAGTTAATACAATAATTAAAAATCACAATTTGGTAATAGCATTTTAGCACAGTAATTATCACATCAGAATCATGGGCATAGCAGGCTATCAAAACAATTACTATACTATCAATATTGTGAGGCTAGCATAAAAATATTAATATCGTGGTCATAACATGGTAGCATGATAATTACTTCACCATTAGCAACATGGTCATAGCATGTTGGCACTATAATGAGAATAATATCAGAATCACAGCCATATCAAGCTAGCCTATTAATTTCTATGTCATCAGTGTCATAGGCTAGCACAATCCTTGTTTCATTATACATAATAAGATATCACAATATCCACAGAATATTAGCACATTAATTATTAAATATTCAGCATCATAAGAATATCAGTCTAAAACAATATTATATTAAAAATGTCTTGGCCATAGCAACAATCATGGACATAATAAATTAGCACAATTTCTGTTCATCGGCATACATATCATATCCAATGAGCACGGTAATTCCTACATTGTCAGACATCTTGAGCATAATAATGATGGATAATTATTTTTATGAGCAATATCAAGAACATAGTTTGCTAGCTTAATAATCATCACATCTTTAAATCAGTGGCATATCAGATTAATCTAATAATTACTATATCATTTGTGTCATAGGTATAGTGTTTGAACAAAATATAACACCAGTATCATGGTATATCAGGGTAGCACAATAATTTACACATTGGCATCATGAACATAATAGGCTAGAATATGATCTTGCAGGATAGCACAGATTTACAGTATACATTATCAGCATATGAAGTATTGATAGATTGAGAAATAATTATATCAGCATTTACGAGCACAGTAAGCTGAAACAATTCCAACATCATCATCATAGTTATATTAGGTTAGCATAATATAAAATGACAGTAATTATTACATCAGCATCATGGCATTATATATCAGCACAGTCATTATTATATCAGTAACATGGATATATGGACAATAAAAGCTTGCTCAATAATTATATCAGGTTGGACAAAAATTATTACTTAACAAGTTAGCATAAAAATTAATATATAATTGTCAAGGACATGATAAGTCAGCATAAACTTACTACTTCAGTATTATGGACATATTGAGCTGGCATAAAAATATTAGAGGAATAGTATGCTAGCACAATCATTTTATCAATGAACTAAACTAGCACAATTACTATATCATTTGCAACATGGAAGGTAATGACTACATTATCAGCATTATAATCATAGAAGGTAGCATAATTATTACATCATCACTATCATGAGCATAGTAGGCTAGCACAATAATTACTATAGCATTTCCAAATTCATGGTTATATTAGACACATTATGTTGAAGTCATCTAAGCCTAGCATAACAATTACCACATTATAAGCTTTATGAAAAAAGATCAACTATAATTATTATATCTCAGTATCATGTACATAGCAAGTTAGCACAGTAGTTATACCAGCAGAATTTTGGGCATAGCAATCTAACAATAATTATTACATTATTAAATAACAGTTTTACAGGCTACTACAATATCATTTACATATATTCCAATATTCACCATATAAATTGTATACAGGCATTCTGATTAATCCAATAATTATTTTATCATTGCCTTAAGTATAAATAAAGTAGTAATATAATTATAAGCAGTATCAGTTATCATGTTCATCATGAGTTTGCAAAATAATTGTGGACATTGGTAGTAGGTTAATTCAATAATTACTACATTATTATTAGTGTAACCAGGTCATAATTGATTACAGTAATTACTTTATTAGTAGTACTTGGACAATTACTGCTATGTTATTAATATGGAAGTATCAGCCTGATATATTACTTATTGTCTTATCATTATAAGGGACCTGTCAGACTTGCACACTAACTACATCATCGACCTTACTAAAGGTTTAACATCTTGGATAAATCAAGTTGACCAATAATTACTGTGTAAGGCAGGTCATGAGCATAGCAGGATAGGATGTAATTATTGTGCATCAATAGGCTGGGCATATCAAGTTAGCATAGTAACTACTACATCATTAACATTTTGCAATAATAAACTGATATAATAATCATATCATGATTGATATCACAACCATGACTGCCTATCACATTAACAGTTACAACAAAAATCATGTAAATTACATCATTACTATTCATGGATATCATCAGGCTAACACAGTAATTTATATATCATCATGAGCATAGTATGCTAGACAAATAGTTATTACATTATCAATATAATGGCAACAGCCCATTAGAAAAAGTTACATTATAAGAAATTTGGCAGTAATGTATTGACACAATAGCATAACAAACATTGTTAGATAGAAAAAATAATTATATCTGTAAAAGTGTAGCAATCTGACACTAATTATTTCATCATCAGTATTTTAGGCATAACAAGCTAGCACAATAATTGCATTAATAGTATCATATGTATTGCAGATTATGATTTTAGTATAATCCTTCCATCACCAGCATTGTGATAACACCATCCTGACACAGTATTTACTTACTCATTATTATGTGTCTTGATAATTATGTCAACATCATGAATAATGTAGATCAGCACAGTAATTCCTGTATCATCAGTGTTGTGAGTATATTGGACAAGAGCAATGTGTACCCTACCATTAGTGTCATTTGGCACAACAGGCTAACCCAATATATTACTATATTATTAGCATCTTGGATATAACAGCCTAGATAAAAATTATATTATCAGCATTATAAGTGTAGCATGTCCACACAATAATTACTGCCAGGATCAAGGATATAGCAGGTTATTACAATACTTACTACATTATCAGCATCATGGACATAGTGAGCTGTTATAATAATGTATCAACAGCATTACAGATGTAGCTTGATGACATAAATATTACATAATTAGAATCACAAGGATAGCATGGTAATCCAAACAACTTGCATGCCATTACCATTGTAATCTAGTACAAAGATTACTACAATGTTATTGCCTTGATTATTATTCTGGCATAATTATTGCATTATCAGTGTCACAGGCACAACATATTCCAAAAATTATTTTTGATATCATGGGTGATGTGGGCTGACACAAATACTATTTCTTCAGCATCAGAACATAAGCTAATAGCAATTTCTACCTCAAAATTGTCCACATGCATGAGAGAACAAGTTTTTACATTATTTGCATTATGAATATATCAGGCTATCATAATAATTACTACATCATCAACATAATGGTTATAACAGGATTCATGATACTTATTATATCAATATCACAGATGTAGTTGGTATTACTCTATAACTATGATGATCAAATATCCAATACATCTTATGTATTACATTATAAATATCAAGAGCATAGCAGAAAATACAATTATTATAACATCAATGTATCATGACCCTGACAGACTCAAACAATAGCTACTATATCATCATAGCAAGCAAAGATAGTAATTATTATGTCATCAGCATCATGGACATATAAAGTTACCATAATAACCAATACATCCCTAGAAACACACACATAGCATAATGGTACAATAATGAGTACATTATTAGTATCACAGTAATAGCAGCCAGTACAATAACTACTATGTAATCATTAGCACTATATTTATTACCTTTTCAGCAGCACAGCATATACAAGCTAGAACATACATTAGGAATGCATGGGCAAAACAGGCAGCACAATAGTTACTACTTCACCAGCATTGTATTCATAGTAGACTAACTCATATTTATTGTTTTATATCAGAATAGCACAAGAACTAGTACATCATCAGCATCTTGAGTATGATAAACTAGCATAATAATTATTTTATCACACAGCTATAGCTTGCTAGCACAGAATTTCAGTATCAGTGTCAAAAAAGTTAGCTTAATAGTTAATATATCATTAAGAAAGTGCTTTAACCAAATGATAATTAAATCATCTGCATCATAGATAACAGGGTAGCAAAATAATTTACACATCAGTGTTATAAACATAGTGTATGCAAAGAAAACAACTACATTAACAATACAATGAGCATTACAGATTAAAATAATAATTATTACCATCATATTGGGCATAGAAAGTTAGCCTAATAGCAACATACAATTTCAGCATATTAAACATTATTGGATAGAAAAATAATTACCAACAGCACAATAAGCATATCAAGCAATCATAATAACTATTACATCTGCATTTTAGCCATAATTATATCAACAGCAACATAAGTATGTTATGCAAGTAGGATACCACTATTGTCAATGTCTTATAGCAGGATAGTGTGATAATTTCTCTAATATTTTATAATACTTGTAGCAGCATAACAACATATTTACTAAATCATCATTATTATGTATATTGTAGAATGAAAATAATTACTACATTAGCATCACGGCATTACAGATCTACAATAATTGCTATATCACCTGTAATGGACATATGAAACTAGAACAAGGTATACTACATTGTTAGTATCATTTGGCATAGTAGACTGGCTCAATAATTATCAGGTCATCAGAATTTTGGGAAGGCTGGATAAAATTTATTACATCATCAGGGTCACAAGCATAGCAAGTCAGCACAATTATTGCCATTATCTAGAGGATAACAGATTAGGATAATAGTTACTATTTCATAGGCATTATGAATATAAGCTGCTGGAATAATAATATATCATCACAGGACTAGCAAGTTAATATAATCATTAGTACATAATATATGTAGTAAGCTATCACAATAACTATTAATCATTTGTGATATGAGAACCATAATGACTACCTTAACAGTATAACAATTGTAGCAATTTACCCAATTACTGCATCATCAATGTAATGAGCTTAACAAGACAACACAATAATCACTATAGTATCGTTGTCATAACAATTTAGAACAATCATTAGCACATCCCATGAGTCATTGTAATAATAGGCTAGCACAAAATTACTACAACATTATAACAGACATAATGACTAGCAAAATAATTACTATATCAACAATGTTGAAGGTATATCAGTATAGCATATCATTAACATTACAAACATAACAAAACAGCATAATAATTACTATATCATCAATAATATGCATGCAGGAAAACAGAGCAAAACTCTCCATACAGTATTGCCACCTGTGCTAAACAGAGTAATCAATGGATGCCAGAAGGCTTGTGCATAAAATCTCTATCTAATGCCTACTCATCCAATATTCCCAGACTAGTTTCTGGCTTATGGCCTTCGTCAGTGAGGAGCTTTGGATCTGAGAGCACTGCATCTAGATCTTAGGATCTAATGCAACCCTCTAGCAACCACCTTTTATCTCTACTTAACTACAAAACTATGAGAATGAAATTGAAAACACATGTATTTTCAATCTAAGCTCAATAGCTTATATAGTCATATGGGTCTGAACTCAGTTCAGCACCCATACATGTAGGTGTCTTTGGATTTTTTACAACCATAGCCACCACTATCCTATTAGGCAGGATTGGTGTTAAACCATTAAGCATCACATGATCACATTTCCTATACTAGCACATTAAATGTTGATAAACAGAGCAAAACTCTCCATACAGTATTGCCACCTGTTTATCAACATTTAATGTGCTAGTATAGGAAATGTGATCATGTGATGCTTAATGGTTTAACACCAATCCTGCCTAATATGATAGTGGTGGCTATGGTTGTAAAAAAACCAAAGACACCTAAATGTATGGGTGCTGAACTGAGTTCAGACCCATATGACTATATAAGCTATTGAGCTTAGATTGAAAATATTTTTTGTGTTTTCAATTTCATTCTCATAGTTTTGTAGTTAAGTAGAGATAAAAGGTGGTTGCTAGAGGGTTGCATTAGATCCTAAGATCTAGATGCAGTGCTCTCAGATCCAAAGCTCCTCACTGATGAAGGCCATAAGCCAGAAACTAGTCTGGGGATATTGGATGAGTAGGCATTAGATAGGGATTTTATGCACAAGCCTTCTGGTATCCATTGATTACTCTGTTTAGCACAGGTGGCAATACTGTATGGAGTTTTGCTCTGTTTATCAACATTTAATGTGCTAGTATAGGAAATGTGATCATGTGATGCTTAATGCATGCAGGAAGTTAGCACATTTATTGTATCTACATCTTGAGCATATTAATTGAGTACAATAATTATAACTTCATGTGAATAAGAAGGCTACCCCAATATTAAACAAATAATTTCCATTATAGACATTGCTGATCTACTAATGAGATTATCAGCATCTTAAATATAGCAGATTAACAAATTTTTTAATGTTATCAGTAGCATCTTGAGAATTGCAGGCTTGTATGATAGTTACATCATCAATATAATGTTCAGAGCAAGCTAGTAAAATAATTATTATTATGAGCTTAACAGGAATTACCATTGGCATAGCATGATAACACAATGATCACTTACATCATCAGGACCTCAGACATGGTAAAGACAGAACATTTACTATATTATCTGAATATTGAACATAGCAGTCTAACATAATAATTAGTATATCATTAGTGCTTGACCAATAATTACATCAATATTTCATGGAAGTTTTAGATTGGTGTATTACTACTTCTTTATCATTATGGTTATAGAAGATTTGCAAAATAAGTTCATCTTTAACATTACAGGCATAATAGATTAGCTAATAATTATTAAAAGTTCAGCATTGTGGATTTATGAGGTTAGAATAATAACTATTACATTCGAAGTGCTTTGGGTTTAGTAGGCTAGCATTATAATTACTACTTTATTAGCATTTAGAGTAAAATGAACTAGCATAAAATTATTGTGCATCAATATGCTGGACATATCAGACTAGCATAGTAATCACTACAACATCAGCATTTTAAGCATAACACAATGGTGCCAATTACTACTTGTTCTATCACAGTTTTAGCTGCTAATCACAATAATTACTACAGCATAAATGTCAGGAGATATGAATACAATCATTGCATAATGAGTGAGGAAAATAATTATCACATCACTATCAAGGTTATTATTAAATGTTCAGCATCATGGATATATGAGGCTAAAACAATAACTACTGCATTGGAAGTGCTTGGGCTTAATAGTGTAACGGTCAGAAAATGTGTGACTCGTAAACGTAGTGCAGAATTCGACCACCATACAGAACAGCAGCACCATCGAGTAGCGAAGCCACCCGTGGTACTGAGTTCGAACATAGTTTATCGGTTCCACAATGCAATCCACAAAACAACGCATCTGATGCGACATTAGTAAATATTTCCTTAGGCACGGTGGTCAGGGAGATGCAAGAGATTCATGATTTTCTCGAGTTAGCCAATAATCAAACTAATATTAATTAAACATTCATATTTACATAATCGAGGAAATATTATATAGAATGGGTATCGAATAAATGAAACGTAACTGCAGACATATAGTTTAAAATTATTTATTAATACATTTTAATAAAACAATCTAATAATATTTTGTGGATTTAAAGCTTCGGTAGCGGAATGTGCGACATGACTATATTTTAAAGAATACATTTATTTATTTAGACATTATTTTATATTGAGAATTTCAGTAGCGGTATTTCCGATACTGAAATGTTTACAAAAGGAATTCACTTATTTGAAGGCGTAATCTAGCTACTTAAAATTCTCGAGTAAGTATTTCTAATGCATGCCTGGAGGGATTTATACCTTTGCAATGCAAGAGTCTAAACTATGGGTTATAAGAGTAATGGCAGACATATATTTATTTAATTAAAATATTTATTTATAACTAAGGGCAAACATTTATTTGAGAGTGAATTATGCAGATAATGCAGAGGCGGAGTAATATATAGAATAATAAGATTAAGTGAAGGAACACGTGGTACGCTTTAGAAAGGCGATATGGAATGGCAGTATATCGAAACTGCAATGCCGTGAATGAGTTTATAAGGATGTCGGGCTGGTCTCTGCCATTGGCCCGACGAAGTAAGGTGTCACATAAGCATAACCAGGGACAAGCAGTCCGTGTCGCAGTTTTGCCGGCTGGCTGCATGACATTGTCAAGTCCTACGGGAGCACCCATTATGCCCGCTTGTGTAGGACGACTGGGGTTAATTTCAACCCTGAAGAATCTGGAAATTTTACGGTGGAATGGGTCATCGCATCTCTAAAACATAACACATGTATACTGTATAAACGATTATGATGAGATTTCAACAGATTTCTAACTTGGTCCTACATTATCAACATTTATTAAAGAACATTGGCGACACTCAAAGAAATGTAATTTTCTGGAATTATTCATGATGATTTAGTAAATACAAAACATATATATAAATTGGGAATTATTATAACTAATATGTCAGCCATTTGCGAAGTTGTAGACCCCTGCATTACAATAAATGAAGCATTGAATGCGTGTCGATTTATATGAAAGTTAAGTTATTAAAGAAAGTAAATATTAATGAAAATTTGACACGCATTCATTGTTTTAAGCGATCATAGATTTAAACTTTGAAAATTGAAATAATTATGAGCATGCAATAATTAAATAATAACTATAGATAGAAATGTAGATTATAGAAATACGCACCCAAGAAAGATAGAGTGAGGTAAGCTAGATTATTAGAGAAATTTACACATTAAATTAATTATTCAATTTTAGTTATACAAATGATAGTTTTTACATTTTACAATTTAGATAAATAGTATGAAGAAAAGCTATAGCATATTATGAGAGTACTCTAGAGTTTGAACACAGACAGGTACCTGTTTTATAAGAAGTTTTCTGATTCCATTAATTTAGCAGCAAAAAGTTCACGAGTGGCAAGTCTTTCTTGTATTTAGATATTCATTTAATTTCATGGCAGCAGCAGCTTTCTCATTCATTTCAGGCAGCAGATCTTCATGGTGAATTTATGACGGGCAATGAAAGTTCAGCATCCGGTAGGCCATCTCCCGATGGAGAATAATCTAGGTGCTTTACTCGGTCATACCTTGGCAGGAACAAATTATTTTATTATTTTTGGAGACTCTCAGTGATCGAGAGCAAAGCTAAAGTTTAAGTGAATGTCTCCAGCAAGTCTAAGATGGCCTCTTTTTTTTATCTTGATCTTTCACATTTTTGTTAAGGTATTTTTAGGTTCTATTTAATCTGCCCTGAGGATAATCAATGCATTTTGTTGGTTTTTAATTAAAGAAAGCTGCCGTTCTATTGTTTACATTTTACATTTACTAATTAATTTTGGGGAATTTTTCTTTAATTAATTTATTATCTATCACTGACCGATGCTTTTAAATTTCAAAAACAAAAAGGGAACATAAGATTATTTTAACTTTTAATTAAATATTACATCAGATATTTTTAGAATTATTATTAAATGAAATTTAAACAAAGCAATAAATACGAACTTTATAATCCAAAATAAATGATTAAAATTATACAAAATTATATAACTAAAAGAAATCTAAATTATATTATTTTATCCCTATTTATTGCGTTTAATTTGAGATCGAAATGTGTGTGTGTTTATGCTGAATTCTACATATATTTATACATTTTTAATATTGTTACACACACAACTCGATATCAAAAAGTTTAAATTTGGGCGGGATAGACCGGTCAGTGAGAGACGACAGAAAAAGGTGAAACTTAAGATTCGAATGTGAATCTTACTGTTTCAATAGGCTAACATTATTACTACTTTATTAGCATTTATGGTAAAATGGAATAACATAAAATTACTATGCATCAATATTCTGGTCATATTAGACTGGCATAGTAATCACTACATCATAAGCATTTTAAGCACAACACAGTGGCACAATGATTACTTTTTGCTCTGTATCATAGCCTTATCTGCTTAACACAATTATTACAGCATAAGGTCATATCAGACATCAATATAATCATTGCATAGTGAATGAGAAAAGTAATTATATCATCATTACTAAGGATATCAGGATAGCACAATACTTTACATATTAGTATCGTGAGCTTATTAGGGTAGAAAAATAGTTGCTACATTGTCAATACAATGAGCATAAGAGTTCAAAACAATCACCATTGCATTATAAATATTTTTGGCATACCATGTTGGCATAATATTTGTTGTATGCCTTATCAGCATATCAAGCATTTCTAGATATAAAAATAAATCAGTTATTAGTATTACAATCACAATAATTTCTCCATCATCAACATTATGGTTGTAATAATCTGACAACAATGTGAATTAAAGAATGGGAAGTAATTACTACATCAGTATCATGTTATTATAGACCAATGTCCTGGGCATATCAGATAAGAATAATGTAAACTGCATCATTAGCAATATCACATCAGTATCTTAGATTTAGCAGGATAAATAAAAATAATTTACAACATCAATATCATGAAAATAGCAAATTAACACAATAATTATTGCCAGTAACAAAAACTTAACCCAACTGTTATGGTTATATCAGACAAAACTTAACCCAACTGTTATGGTTATATCAGACAAGAACAAATGTATAGTACATCATTAGAATCATATGACATAGCAAACTAACCCAATAATTAATATGTCATCAGTATCTTGGGAAAAATGGATTGAATAAAAATTATTACATTAATATTATGGGTATAGCAAATTAGCACAATAATTACTTCCAGAGTAAAGAAATATTACATCACCGGCATCATGGATGTAAACAGAGCAAAACTCTCCATACAGTATTGCCACCTGTGCACAGGTGGCAATACTGCATGGAGAGTTTTGCTCTGTTTATCAACAATTAATGTGCTAGTATAGGAAATGTGATCATGTGATGCTTAATGGTTTAGCATCATGGATGTAGTGAGATTTCATAATAATATATCAACAACATTTAAGTATGGGAAGCAAATACAATTATTGCATTCTTAGTATTACAAGCATAGTAAAATAATACAAGAATTGATACAAGATCCATGCCATGATTTTAGCTGTCTAGCAATATAATCACTATATCATTATTATCTTGGTTATCAGTCTGACATAGTAACTACTGTATTATAAGTGTTATGTACATAGCATGCTAGAATAATAAATATAATAGTATCACAGGTAATACCAGCTACCATAGTAAATATATCAGCATCATGAGCATAGTAAACTATCACAATCATTATCTCAACACTATCATAGGCATATTAGACTTCATCAGGCTATTACAATAATTACTACACAATTAGCATCATGGATATATCAGATTTCACAATACTTATAGCATTAACTTCACAAGCATAACAGATTAGCATTTAACTATACCATCAGCATTTATAGCAGGCTAACACAATTATTATATCAATGTCATGACCATAGCAGGTCATCACAATAATTATTACAACATTAATATCACGGATATCTGGATAGCATAATAATTACTATATTATCAGCATCATGAGTAGCGATAGTACAATAATTATTATGTCATCATTATTATGAGAATAGCAGTTTAGCACAATCATTATTACATCATCAATGCAGTAAACTAGAACAATAACTAACACATTATTTAATTTGTCTGCATACCTATATAATGAAGGTTTCTTCTCTTTATAACATACAGCTGAGTACCCTTTCAGTGGTGAGCACAAAGTCGTAGGTCTCATGTTAGCTGTTGTTGCTGCTGCTTTATTTATACTAACATCTGATTATGAATGCTATGTAAATTAAGTCATTTAAAAATTCCATTTATTTGATATCTTGATACTGTTTTTTGTTTATTACATTTCTATAGTTGGGAGTAAACCAAGACTCCTTTACCTTTTGTTTCCAGTTATAATTTAAAACATAGGATAATAATGACTTTATTATTGGGACCAAAGTCATAGTAATCCAGTTATCATATCATCAGCATCAACAATATAGCAGGTTATCATGAATATATTATATCTTCACAGATTGTTGTCTAGTGCCATAATTACTACATTAGCAGTTATTGCACCATTATTATTACAAATATAGTAGGTTAACACCATTCTTACTTTATAAATACCATCACTGGTGTAGCAGGCTTATTCAATTATTATTATTATTATTATTATTATTATTATTATTATTATTATTATTATTATTATCATCATAAACATTGCAGACTTACACAATAATTTCTTTATCATCAGTTTCACAAACATAGTGTCTTAGGTGTAGCAGATTCACACAATAATTATTGCATCATCAGTTCCATAGGCATCATACTGGCACAATAATTACTATATCATTATTGCCATGCTGGAACAATACTTATATCTATCATGAGTGTAAAAATTACATGCTTTATCGTTTCTCCACAGAATAATTTTGGATGCACATCAATTAATATACCATCAAAATTATGAATGTAGCATGTTAATACAATTCCTATACTTCATAACCATCATGAGTATATTAGGATAGCATAATAATTGTTACCTTATCAGCAACTTGGGCATAGCAGACTCAAAAATTACTACATCATCAACTTTACATACTTAATAATAGTCTGTCTTGGTGAAAAGTTGATTGGTTCTCTGTAAGTGACCTGCCTGGAATGGTATCTCTAATTCAGTGCATCTTATGTAGCTTTAAACATTTTAAGACATTAGAATGTCTATATCATGAATTACTATATGAAATATAACAGTATTTTATATAAAAGATTTTAAACCATGCATGTGTGTCTTAATTAAAAACTAATATATTAGTCTTTAATTGATGTTTTAAAGTTTGTAGTGGGACTAGAAATAACTTTTGGTTTAAAAATAATTAGTGATAATCATATAGTACTAGTTTAGAGTGTGTCTGCCTTAATTGTAGGAGGACTCAGTTTGAAACTTATAAATCAAAATATAACAATTTACTATTGACAATATTAAATGTATGATAAAGATATATGTAAGAGATTGTGACCTGGGCCAACTGATAACATGCTTGTTCAGCATTAAATACAGCTTGGGAGTCTTTTGCCTTTTAAAGTGACCTTTTTCATATTTCAAAAACATGTAATGGAGTGAAAATTGTTAATTATATATGTAAAAAAAATATCCTATCAATTTTTTTAAAATAAAGATATGTAAACACTATAATATTAAAATTATATATACGCATCGTGTATGCACTCACTGTTTGCAAATTATGAGTGTGGAATGTTTCAAATTATAAACTTTGAATAGCATATTATATTTACTTCAGTGAATAATTATTAAATTGCTATTATATATAATCTTAAATAAATTGCTGGTCCTATTGTTTGTTACATCTGTTTTTTTGAAAAATGATGAATTAAGAACTTAACTTAGAATTAATTATTTATGGTAATCCAACAAATAATTAATACCAAAATGCCATCATCATACACCTTCAAACCAATAAGAACTAAACAAACTTATTTTATGTTTTAAGATTTTGTATTTTTTTTTATTTAAAAGGAATTAATATACATGAAGTTAATACATGATGAATACACTTTTACATAAAATATTATATAGGGTATATGAGCACAGACTTTCACATGACCCACCACTCTTCACTTTATCTCATAACACTAATACACTTGAACACATAAATGTTGAAAAAATAAATAACCACCAATATATGTATTTTATGCTAAACCAGCTACCATCAGTTGGTCCAGATTATCATCTCTACATATATATGAAACAAGTGCTCAGATATATATTAAGATAGCCATTCTTCATACTTTAATGGACAGGTTTCAATTCACTCTACACTCCAACTCTTCAACTATCCATCGAATTGAAAATCTGATGATGGAATACTCAAAGGCCATCCTATATTGGTGATTATTTATCTTTTTGGCATATATGTGTTCAAGTGTATCAGTGTTATGAGATAGAGTGGAGAATGGTGGGTCATATGAAAGTCTGTGCTCATATATCCTATATATTACATATATTGATACAGATATATAATAAACCTGTATTTCAGTTATTACAAAGTAGAGATGTCTACCCATCCCTCATATATGTATTAAATGGATTATGTCCTGTACATGAGGGGTCAGATTGACTTTAGGTCAACATGGATGTGATGAGAATCTCGGCCTCAGGGTGGTCTTTAGCATTACATCATCAGATTTTCAATTCAATGGATGATTGAAGAGTTGGAGGGTGGAGTGGATTGAAGTCTGTCAATTAAAGTATGAAGTTTGGCTATCTTAATATATATCTGGGCACTTATTGCATATATGTGTAGAGCTGATAATCTGGACCAACTGATGATTGCTGGTTTAGCATGAAATACATACATTGGTGATTGTTTATGTTTTTGACATATATGTGTTCAAGTGTATCAGTGTTATGAGATAGAGTGGAGAGTGGTGGGTCATGTGAAAGTCTGTGCTCATTTACTCTATATATTACATATATTGATACAGGTATATAATAAGCCTGTATGTCAGTTAAAATATTATAGTATAATATCAGGACATTGTGTGACATTTGAGCACTAAGATAATTAAATGAGTTCAGCAAATCCATTCTATTGATATGAATTTTTTTGCTTTGCTTCGGATTTATTTTTTTGGTCTTGAGTCCACTATTACCAAAGAAATTATTGTGTGGGAAAGTCATTTCTATTCTTTGTTTAAAGAATAACAATGATTTCTCAGCAAACACATTTAAATACATTGTTAATTTTGTTTAATAGCTTATTGTTTAGGCTGAATAAGAATAATATCTGAACTGTATATACAATAAGTTTGTATTCATAATGAAATCAATTGTTGTCTTAAAATTTTTATTACATTAGATCATTTTAAAAGTAAGAATTTGATTCACAGTTTATTTGTATACAGTAATGTGTATATGCAAGTATATATATATATAATTTTATTTAGTTAAGAAAATATAATTCACTATTCTGAAACCTTTTCTTATTGAGAAACACTATGATATGTTATTAATATTAAAGAGTGGCATATGACTAATGGTTAATTATAACTTTTAATATTTTTTTTTTTACTTCATTAAATATAAAATTGAGTAAAAAAAACACTAGAATTGGTAAAAGAATTTGAATTAACTAAAATCAAAACTAGAATTTAATTGGAGTATGTATTTAACACATTTTTTATATTGACCAGAAATCTGGAAAACAAATTTGAATTAAAAAAAAGATTAAACAATTTTTATTTGCTCTACCACTAGAAAATTAAAGATTTCCAAGTTGCAGGACAAAATAATCATTAGAGAGATAAAATTCCACAAAAATAAATAAAGTTATTGGTTCACATCAGAAAGGATGACAGCCACAATTATAAACGCATATTTTTGGATAAATTTATCAAAAGCATGTTTAAAAAGTAAATTAAAACTAAGACATTGAAAAACATTTTTAAAGAGGGCTATTATGTATGTATGCACTCTTGAAAGTACATTGAGGAAGAAAACAAAAAATCAGAATCCTGAATAGAAATATAATTAATGATTATTTTAATACTATTTATTGAATTACAGGTAGACTTCATAGAAGAAATTGTTATAACAGCTAGTTTTTGATATTTGTTTAAATCATCTAGAAAGACGCCAAAGATTATTTTATTCATTTTTAAAATTCTTTGAATTAAATTTATTTAAAATATTTTTTTAATAAGAAGTTTGCTTTAAATTTTAAACAAAATAATGTTAATTATATTCATATTATTTTTTTTTTAAAACTTTTAAATATGTACTTCAAATAAATCTTATAATATAATATAAAATATCTTTATATAACAATAGTCAATAATATGTTTAAAAATACATATATACAAGCAACAAAGATTACAAATTATATAACTATCATAGAAAAGCCTTTTCCGGCAAATTATGTTTTTTGCCCTTTTCAATATGTCTCCTGAATACCACGATTTAAAGTACATATGGCGACATTTATATCAATACGAGAGAAGACAGATAAATAAATGGATATCCGACACGATCTATTACGTGATTTTTTTTTTCAATCCTACTACAAAATTACCCCATTATATATATTGAATGGATATATATCCACATATATTAATTAATTAACTATCCATTCTTTATCCATTAACCACTTATTATTCAACTTAATGGATGTTTTGTATATATTTATACAGTTGTTTTTATTATACATGATATAGTTTGTTTAATATATGTTACTTCTATTAACATTTTTAATATAATCTAGAACACTTATATTATCAATACAATTTATTTTATGTCCGTACTGCAAATAATGAACATATAACGCAGATCTATCATCTTTCCTAGCAATAGCATCATTGTGTTTTGGTTTTAATTCTGATTTTTTTCTTCTGTATAGTTCTTTATATAACAATAATAATTGTATATATACATAACAAAAATAATATAGAAAAGCCTTTTTCAGCAAATATATTTTTTTGTTCTTATCAATGTGATGGTCCTATTTTTAAAGCTACATGTTACGTGATACACTATGCCTTCTCCTTTATCAGAGTCAGGTTTCTCTCAGCCACTATACCTAGAGAAACCTGTTAGTCACGTTACCTTCCCGTTCCATTCCCCACTCTAAGTTTTTCCTATATTCTTCTCTATCCTGCACCATCCCATTTCCACAACATCATCTTTGTCCACTCTATGGACTTTGTATCTAGATCCCTTATTTTTTTTCCAAGCCCAGCATAATAACCAAGAATCCACTTTCTGTATAATCACTTTGTTTATAAATATTCTCCCACAACTTCATTATTTGTATGCTTTCTGCTTGAAGCATTTACATTTAATTAGCAGATATGTAATATTTTCCATACCTTTCTTGCATAACTTGTAGACTAAATCACACACATTTTCCCATTTATGTGTATATTCGTTGTTGCTAATGATCTTGTTCAAGCATTAAACAGTAAACTACTTCCCTTACTGTTATTGTAAATTAACTCACACCCAATATTCTGTTTACTTCTATATAGATTTAAACTCTTTATTCTCCATGCCAGTTCTCCATCTCTACAATTTTCTATTTTTTATTAATGCATCTATTTTTTTTAGCCCATTCTTTGCTATTATAACACTCAACAATCCTCCTAACACAATCATCCCACATTTTGTACAAGTATACTGACTTAAAGTATTTATCCAAATCTTCTGCATACCATACTACTTTTCTCACCCATTTTGTTGCCCATCCTTTACTTGTAAGCCAATTAAATACTATTTTGGCTATTCTTTTACTAGCCATAAATTGCAATCTACAGAATACTTTCATTTTGCTTTTTGTATCTCTCATGTGATGTGATGTGAGGTATTTTGCTTCTCCTTAAACGAAGTCAAGAATATCTCAGCAATTATGTCCAGATAAACCTGTTAGCCACTTTATTTTCCATTCCCCACTCTAAGTCTTCCCATATTCTGCCCCATCCCATTTCCACAACATAATCTTTGTCAACTCTATGGCCTTTATATCTAAATCCCCTTATCTTTTCATAAACCCAGCATAAAAACTAATAACTCACTTTTGATATAGTCACTTTGTTCATACCTATTCTCCCATAACTTCATTATCTGTACCCTTTCTGCTTTCAAGCATTTACATTCAATCAACAGATGCCTAATATTTTCTATACCTTCCTTACACAATTTGCACACTAAATCACCCATAGTTTTCCATTTACATGTATATTCTCTTGTTACTAAAAGATCCCGTTCGAGCCTTAAACAATAAACTACTTTCCTTACTATTATCATAAATTAACTCACATCCAATATTCCGCTATATATATTTAAACTCTTCTTACCTTCCATACTAGTTCCCCATCTCTCCAACTTCCTATTTTTTATTAATGCTTCTATTCTTTTATCCCATTCCTTACCACTATAACACTCAACAATCCTCCTAACACAATCATCCCACCTTTTATACAAGTATACTGATATAAATTCTTTATCCAAATCTTTTGCATACCTCATTACCTTTCTCACCCATCTTGTTACCTACCCTTTATTCATAACCCAATTAAACACTATTTTGGCTATTCCTTTACTATCCATAAACTGCAACCTACCAAACATTTTCATTTTACTTTTTGCATCTCTCATATAAAAACTTGACCATCCCATTTCTCCTTGTATTGCCTCCTTTGCATCTAACACATGTCTTCCTACTTCCCTTTGTACTTTCTCTAAATAATCTAAAACCTTTTTACTAACACATAATGCATCATTACCATATGTTAATCCTGCTACTGCAACTCCCTTCCATAAATTCTAGCTACATCATATTTATTATATGAAAATACTGTTAGTTTCTTTACCAAACTCTTTCTTTTCTTTGCTTCATTTACTAATTTTTTCTCCTATTCATCCAAGCAATTTTCCTGATTACATAAGATGATTCCCAAATACCTATATCTATCCACTACACTTATATCCCCTAATAAAAATTCTACATCTTCTCTTTCCCCAGTATTAACCATCATTATATTTGATTTTTCTTCAGTAAATTTAATCCCCATCTCTTTACCCAGCCTTGCACATATCCTCAATATAATTTCCATATCTTTTCTTCTTTCTGCACACAAAAAGATATCATCCGCAAAAAAGACCCGACAAAGTATATACTCCCTTGCCACCTATTAACGATATCTCTACCCCTCCTCCTAGTCTTTCTATTGCTTTCTCCATTTCACTCAAAAACAACAAAAACAAAATTGGTGACATAGGGCATCCTTGCTTTAATCCCACCCCATTTTTAACTTTATATGATTCTATATCCCCTAATTGGTAAGTATAATAATTATTTTCACATAATTTCTTAATAATATTTACTAAAGCTTCAGCCATTCCCAAATTGGCTAACCTTACCCATAATCTATTTCTATTTACTCTATCATATGCTTTCTCTATATCTATAAAACTCATATATAACAATCTACCTGAATTCCTACTCATCTCCATAAGTTGTGTAACTACAAACAAACTATCTCCTATACACCTATCTGACCTAAAACCTTCTTGCATTTCCCCCACTACATTATTCTCTTCCATCCATTTTACAACTCTTCCAATTACCATATATGAAAAAACTTTATATAAAACTGATGTTAACCGCTATCGGTCTATAATTATTTAACTTTCTATGATCCTTACACTTTCCTTTAAATAATAATCTTATTCTTGTATTACTCCAACTACCTGGAAATCTCTCTTCTGTACTATCTTATTAAAACATGATAATAACTTTGCTTTTGCTCTATGCCCTAAATTCATTACTATCTCTGCTGCCCATCCATCTAACCCTCTCGCCTTTTCACTTTTCAATCTCTTCCCTGCCTCATTCAGTTCATTTTTTATGAACCTAATATTCCCATTACTAACTGCTTTCATGTTTTCTATCACTAATTCCTTCACATCTAACATCTTTTCTATATCCATTACATATCTATTTAAGATTCTCTCTACCTCTTCTCTAGAGCTACACTCTATTCCCTCATCATCTATTAATACTCTCTCTCTTTCTTCTACATTTCTCCTTTTCATGTAATTCTAACATTTTTTACTCCCATCTCTTCCACTTTTATTAATATCCTCCAACAATTTACTATTTAACTTCATCCTCTCTCTATAATTATCCATTTTAGCCAACTTTTTCTTTTCTAAGTACTCTCCCCATTTAGCATTAATATCGTTTTCACTTTCTTTGTTTTTAATAGCACACTTATATTCTCTGCATGCTTCTTTCATCACTTTTACTAACTTTTACTAACTCTCATTTTTTATTACTTTTATTCTTCTGCATATTCTCAACTAAAACCCTATTTGCCACTTTTTCTATTTCACCACACCAGTCCTTATACTCATCCCCAACCAACTGCTCCATGGTTTCTTCAACTTTTATTTTATGCTCTTCCAACTTCTTCTTATCACTCACTTTCCAAACCACATCTTTCACTATTGTTTCTACCTTTATTTCTACCCTCCATCACATTACTAACCATTTCTATTACAATAAAGTTATGATCACTATTACATACTCTCTCTTCATTATCAAACACCTTAATTTTCCGTATTTTATTCATTCCCTCTTTCTCTACCAATACATAATCTATTGTGTGACATACATCATTCCTAGACCATGTGTATTGTCCCTCATACATATTTGATAAATTCCCATTGCTCAAATTTACTCTTTGACAAAATTTCTTCAAAAACTGACCATTCTTATTATCTACATCATCAATTTCTTCAATATGTCCATTCATATCCTCTATAACCATTATTCTCTTTCCCTTTTCTTTAAAACTCTGTATATCCTTAACTAGACATTCATATATACTACTATCCCACTCCATTACAGTTTGACTATCTCCAGTGGCTATATACACTACAGCCACCATCCATTCTTGTCTACCCAACCTTATTTCAAACCACCAATGCTCTTGACCTTTAACAATATTTAAATATTTTTTCGATATAACACCTATACCACCACTCCTTTTCCTTTTTTTTTCTGTTTATACCCTGCCATACCACCTCTTCCAAAATAGGTTCTTCTTCTTCTCTTAGATGAGTTTCCACTACTGCTAATACCCCAAGCTCTTCATTTTCTATTGCTTTTTTTAATTCCAGCCACTTTTCTGGTCTCCTACCACCTTGCATATTCAAAAACCCAATTTTAACAATTTCTTCTTTCCTAACTACTCTTTTATAAATTCTTTTGCTTCTTTCTTCTCCATTACATTTATACCAAACTTTCTTACCATTAATCTTACAGAACTATTCCCTCTCCACATCTACACTTATATCTAAATCAACCATCTATTGCTTATTTCTTATATCCCACCCATTCTTCTTCTTTTTGATAATATTGCATACAAAGCGACATCTATTTTTTATATATAAAATTAAAATATATATACAATATGTGAAAAAAGAAACTATATAAATGTATACAGTATAATTTTCCATTCATTTTTCATTAGTCAATTAATAATTAAATTAATTGATATATATATTCATGCAGTTATTTTTGATATAGTTAATATAATTTGTTTCATATATTTTCTTTCTATTAATATAGTTTAAAAGTTTTATATTTATTACCCAATCTATATTATATCTGTATTTGAAGTAATGGATGTATAATGCAGATTTATCATCTTGTCTTTTAATTGCAATATTATGTTCTTTTGCTCTTTCATCTAATTGTTTCCCCTTAATGACATTTCCACACTTAATTTTTATATACAATTCCTTTTTATATTTCATGCCATCTCTTATTTTACAATTACCTATTAAGTAATAACCTGTATATTTATACTTTATGTTTGTCTTCAATATAATAATATTAAATCGTGCTTTCACACTTCCAACATAAAGCTAGAACAACAAATTGAAAACTAAATTAAATGGCTGAGCACTTTCAAGAAGATGTACTTCTCATATTTATATCCAGTTATGATCCTTTCTTTGGAATCATTATATAAATAAATCTGATATGCAAATTATATGCAAATGAGTCACTAAGACCATCTTTTAGATATCGCAAAACATGCATCCTTACGATTAATGGTAAGAGTCCTCTGCTATAAAGTATGCTTCTTTTACCTTTCACCTAATATCATGCCTCTCAGTACAAACTAATTTTGCAGATGTGGGTTCGAACATGTGTCCTGACAATTTTTGATGTAGGTTTTTTCCTATTTGATATCCTTTATTTATGGTTTTATTTATATAATTTAATTTTTTTATTAATGTGTTACAAATTTTAGGGCAGCATAAATGTTTTGTACATTTTTTATTAGAGAAATATTATTATTTATAATAGAAATGATATTATTATTTAAATTAGGTCATTTATAATTAAAAATTATATTTTTAATACTCTTAGAGTTATATGATATTTTTTGTATAATTCAATAAACTATTCATTTTTTTATTCAAGATAATTTTTCAATATGAAGAAATATAATGCCCCTGACACTATTCCAAAACCAAAATCTTATCACAGTGCATGTTTACAATCTCACAATAGTTTTAATTTGATGATGGGATTACCAACAGGTGGCTGTTCAAACAAGGTATGTTGCCATTAGAAATTTGATTTATTTAGAAAGAAGTCCACTTTAATTTTTATTTTGATATGTTGTTTTAAAATGTAATTTAATTTAAATATAGAATTATTTTTATTAATCTATATAAGTAGTAAAATATTTTTGTGATACAATTTTATATAGCTTACTATCAGAAGTAACTCCTTTTATTATTTCATTATTTATGTATATGTTTTGCATGGTGATATAATTATTACACTTTAAAAGTTTTGTTAGTCATTAAACTATATCAAATAAAAACAATGTCAAGTAGTTTACTATTAATCCAATATCCCTGGATCCCAAGTCTTTTTGGATATGGATTTTTCCCCAAGTCAGCAATAAACCTATCTTCATTTCATATTATCAATTCAAATTCCTTAAAATTTAAATATATATTGATTTTAACTATTACAGATTTTTATAATTAAAACAAATAATTTTGTCTGGCTAATAGAGTTTTTTAATTAGCTTTATTCAAATTAATGTTTGTTTGTGTTTTTTTTTTTTTAAAAAAAAAAACAAAACAGAATATCATCCAAATTTTATCTCATGATCATTTGATTTGTGAAAATAATTGAAAAACTTTGGTCAATAATAATTTTAGAGCAAAGCTATTTGTTGTTAGATCATAGCAAATACTTTTGTTACTTTGGATTATAATTATATTAAATGACACATTAGTGTCAACATCATGTATTGCACAAATACTAAATTATGTAACCCTATGAATATACAAACCTAAGATTATTTGCGTGAAACCTATGATTATAATATACCAATAATGATGTCAAAGTGCATTTATTAAAGCTTATATCTCAATTTATTCAAGTGTTTGAATCATTATTCAATTTAATCTTAATATTTGTTTATGATAATTATTATAAAGAATTCAGTATATTTGGGTTATCTGATATCCTGCTTACCATTGGTAGATACCCCATTTATTATAATTTATTAGCTCCTTTGTTACACTGTTAGACATTTGACAATCAATTTAGTCTCATCATTCCTTAGTCTATCCATCTATAAATATTATATTATCATCTATATTCAGCTTTTCATTCATAATTTAGTTAGTCATATTTAGCCAAAAGATATCATGTCTCTGTCTCCAGATCTGGAATGAATTAAATTCATCTGTATCACCAGAGATGTTGTTCATGTTATTATAGATTTGGGGAATGGGCAAATAGTTAGAATTCATGATTGCTCTTGATCTGTGTATTTCAGGGATGATCAGATTTGAGGTACTTTTGGTCAGATTTTAAGGCTTGTTTAATGAACATACAAATACACTATCATTGTGGTAATTATAATTTTTTGATGCTGTTTTTTTACATATTTATTTAAACTACTGCAATTATATTTTATATGTAGACTTTTATATGCTTTAATAAAAAGAGTAAATGAAAGATTAATAGACTGAATGACCACTGCAAGGTTTTTTGTTATATGGATTTAATACATATAATTGTATATTGTAAGAAACCAGATTGGTGTATGTCACTGTATTAAAAAAATAATTTTGTTGGGCTTGTTTAATTTTTATTTTACTTGATTTATGGATAATGGAAGTGTTGAAGTATTGATATTAATCAACCAATTATGGCAACTATACTATTCAAGCAATGTTCTTATTTATTATTAACATTTAGCATCAATTTATAAATCTGTTGTGATCAATTTCAGTGAAAAATATAAATACATTAATAAATAAATAGATTTTGGAAACAGTTAAGTGAATCATAAAAGCTTATTTGATGAGAATCAATATCACTATTAAGTATTACACATTTCAATTTCTGTTATTACAATCACCATAGCAACACCTATTATAAAATTAAATGTTTTATGTTTCATATATGTTGTTCATACATTAGTTATATAAAAAAATTATATTAAAAAACATATGTAAAAATATTTATATCCATTACAATGTACTATAATAGGAATTCTTTATTTTGGTTTAAAATGGAAAAATAATATTGAACTTATCCATTACAATGTATTATAATAGGAATCCTTTATTTTGGTCTAAAATGGAAAAATAATATTGAACTTATAAAACAACATTTCATTTTTCCTGTAACCAATTATTTTTTTAAATCTCTAATTGGAGGCAAAATTGTCTTGAACAAATTTCTCATCATTGAGTCAAATTTGAGTAATATTCAACAGTTGTTGTGACAGCAATAAAATCATCAAGAATATTTTATAAATCGAAGAGAGACAATATAATTTGAGTTCTTATAATTTTATCATTGCCAGAACAGACTTGTTTAGATCTGTCTTTGAAAATTTATTAAATTTTATTGTTTAAGGGATTAATCTATAAAACTATGTAAGAATAAGATTTCAACTATCTTCCCATTCAATTGGGGCAGCTTGCTGATAAAATTCAAGGGGAAACAGAAAGAATGTGAAAGAAAGAAAAACCCATCAAAATGCATTGTATTGCAGGTTAGCTATATAAAGATATTCTGTGGTTAAAATCTAGAATTTTACCTATTTATTTGTGATGGATATAAATCCCATTATATGTCTGTGGATGACATATTTCAGATTAAGGAATTTTACAATATTGATTAACTCAACTTATGTGTGACATTAGGCAATTTAAGTTTCACTTTTAATCTGGAAATAAAAAGTTAGAATTTATTATTCTTCGTGTTGATTATAACTGGATTATATCATTAAACAAATTCTCTTTGTGCATTATTATTAATAGAAAATAAAAATAAAGCCAGTGATATGTGATTTTGCATCAGATAAGTACCTATCATTTTAAATGCTTGGGTACATTTATATGTTTAAAAGAAAACATTGGAATTTAAATGTGAAAATAATTGGATTCAAATCCATGTTAGTTACTACTCATGTTTATCTTCTCTACTTAAAGGAAAATCATTTCTATGCCTTAGGATCAGAAATAAAGAGCCAGAAACTAAGATGGATCTGTGAATAATGGGTGAAAATGGACAGACTTACACTTAGGTGGTATGACATATATATATATATATATTGTAACCAGTTGGCTTACATAGCATACACTAATATAGTGTGTGTGCATAAATATATAAGTAAAATAAAGGAAAAGTAGAAATAAACACAGAATAAATTTTTGTAGATATTTTTTTATATTTCCTAAAATAAAATAATATTAAGTATAGGGTTAAATAACTGGGTTTAAAATAATATTTTATTGTAAAATTAAATATTTTAAAAAGGTCTGATAAAAATTATTTATAAATCTAATTTTGAAATGTAAAAACACAATACCTGTTTTTAAAATTTTTAAATTAATTAAAACATGTATGTTTTTAAAGGGATTAGTGAGATAAAAATAAAAACTCTGTTCTTAATCAAGCTACTGTTATCATCTTAGATGATTCTATAAAAGGGCTGATAACAAATTAGCTCCAGTCTGGAAAGTGATTTTAAAGAGAACAGTTTGGCTTGCAGTTTTATAAGAGTTAGCAGAAGATCTAGCTGTAAAGTTGGCTCAAGTATTTTGTGAAGAGTTGGTAACTGTAGCAGAAAATGGCCATAGTAAAACTAGCTGCAAAGA
Source organism: Epiperipatus broadwayi (assembly GCA_028023455.1). Classification (NCBI taxonomy): domain Eukaryota; kingdom Metazoa; phylum Onychophora; class Udeonychophora; order Euonychophora; family Peripatidae; genus Epiperipatus; species Epiperipatus broadwayi. The sequence goes on from JAQFVV010006198.1 coordinate 6,324,095, forward strand.
TGGCTAGAATAATTATCAAGAGAATTGCCACAAGGATGTAAGAAGGCAAGATAGTGGACTGTTTTCCTTAGCAGGAGTTTGGATTTACATGGAGGAAATGGGTCAAGATTTGTTGTAATTCATAGCCTTAAAAGTGTTCTGGAAAACAGCTTGCTGACCTGAAGCTTACAAAATCCAAGTATAAGTGGAACTGACTACAGAAAGGAAAAAGCCAACCATACCTGAATTATGTACTTTTACCTGATGATGACAATTTCCTGGAATGACCAAAAAACACCTTGCACAAGAGAGCATCTGAATAAACAAGTAGTTATACATATGCTGCTGTGTCTACATATGCAAAGAGAAGCACAGATAAACTTGCATACAAAAGTGAGTTGTTTTTCAATAATTCATTTGATGGACATTTTAAATCTATATTTTTAAATTTAAAGACATTTATAATTAGTTAAGAGGTAACCTAATAAAAGCTTTCTAACCTCTGGAAAATTGACTATATATTTTTTAAAAAGAATAAAAGAAAGCTATAATAGAATTTGTTAAACTGATTTTTTTTTAGTATTGATACACACGTATATATGTAAATTTTATGTATACTCAAAATGAAATTATTAATTATAAAAATATTGTTATTTATTATTTGACAAATTTAAATTTGTTAATACTAGGCACAATTCTATATGCGTGTTGTAGTAAATCTGGCATAAGTATTTGTATTATTTAAAATATAATTTAAAAGCTTAATTATATAAGCCTGTGTGATTCAGGTATTAAGCTTAATCATGTATTATTTTTATGTAAAAGTTAAATATGTTCAGAAATTTCACACACACACATGTATGTGTGTGTATATTGTCAATTATAACATATATGTAAAATTTATCAATCGAAATAGATTGATTGTATAATAGAAATCGCGCATCTGTGGGCACATATATGTAAATCCATGTAACAATTCAAATTTTCAATAGCAATTATGTAAATCACAAATGTAATAATTATTTTATGTTTAATTGAAATGTCTTCATCATATATTATAAAATGCATGTCTGTGTACGAATATATATATGCGTTTGTAGAAACTAATTAAGAAATAATGCAATTGATGTAATAACTTGAATTTTGTAGTAATATTGTAAATTACAGTGTAATGACTTTTATTATTGAATACTTTTCAAAATCAGAACCCTTATAAGACTTTAAATATCTTTTTTTTTTGTTATTAATAAACTTGTATTTAATTGTTAAAAATTGTTTTCATCATCTCTTGGTCACATGCAGTAATAGATCTTGTGTTCTCTGAGCTAGATTTGTGCATGGATAAATGGGGATGTATACTTAGTGCTTTGGGACATTTAGAGATGATCAATCATCATCCTGGTTGGAACAAAAGAGGATACTCTTTAAAGCCCATGCACTATCTTTTATTTTACTTTAGTCTTATTAAAAATTTACATTTATAGTTGGCCAATACAAGTGGCCAGGGCATTGATGATGATCAGCATGTTTTAATGTCCAAGCATTATTGTTTCGATTTCTGATTATTGTGTATTTTAATGGATGGGCACTTAAATGGTGCATCCAAGTTATGTTTAAATAATTGCCCAAGGTGGCAAAGGCTCAATAGTTAGCCTGGTCTACAGAAGACCTATTTCCAATCCAGTCACAAGGTTGACTGTTGATTTATATTTTTTATTGTTCAATCCAGTCACAAGATTGACTGTTAATATATTGTACTGATTTGGTTATTCCCATCAATGATGATGATGGAAGGTTATTTCTTGAGTATTTACTTGTACTTATTTTTTAAATGATAATGCTGGTGGTCAATTATGCTTGTAGTTGCTCTTCTGAGTTATCTGGCTGATCTCTCAATGATCTCTTGAAGATCTTTTGATCTCATGTTCCCTTAAATATATCTCATATATACTTTTGTAAAATATTTCATTTTAAATTAACAGTGGTGGTGATGCTTTTGCCATCACCCAGTTCAAACTTATTTTCTTCCATTGTTCGATACTCCCATCCCATTACAATATATATATATATAAATAAAATGTCCATTAATTAAAACAAAATTGTAATTATAATAAAAATAATAAATTAACGGTTTACCAACTATTATAAACAATCCTTAAATCTGCAGAAGTACTTTCGGTTAAAATCTTAAACCTGCCTCAACTGTCATTAAATTAAAAAAAACAAAAAAACAAAGTGGAAGCAAACATCATCAATTCAAATCCCACGAATCTCGTATTTTAATGTTAGCAGCTTGTCTATTTATTAAATGCATTTTATTCCTATTTATAAAAATTGCCTCCTTAATTTTTCTTTTATTATGGTTTCTCTCTTCATGAAGAATTTTCACATTTTCAAAATCAAATTTAAATTTATATTTACATGTTTTTTCAAGATCAAAGAAACTGAAGAAGACATTAAATCACCATTATTTTTACTTTTTACATGCTTATATAACAATTCCTGGGAATAAGGCATGGGTCCCATGCCACCCAGAGCGTCCCCAGGTTGCGGATAGGGGCATGGCCTTCAGATATGAAGGTTAGCTGCGAATAAGCAGAGTACTGTAAATAAGCAGTCGCTGACAATGGGACAACATTCACTATCAGGAAGTGGTGAAGGAGACAGTGGCGTGTCTACTTCTATAAAGTGCCACAATTCCTATGACGGTGGATGTATAATGGCGAGTGTTGACCGCCATTAAATAAGTCAACACCCCGCTGGGTGCTGGGTCAGCAACGGCATTTCTTCCAAGTCAGCGGAAGATCACTAGAGGTGACAACGATGAGGAGGAAGCGGTAGTTGGATTTTCATTTTATGGGATTTGGCTAGTGCACTAAGCCTATTATAGAGGTTATTGCTGGGCAAAGAAGGCAACGGGAAACCACTTTGTCTTATAATTCCCTTGTTTTATTATGAGTATGTCTACAGAAATCATTATGTTTGGTGTTGAGACCTTAGTTAAGAATAACTTTGGTGTCTTGCCCGGCAGGAGTGGACATGAGGCTACTCAGGTCGTCAACCTGTGAAATCCTCATAAATATAATTCATTGAGAGGGGATACACTGAGAATTGGAACGTGGAATGTTAGATCTTTGAGGAAAAGTGGAAAATTGGAGAATTTGAAAAGAGAGTTGAATTTGAATAATATTGATGTAATGGGATTAAGTGAAGTGAGGTGGGAGGGATGTGGAGAAGTAAGTAGTGGAGATGTAAAGTTGTTTTATTCAGGTGGTGATAGATCAATTAATGGAGTTGGCATTGCTGTGAGGAAGAAAATATGGAATAGTGTGGCAAAGGTTGATGGTATTAATGATAGACTGATGGTGATGAGAATAAATGCAAGTCCTAGGGATTTGGTAATTGTACAAGTTTATATGCCAACTAGTACTCATGATGATAGTGAAATTGATGAAATGTATGAGAAGATAGAAGAAAGCATTCAATGTGAAGGAAAAAATGCATGTATATTGCTATTGGGGGATTGGAATGCTGTTGTGGGGAAAGGTAGGGAAGAGAAAATTGTTGGAAATTATGGTATTGGGAAAAGAAATGAAAGGGGTAGTCGACTTGTACAATTTTGTAAAGAGAATGGGTTTGTCATTTCAAATACTTGCTTTAAAAATCATATTAGAAGATTGTATACATGGAAAGCTCCAGGTAACAAAGAACGTTATCAAATTGATTATATACTGATTCAGAATAGATATAAGAATGCTGTTAAGGGTTCACATGCTTTGCCAGGTGCTGATATAGATTCGGATCATAATTTGGTGATGGCTAAATTAAAGTTAAGTTTAAAAAGAATTAAAAGAGGGAAAAGATACTCAAGATGGGACTTGGATAAATTGAGACAAATGGAAAAAGGAAAATTTGGTTTAATATGTGAGGGTGAATTTAAAAGAATTGTTCAGGATGGGAACTATATTAATGGCTCTGATGAGTGTTGGAATAGAATTAAAGAGGGATTCTTGAAAATAGCAAAAAATGAAATAGGTATTATTCGTACGAGAAAAGCTAAAAGACCTTGGATAACTGAAGGTATGTTGGAAAAGATGGAAGTGCGGAGAAGGTGGAAGAATATAAATACTGAGGAAGGGCAAAAGGAATATAGGAAATTTAATAATGAATTAAGAAGAGAAACAGATTTAGCAAAAGAAAAGTGGTTGGAGCAAGAATGTAAAGAGATAGAAAGGTTTCAACAGATGAAAAGATATGATCTAGCATTTGATAGAATACAAAGTATTTCTTGGGAGAAAATGACATGGGTAGCAAGTGAGATTGCGGATAAGAATGGAAGAAGGTTAACCGATAGTAATGATATATTAAAAAGATGGGAAGAATATATTCGGTATCTGTTTAGTAGAGGAAATAATTTAATTAGTTATGAACTTGAAAATGAAGAAGATGTTGCAATGGATGATAGAGGTATGGACATACTGCCAGATGAAGTAAGAAAGGCAATCGCACAAATGAAGAATGGTAAGGCTATTGGATTTGATGCAGTACCTATAGAATTTTTGAAAGAAATGGGAGAATTTACTATGAAGGAAATAGTTGGACTTTGCAATTTGATATATAATAGTGGAGTTTGGCCTGAAGATTTTTTAAGAACTATAGTGATTCCAATTGCTAAAAAGAAGAAAGCTGTTAAATGTGAAGAGTATAGGACAATAAGTGTATTGTCTCATGTTTCTAAGGTGTTATTGAGGATTTTAACTCAAAGGATTTATGGGAAGGTTGACTATTATATTGCTGAAGAACAGTTTGGTTTTCGGAAAGGGAAAAGCACGAGAGATGCTATTGGTATTGTTAGGACAATTGCAGAAAGATATATGGAAAGAGATAAAGGAATTGGTATATGTTTTGTAGATTTAGAAAAGGCATTTGATAGAGTAAGCTGGAATAAACTGATGTCTATCTTAAGAGATAAAGGAGTATTCTGGAAAGAAAGACGATTGATATGGAATATGTATAATGGGCAAAGAATAAGAGTTAGATTTGGATGTAATGAGACGGATGAAGTGAATATAGAAAGTGGAGTTAGGCAAGGATGTAGTATGTCACCTGTTTTGTTTAATATTTATTTAGAAGATATGATAAATAATTATTTGGACTGTGGAGGAGCAAATGTTGGAGGGAGAGTAATAAAGTGTATAAGATTTGCAGATGATATGGCTCTTATTGCTGAGGAAGAAAAGGATCTTCAGAATATGTTGAATAATTTGGAAGAAGGATGTATGGCATATGGAATGAAGATTAATATTGAAAAGACTAAGTGTTTATGGATAGGGAGAGATGCAAAAAGACTGCAAATTGGAATCCATGATGACATGGTGCAGCAGGTGAAGGGATTTAGATATTTGGGTTGTTGGTTGAGTGAGGATGGAAGAAGTGAAGATGAAGTTAAAAGAAGAATAGCATTGGCAAAGGTGACATTTGTAAAAAGAAAGAAGATATTCTGTGGACCTATGGAAAGAGAATTAAGGAAAAGATTAATTAAATGTTATGTGTGGAGTGTATTAATGTATGGTTGTGAGACATGGACATTGAGTAATAGAATTAAAAAACGACTGGAAGCTTTTGAGATGTGGATATGGAGAAAAATGGAAAAAATCAGTTGGGTGAATAAAATAACAAATGAAGAAGTTTTGAAAAGAGTTAATGAGGAAAGAAGATTGATTGAAAGTATCAAAGAGAGAAAGAGAAACTGGATTGGACATATACTAAGAAAAGATTATAGTTTAATGAAAGATGTTTTGGAAGGTATGGTGAGTGGAAATAAAAAGATAGGACGGAAGAGATTGACATTATTGGATGATATACGAGATGGAAGGGGTTATGTGGAATTGAGGAAGTGGGCAAGGAAGAGAATGGAATGGAAGAATGGATGAACTGATGTAGTGACTACTCTCTGGACCTGTCTATTGGACAGACTACTATTGATGATATAACAATTCATGCTCCCTCAATCTTTTTTCAATACTTGCACCTAGATTCACCTATATATGATAGCATATGATCACAAAAAATTTGATATATGACATTATTTTTCTGTTTGACAGGTATGACATCCTTAAAATTATTGACTAATTTATTAATATTGTTTGGAACGTAGAATGAAACATTAAACACATTCTTATATATATCCTTCAGTTTTCTTTAATCATGAAAAAACATGTAAATATAAATTTAAATTTGATTTTGAAAATGTGAAAATTCTTCATAAAGAGAGAAACCATAATAAAATAAAAATATAGGAATAAAATGCATTTAATAAATAGACAAGTTGCTAACATTAAAGTACAAGATTTGTGGGATTTGAATTGATGATGTTTGCTTCTGCTTTGTTTTTGTTTTTTAAAATTTAATGGTAGTTGAGGCAGGTTTAAGAAATTAATCGAAAGTACTTCTGCGGATTTAAGGATTGTTTATAATAATTTGTAAACTGTTAATTTATTATTTTTATTATAATTACTATATATATATTAATTCTAATATTTTCATGGATAAACGATGATTTCATATTATTATTATTTTTGAGATATTCCATGTGGTAAAATAGCTAAATAGCTGACATTTCGGTAGAATAACAAGTACCTTTTTCAAAGCATTCTCTTTCTCAAATTGTATGATTTGACGAAAGAGAATACTTGTTATTGTACTGAAACATCAGTACAAGATTTGTGGGATTTGAATTGATGATGTTTGCTTCTGCTTTGTTTTTGTTTTTTTTAAATTTAATATTCTACTCCTAGTCTTGCACTAAGCATGAAGTTATCAAGATTTAACAGGGTAAGGAATGGATAACAATTTAGCCAATTGTCTATACTTGCAACGTATTGGTATCTCTAGTTAAACTGTTAGAGAGGGGAATTACCAATTAGAAACCCCTTTGGTTAACAAATTTCTCAAATGCCTGTATGTTTAAGACTTATGGCAACAACATATCTTTGAAAAGCCTGTTTACTGATAGCTTTTATGTGCCACTCCTAGAAAAGAATAAAAATAAAATTTTCCTCTCTCCTAGAAGGATAGGTAGTTACCATAGACTAGATATTGACTTTACAAATATGTATACAATGGGGCACAAGAGTAAATATTTACACACCCCCCCCCTGGTAGAGCAATATCCTGTTTGGATAGCTTAATATGCTCTACATCTAGGCTCTTCAATGGGTAAGTTAAATAGGAATTATGGATATGAGATTGATAAGGCAAGAGTAAAGTTTATATCAAATGAAATAATACAAAAAACAATAAAATGCAATTAATATCCTGATTAAATATTTATTCAATCCCAGAGACCCACCACTGGTTTATACTTATAATGATATAATAAAAAGAACAAATAAGAATTATTATCACAAACCCACATCTACGTTAGATGCATTGAAATAAATGAGAATAAATACACTTTGATATGAATAATAATACCTATAAATCTCTACAATTATTTACAATGGTTAAAATGATGGAAGTGGTCTGAGCTTTCTACCCCCACTTGAATACAATGTACTTTAAATGATTTGGGCTATGTTTATTAAGTAAAAGATTTTAGGTTATACAGGAATATGCTTTAAATTAGGACGTTAAACCCCGCTTTATTTAAGTAAATAAAAAAAAAATTGTGCAAACATATTTCCAATATAAAAGTATTTCACTACATAATTAATAGTAGCTTTTGTACTTTAAATATATACCTAGGATGTTGCATTGGAACAAATACTTTATGGCACCTACATATGAGGTGCGGTATATATATTTGCCTTTCTCAATTGAGAAGTTCTTATATATGCATATATGAGCAGCACAAATGTACACTCAAAGCGATTCTAAATATAATGTTATTAATTGAATTGCTTACAAGAAATTTACAATAAAGTAGGTGCCACATTGACAATAATAACTTAAGGGCTATATGGGTAAATACGTTTAGATACTCAGCATGAGGTATCATATTAACCGATATATATATATCAAGTGTCTGTGCGCGTACATGCATATATATTTACATATATGATAATCTTAAGAAATAAAAAAAAAAATATAACTGCAACCATTGCTTGAAATACAACCCGGAGTGTATTATTATGAAACCATCAAGGTATCTATGATTTGTATTACTGAAATGTGGGTTGAAACTAATGAATAATAAGATTTTGAATAAAACTATATTATTATACCTATAATAACTGTAAAATCTAGTATATGCTAAAAACATTTTTTTTAATGATTATAACTAAATATATTCTTAAATATTGGAAATATCAAAGTTAATTAAATAACTATTTATGAAAATTTTAAAATAAACTTATTCAGGCATCTTCATCTTCTTCTGACTGGGCTTTGAGTGGGCTTAAAATTATATGGCTATGTAGCGAGGTTCATGTCATCGAGGCGTAGGTAGGGTGGTTTTTGTCAACTTCATGACTGGTCAGAACTGGCATGGTCACATCATGGCAATTTGGGCAAAGAAATGGCAGGTGCACTGGCTGGTTGTCTACCCCATGATCATTATGCAGGTGAATTGCTTCATATTCTTCTTTCTTGTTGGTTGGAGAGTCACAGAAATTTCAGGATGTTATCACTCTGGCATTAATTAACTGTATCTAAAAGATGTCCTTAGTTCTTAAAAAAACTACATAATAGGTTCCTTCTAGGAATATCAGTGATAGTTCTAGTCCAATGGATCGTGAAAGAAAATGAATCTCTCTGAGTGTCTGAATGACTGGAGAAATCTGAGGCTTAAATTAATGAACGAATAATCAAGAATGACTGAATCCCATGCACTATCTAAAACCTATTAAATCCATTCATTTCAGTACCAATTCAGGTACCCCCCCCCAAGAAGTAGGAGTCAGCCAACCATTTATTTGAGTTAATCATTTGGATCATAAACATTCCTTTCTATTTTCCCTTTTTCTTTTGTTTAAACTCTGTAAAACACGATTTTAACACTTAGTTTTCATCTTGGATTCTCAGACCACTTGTTTTAACAGATATTAATTCAGAAGAAATTTTATTTTATCTAAACAAATGGCATTTTAATTACACCATTCATTAATAACAATTCTGCTTTTTTGATTACAGATTTTTACCGAAGCAATCAAAATTTGTTGATTACAGAATAAGATTACAAAGTTTTTGAAGAAGTAATTAAAACAAAAATATGCAAGTATGTTGGAACAAATACTTTAATTATATTTCTTTTACCAATATATTCCAACATGTGACCAATTTGATTAATAAAGTTTGCTTTTCTCCATTTGTGTGTTTTTAAGAGAAAAGAAAAATGTATAACTATCAAATTACATGTAATATGATAATGTACAAGAAAAGAGAAATAAAATATATAAAAAAATACATGAATTTATTATATGCATATGTGTTTGCTTATAATATTTCCTTATCAATTTTGCTGTTTTTTTAACTGGTGTGTGTGGGTATTATATGCCCAGACCCAATTCCATTATTAATGTAGGACATTTATATATTTGTTATGCTTAATTATGATATAATTTATATATACAAATTTACTTATTATATCTATGTACCTGCTGTAATGCTCTTTACAGCAAACTTGTGCATGGAGATTTGATAATGCCTGGCACAATATATATATATATTTGTTTGTTAAAAAAAGAAGAGTTTACATTTTATTTCAAAAACATAGATAAATAATATATGTATGGATATGATAGAATTCATGCAATGAAAAGATGAGAGAGATTCATTTTATTCTTATTACTTAAACTCTTATCTGATAATATAAGTTAATACAATCTGTTTTCAAATATTTAACTTTTTTATGTGTGTTCAAGATTTAACTTGGAGATTTGGATAGAAAAGAGTTTAAATATAACAGATTTTTCTTTATGCTTGTTTAATTGTTTAGAGATTACATTTATAAATAAATAGAGATCAATTTTTATTTGATTACATTTTCTTCATCATTGTATATGATATTTCAAATCTCTCTTTCTGTTTCATATAGTATTATTGTCACACAACATATTTTTTGGAATTCCATACACATAGCTTTTATTATTATTTTTATTAATTTTAGTCAAAACTCTCCATATAGTAGTGTCATTCAGTGCCAACTAGAGTAATCAATGGATGCCAGAAGGCTTGTACATAAAATCCCTATCTAGTGATTTCTTATCCAATATCCCCAGACTAATTTCTGGCTTGTGGCCTTTGTCAGTGAGGAGCTTTGGATCTGAGAGTACTGCACCTAGAGAGGTGCTCTCAGATCCAAAGCTCCTCACTGATGAAGGCCACAAGCCAGAAATTAGTCTGGGGATATTGGATGAATAGTCACTAGATAGGGATTTTATGCACAAGCCTCCTGGCATCCATTGATTACTTTGGGTTGACACTGAGTGGCACTACTGTATGGAGAGTTTTGCTTGTTTTAATAACAGTAATGTTCTAGCATAAGAAATAGTGATCATGTGATGTTTAATTTTAGTCTACTGCAAATCTTGATTGTTTGTTATGTTATATTTTATTATTATGGTTATAATTTTTATTATAAACTAATAAGTTTAGAGTTGATTTAAAATCTGGTGAATCTGTCTAATTATTTCTTTTGGATGCCCACGATAATTTTGGTGCTTGAAGTTTGATCCAAAATCAAAACCATCTTGATAAGTGAAATAGAATTAGATATATGTATATTTTATAAATCATTATTAAATCCAATTAGGTATAAATCTTATTATTTGGTACTGTGTTTAAATATTTGTTTACTTATCTAAGTCAATTTTACTGGTAGAAATAATTTCATTAGTTCAGAGTTGATTATTTATTTGCTTATCTTGCTTGGTTACAAAAATCTTGATAGATTTTGTTCTGTCACTATTCAGAATGAACTGTCTTAATTACCTTTTTAAATTTCTTTGAAGTGGAGATCATATATTTTATTAACAAGTACAATTGAATATTATCTTTGGCTTGAATATTTTCCAATTATTGTCATGATTGGAGATTTAAGTAGATGAATAATATCAGTGATTATAAGTCAATAAATATCCACTAGAAACCTATGGTATATTTTATATAATGTGATTGAGTACTACAAAATGTAAAATTACCTAATATATTTATTGATAATAAATTCTTGTGGAGTGTTTCATTTTAGAATATAACTGAAGCAATAATTTCATGTTGATCTAATGTAGGGTATAAATGAAATGTTTATATTATATTTAACATTTTATTAAAATAGATAGAAAACTGGTAAAGGTTTATGTTATTTAAATATTATAAATATTGTATAGTTTGGAAAACATTCTCAAAATGTAATTATATTTATTTAGAAAATTGTTGATAAAACAGGATGTTATTAAATATTAAAGTGAATTTGCATTCCTATAAATAATATTAGATTAGTAAAATACGTCAGAATTTAGTTGTTTATTGATTCAAATTTAGTCTTATTCATTTATCAATCAAATATATGTCTAAAATATATATCATTGTTTAGGGCAATGAAGTATGATTTCACTGCTTACTGTAGTTTACTTTGGAATCGTGAATAGATTTGTTGATGTCTGAGGCGATGATCTCATTTGCTTTATTTAGTTTTAAATATAATCTGAATAAATGAGATTTTAATAGAGATTGTTAGTATTTTATGATAGGGTAGTGGACAACTTAAATGATTGTATATGGGAAATATTGTTATTGCCTAGTGTGATCAATAACTGAGATAGATAATTTTACACAGGTTCTAACAGAGTTACTATTTGTTAATGCATGTTTTGCTCTATGATAAATAATATAAATCTTAAGGGTATTTCTTTATGACAAATGTTGACTGAACAAATGTAGAGAGGTAGTGAGATAGAAAATCTATTATTATTGCGACACAGTAGCTACCCAATACTAGCCTATGATGTTCATATACATGTGGCAACTATTATAAAATGCCAAGTCAACTTTAGGGCTGTTATAAAATGACATTCCACATTTAGGCTAGATCTATATTATTGTGGATGATATCTCAATTCTGAGACATAGTAAAGTTTTTTTATGTTATCCTCTCTTATTATAATCAATAGTCTATTACAAAATGGAGACCAATGATTGGGCTATGTTTTATTCAGATTAAATTGGTCACCTCCCCGGCATCATCATTTTTATCATATTGCAATATATATAAATAAAGATACTGTTAACACTAACTGAAATAATCATACAAATATATAAACCATTATACAATTACAAATATCCAGTAACGCCCTCTGTATCATTTTAAAGTTCGCTATCATTGAGATATAGACTATTAAACAGAGGGTGTTACTGAATATTTGTAATTGATTGAAATGAATTGTGCTGAATATTTATAGATTATTGCCATAGGGTTAACAAATAAAGGTGAATCTTAAATTCAAATAGAAAAAGTTAATGCTTTCAAATTTAAAAATAACTTTTATTATAGTTATAAAAGTAATCTGAATAAAAAGAGCAATAAAATAATAAATAGATATAAAAAGTTTAATTATATATGCTAAACATGACAAATGCATGTACATGAGAAAGTGAATAGGCATGCATGTACTGAATACATATATTTAATTTTTGACAGAAGAAAACTACTCTTCTACTCATGTTCTATTGTCAATTTACAGAAAAATATCTGATATTTGTAAATAGTCAAAATCAGGATGATGTATTTGTATTGCAGAGTAATTTAAAAGATTTTTGCATTTTATTAGTATTTCTAATCAATAAATTTGTTAATTATTATTTCCAAGTTATTCCATTAAAATCATTTCATGCAAAATAGATTGTTTTTATGTGTATTTTCTCATGTTCACAATTGCTATAATCCTTGTAATTCCAAAACTGAGTTGGACATAATTGTAAATGTATGTGTTCAACATTTATAAATGGTGCTAAGGTAAAGATCACATTTAAAGTTCATTCACTTTATTTTATGGATTGTATGATGATTACTATTTTAGTGAGAACCAGTATACTCACATGATGGCTCAGAACATTGATGGTGATCAGTATTGATATAATAATCCTAACATTTTTTGATATAGGATTAATTTTATAATTGTTTTCAGCAATTATGTATGTGCATGTAGATAAAATATTGATGATTGCTTTTATATTATACTCTAAATTATCTATTGGCTAAATGATCATCAATCTAAGATTTTATATTTTGTCTTTTAAATTTATTCATAAAAAATAATTACTGACTCTTGATGTGTATTTCTGGTGATGATGCTATGTCTATCATTTATATATTGCATACATTATTTATTTCCAATATAGATTTTTGCTCCTTTTCTATGCTTAGTAAAAGACTTTCGTTTTTGTGGATGACTTCATTTTTAGAGAATAATGATTTTCATGTGTTACTTATTCACTGCAATATTATGCATCATACTGTTATAAATGGTACCCAATATGGCAGATGCATTGTTGGAAGGGTAGTTTTCCCCATCAAAAATTATATATTTATATAATACTATGTTATTTAATAATTGAATATATATATATAATAAAGTTAAATGAGTGGGGCTAGAAAAATTATTATTGTGAATATAAATAATTAATACTATAATAATGTTTCTTGTCAAGATTATGAGAATGGAGAAGTTTTGGTAATGTTTATTAAACATTAATGTCTTTATATTAAGTTTATCTTTCAAAGAAGAATGTAAAAGACTAGAGATATATACATATATATTATAATGGTCCGACAATCACCAAATATGATTGAAATGAAACTAGCAGAATGCTGGAGAGAAGATGCTACAAAATAAATTTCTTGTTTGTTCATCAATTATATAGTTTAACTGAGATTTTTCCAGAATCTGGAAGATAGTTGAAATTGAGTATAAATCCCAATATCTCCTTAAATATATCTTTTAGTTTTGTGTTATTTCTTATTATAATAATATTCAGTATTTATTTTGGCATTAAAGCTTGTAATTATTATACATGATTTAATATATTCTAATCTATTTATTTTCCCACAAAATTTTTGTTATTAAACAATTTAGCATATTAAAATTGCTTTTATATTATTGACATTTTTAGTAACATTCTTTAGTACTTTCATTTATATGTTACATTCCTGATTACAATCTATTTTTTTTGTTTTGATTGCAGTTCTGTTTAACAGAATTTAGTTGTTATTTTAAAATTACCCATGGATTCTTGGCTAAGAATAGGAAATTTTAGACAAGAAGAAACAAATATCTCTCTTGACATATCTGTGGATAGACAGCAAATTATGGTTTCATTCAAATGTAATATTGACAAGCAAGTTTCATCTAAGAGTGCAACAAAAAGAAAATATGATGTTTTTTTAAAATTGGGGCTTTACATATATTGGAAAAACAGATGCCCCTGATGTATTATGTGTTTTGTGTAATAAAATTATAGTCAACAGTTCAATATCTCCATCTAAATGTTGTAAGCACTTTGAAATAAAATACACTGATTATTAAAAAAAAGATATTCATTTTTTCTTAAAGAAACAATGCAAGTCCCTGGAAAAATCTACACTTCAAGTGACAACAATTGCTAAAAGTGAAAATAAAAATGTAACAGAAGCATTTTTTTTGCATGATTTACCACATTGCATGTAATGGCGAAGCTCATACAATTGGAGAGATACTTATTAAACCTTGTGTGAAAGATATTATATCCTGCATGTTAAATGAAGAGTTCACTGAAAAACTTGATTCAATACAATTACCCAATAACCCCGTTTCATGCCATATTAAAAATATTTCAACAGCTCTTAAGACACAACTAATTAATCAACTCAGACCTTGCAATAAATATGTATTACAAATGGATGAGTCAACCAATATCATAGGTCTTACCGTTTTACTGGTGTTTATGTGGTATAGATAACAATTTTGAGAAAGATTTGCTCATGTGTGACTAACTTCAAGAAAGAGCTACTGGAGAAGATATATTAATTTGTATTAATAGTTACATTACAAAGCATGAAATGGATTGGAAGAAATGTACTGATATTTGTATAGATGATGCATAAGCAATAGTAAAACAGATGAAGGATGTAGTTACACATATTTTGCTCCAAATACCACCAAAAGAGACTGCATTTTGTATAGGCAAGCATTGCTAACAAAAAAAAATATATTTAAAAACTATTTTGGATGATGCCATAAAAATGATCAATTATATAAAATCTCACTCATTTTAATTCAGATTATTTAAGGTCTTTAGTAATGAAATGGGTAGTGAACGTACTGCACTTTTACTACATACTGAAGGTAACTATCCAGAGGAAGAATATTGAGACTGTGAAATTTGCAATGAGTTATTACTTTTCTTTTCATTAAATAATCTGGGACAACATTGTGTTCTATTTTTAACAAATACTTAATAGTTGATAATTATTGTATATTTAGCAGATATTTTTACTAATTACAATGAAATTAACTTATTATTACAAGAAATAAATATTACAATTTTTAACATAAAACATAAAATTTTGTCTTTTAGTAGAAAGTTACAGTTCTGGATTTCTGAAGTTGAACAAAAATAAATTGATCTTGCGAATTTTTAACTGAAATAAATTCAAAAGAAGATGGCAAAGTTTCCAATGTATGTTTAGAACACTTACATGACTTGCAGTCAATCCTTTTTCAATATTTTCCAGAGCCCTCTGAGGACAATTCTTGAGTTTGTATTCCATTTAAAGTTACAGCTAATAGGATTTACACTAGTGATTATGAAAAACTAATTAATTTAATTGCTGACTCTGACTTACAACAAAAATAAAAAGACTTGCTATTAAATAATTTTTGGATAAGTTTAACAGAAAAGTAATAATGGGCTCAATGCCTGCTGAAATGTACCTCCATCTTCATCAGTAAGATAAGATCTGCATAATATTGCACAAGAAATTTTATTTCTATAGTAGTACATCATCATTTACTTGATTGACTAAGATTAGTATATAACTTTTAACCTCTAATTAAGAATAATTAGATACCTATTTTCTGACAACTACTGGATGGCTAGTTAACTTCACAATGAGTCGACTATGTGAAAAAAGATGTTTGGGGAGTGAAAAAATTTCAAGATTCACCACATCTGTATTCGAATTCTAGGTCACGAGTATGGAAATAAGTGCATTAGCACAATTGCTACAAGGCGCTTCCGGGTTTAATGAAAAGCTCAGAAGTATATATATACACAGAATGCATTATTCTGCGTTTGAGCTTACATAAAATATATTCTATTTATCACACTTTAGCACAATTAAAAATATTACTTAAATAAAAATAATTAATTCATTAGTTTTAATTATCAATTAATAATCCGGTTCCCGGGCATTTGACACTTAATTTAAATTATTTCATATTAGTTTAAATTTTCAAAAAATAAAACATTCTTTTAAAACTGTCATAAATATTTATTTCTCCACGGGCAATAAAAATGATTGAATACTATAAATTTAAACACACTTTAACAAATTATTTTTGGTGATAGTCATATATTTAAAAATAATAAACATTATTTTTTTGTGATTTTAAAAGCGTTTTAAATTAATCATCATTAAAATATGGGTGCGAGAGGGAGAAAATTTATTTGTAGATCAAAAACAATAATGTGTAACGTTTGGAAAGCTAAGTTCTTTTTTTAGTTCATCCTTTTAATTTTCTTAATTTATTTAAAACATATTAAAATATAATCTATCTTTTATTACTCTGTTATGCGAGTTTATGAATAATTTCGTAAGGGGAAGTTTTTTATGCACAAATAAAAAAAAAATTTAAAAATTTCAATGTCTGTGCTTTTTTTTAAAAAAAGTATGTAATTACTAAATAGATTAATGAAATCAATTTTATCTATGAACATTTTATTAGCTATCTTTTTTTTTTTAAAGATGGTTGTGTAGACTGGAAGAAAACTTCAGACGAGAAATTCGGTAAATATATGGAGTTCATATATTGATATTAATTGGCTTATCTTAGCATTACAATTAATTTATAGTTACACATTTTATTTTATTAGAAATATTTTGATTAACTTGATTATGATGGAAGACAATAAATATTAGGGATAAAGCTTTCTCTGATAGGTGGGATAGGTATGAAGATAGCACCAGAGAACTGAAAAATAGCTTTAGGGAAGTTATACAAGCTATGGAAGCTTATGACAATAAAATGGGGGAAATTGTTGATGAATTAGTTAAAAAAAAAATGGTGAAAATAATTAAGAAATAACAAATAGACATTATCAAAATTTGTGGCAATGAAAATAAAAATAGAGGATGTATAAAAATAATAATTTTGATGTTAATGACTCTTTAGCTATCGATATTTTAGTAAAGAATAATGAAGAATATTCAAAGCAGCAGATTAATAAAGGTATTAATGATTATAGAGAGGTTGAGTTTTTTGGATAGTAGTGAGAAAAAAGTTGCTTTAAATGATGAAGTTCATTTGAAAGAAAAATCTGCTAAGAGTTCAGATAATAATTATAAAGATTTATAACAAGATGAAACTTTTAAAACCAAAATGGTTTTACTGTCATGAAATACATAATTGTGAGCATAAATATTTTGATTGAGAATGTAAGTATCTTATTTCATTGCAGTTTAAGGAAAATTTTAATATGGTTAAACATTTAGAACAAATGTATCAAATCAAATGTCATATAAGAGTATGAAAATACATTATATTTTTATAGTGTAGATATAAGATTTGTAAGTAGTTCTGAAACTTGGAATTTAGTGAGATGAGATTATGAACTTAATCTACAACATTTATTTTATGATAAGGAATATAGAAGTAGTATATTGAAAACAAAGCTTACCCATCTTATGGAAAATTACCAAATTGTAAACGGTTAGAGTTAGCCATGTATATGTAGATAAATTATTAGTTAATAAAATAAATAAAGGCATTAAATGTTTAACTCATCATAAAGTCACTAATTTTGAAAAGTTTATTGAAAATAATGCAACTATACCAAAAAATTAATTTATGAGAAGAAAGATCTTATAAACTTAATGAAGTGAATAAAAATGATAAGAAAATGATGTTGTATAACATAGATTCTGATATTTTAAAATTGTATAAATTTTCTATAGTTGTATGAGATCATTATATCAAGAGATATTACTAAAAATACCTGTAATACAGTAAACAATGAAGAAATTCAGCTCGTAACATTTTATAGATAATGATAGTAGGGCTAATGCTATATATTTAATCTATAATTATAATGATTTGGAAACTTTTACTTCTTGTAAGTCTATTGTAAAAGATAAGAATTATTATAAATTTAAGAATATATATATATTGTAATGGTAAAAATTGTCCCTCCATGTAACAAAATCTAGAACACAGGCAAAACATACTAAAGCTGATTGAATCCGGATACTGAGATCCAGAATCCGACCAACATTCAATCCTTTCACCTCTGCTCAATGATCTAATACCCTATGGATGACATTTCTCAACGTACACAGACACTCAATTTACACTCGGTCCGGCAGTCACCCCCAATAGAACAAGAGACTTATAATTTAACTAATTTATCACTGATTTGGTCAGATATATACACACAAGACTAAATGGTTAATTAAACTATCAATGATTGATCATGAAATTTAATAAAATAGTCTACCTATAGATATAATGATGTACATGCAAATTAAATCTAGAGTTGGATAAAATGAATTCACGGACAATAAAATATGCAACCGAGTTACGATTTAATAAAACCTTAACAAATATTAAATCAAAACATACAAAATTATATGATGAGAACATGAGCTATAACGCTCGCAGGCATTAGACAACTAATGAGATTAATGGTATATATCTCATTATAAGCGTTTAATAAAGTGTAGTACGGTATTGGAATTTCATGCCTATATTAATTAACATGCCAAATTTCTAGCTCTTTTGTAGTCTGCTAGATCATACGGAACTTTACAGCCAAAGTTATATAACTAACTATAATAGCGCTCCTATGGCATCTATCTATATAAAGTTAAATTGAGCATGTAATTAGGCTCAGAGATATGCAGGTTAGAGTGTTAACCTAGATTAGGAT
Organism: Epiperipatus broadwayi; assembly: GCA_028023455.1. Lineage (NCBI taxonomy): Eukaryota > Metazoa > Onychophora > Udeonychophora > Euonychophora > Peripatidae > Epiperipatus > Epiperipatus broadwayi. Next base: position 6,343,196 of record JAQFVV010006198.1, read on the forward strand.
ATACTCTAATGCTAGATAAGCATTTAATATAAAAGGAGAGAAAACTGGCTTATAATAGGTTTACCTATATCCTCTATGGCACATATTAAAATATTAATTAAGCAAAAAGGTGCGAATGGGTCATTATTCACGGGCTTCAGTCTCCAAAGACTCGGTTTGCCCTAAAACTGCTCAACTTGCTACGAATAAGAACATTAGTAGTTCAGGGGAGTCGGATAAGCATTATGAGTCATCTAGGTCCTTGTACCCTAGTTCTAAAAGTTATGTGCTTTAACCCGAACTAAAGTGGATGAGTGTGGCCTCCACCAGCACGTCATCAAGAATCATGCAGCAAGCAGATAAGTGTACATTGCGTACTTTGTAAGGACACATCCGCAACTTATGCATATAAATAACGCAAATGTGTAAAATTATATTACCATGCCTTAAAATTAGATAGCGTTTATTTGCATATCTATACAATCCAGTTCTCAAATTTAGTATTTCAAATATACTATTTAGGGACTAAATTAATTAGTAACCTAGTTTAATATTATCACCTGCATTTCAACATATATATAAATCTAAGAAGGGCAAAGCATATTTACGGAGTAATTACGAATAAAACATTAAAATATGCTTTGGGAATATCGCTGTGGCTAGTTCCGATGATATATGAGTTATATATATAAATAGTTATAATTCATAACTAGAATTAAGCAAACTACATAAAATAACTAGATAACTGATTATTGTAATATTAATACCCAAAACTTAATCAGTAAAATAATAATATGCTCGAAACAGCGAGTGGGAATGAAGAATAATAATTCAATTATTTAATATTTATTATAGTGAAGATTTGAAATTATCTTCACAAATCGATAAGCTAAAATTATATTTATAAATACTTGCGGTTTTGAGTCATTTGGCACATTAAATACATCTAATATTAAAATGATAAAATCATAGAATAAATCAAATAGATTTAGAAATAGGCATAAAGGACCCCAGAAAATTATACATTTAAAATAGAATATTAAAATTTTACATTTTAAAAGAGAATTTGAGTTATACATTTAAAAAGAGAATTCAAGTTTCACAATCAGGCAAGATTTAGCATTTTACAATCAGGCAAGATTTAGCATTTAACAATCTTCTTTGTAGATTTTAGTAAAGGAGTTTGGGAAAGGCAGATTTAATAAATAGCTAGCTTTTAAAAGAAAGAAACGAAAGTCACAGTTTATAAACAGAACTCTGAGAGAAAATTTACCGTTCAGTTATTTCCATTGCAGTTAGTTTCTGGAGCGCTTGGGGGGATATTAAGATGACATTTTTGACGATGATGTAAAGTTAATAGAGATTTTCCACAGGCTACTTTTGCTTTGCTGATGTAGGCATTAGTTTTCATTGTACCACAGAGTTTTCCTCCGTCTCCGGTCAAGGAGAGGGGTGATTTAGTGCTGTTCTATTCGATCATTTTGAAGGTAAAACCGGTGTGGGTTCAGCTTACAGTTCACTTAATATATATGTGATCTCTCTTGGTAACAAAACTTTTAGTATTTATACTTTTTAAACTCTGTACACCTGTTAATTTTTGTGAGTTTGAATGTAGCTGAAAAGTCCATTTATTTATTTTGGCAAAACATATTTAATATTTACAACTGGTAAAAAAACTCATTTATTTATTTTCAAAAAACATTTTCAATTATAACCAAGTAATTTAGATTTTGTTTTCCTGCCTATTTTGTTATTAACATTTTATATTTACCGAATCAAGACCATGCCTATTTTAGGACCAATGTGTGACCTATTTCGACAATTGTTTACAAGATCAAATGTTAGTTACTTTCATAATTAGTAGAAGACTAATTTTATAACCATATGTGTAGAATAACAGGAAATATATGTATGCAATTTCAATAATAAAGCAATACAGGTGCTAAATAATTTAACTAAAATATTTCTTAAACTAGAAATATTTATAAAATGAATATACATATCTGTAATCTATACATATACTATTAAACTACAGACATGCTGCTCACATATATATATATACGTAATTCCGCATATATAATATACATATACTATTAAACTACAGGCATGCTGCTTGCATATATATACATAATTCTGCATATATAATAATTTAATGTTATTCGAATGGGTACTCTGAGAGGGTTTAAACCTGGCATATGGATAAATGTGTGGGTAAAATAAGTGAAATGGGAAGATGGATGAAACTGACCGTTTCATATCCCCAAACTTACTTAAAAAAATTTAAAAAATGCCCTTACTTAATCTGAATTATTAATGATCAATGATCAAATCTTGGTTTTCATCTAAACAACCAAATTCAAAACTCTACTCCTGTCATAATATATCTCAATGTATCTCACACCCTGCTTAGCTACTACTGTCATGATCCCCCCACAATGACAACTTAGATTAGAAATAGATATATAAAACAACAAAAAAAAAAACTTCCTAAGCTAATTGGATAATATAAATGTATATATATAAAACTATATTTCTAAAGTGATACCAAAAAAAAATGTAAAATTAGATGTCATTAGTAAACCCCAGGGTGGGTTAGTCAATTTACAAGGGGAAAGGTAGGGGTTTGATCCATGCACATCCTATGATTGTTTAGGTAGGATCATGGGGTTGATTGATATCTGGCTTTAGTCTAGGAGGATGGTACAATCATACAACCATCATCTTACTTTTCAACACCCTCTTATCTTTCCACATCCTATTTACATATGAGTGTTCTCCCCTTGGCATCACTCTTGTGGTTTTAAGTTTAAATCTGATCTTGGCAGCACACCAATCTCTACCTCTGTAAATATGCTGGTAATGTGATATTTTGATCAGGGGTTGATCCCATTCATCAAATAATCAGAACACATGAAACCCAGATGATTTATCTGGTGGGTTTTTTCTAAACACTGTTGAGAGGTTAACCATGAATTAGCCCAGCCAGATGGTTTCCTAATGGTCCTCCAAGGTTCACAGCAAAACCAACACTTCATCAGACCAGGAGCCACAGTCTGATTTTCATCTAACCTACTAGAACTGCTTTGGATAAACCTATGCTGCTTTGGATAAACCTATGCTCCTGTCTGAACAGCTGCCTAATTTCTAAGTACTGGAGGTCTGCCTGGCCAGCAATGAAGGTCTCTGAAATCCCACTTGACCAAACTGCCCACCATATGGGTCCACACTGCCAACTGTTGTTATTTCAGGGATTTGTGGTGTGGTTTAGATTTTACTAGACATCTATCAATACCATTCAGGACTTCCTGACCAGAGTGATATATCATCCTACATTAATGTTCCAGTAGTGCCACACTCCATCTCACTGTGTTACTACTGTTACCAACCTCCAGATCAATGATATTAAAGTTTTTGGCTCCACTCAATATTCCTAGCTCAGATGGACCTTCCTTAGTTTCTTTCTCTTCCTGGTGAAGCTCTATTTGTTCAATTATTTCACCTAGTAATTTAGCTGGACTTACTATCTCTGCCTTTTCTATTTCTTTTGTTGGAATATTTTCCACTTCGGTGATTATTTCTGAAAGTAGTTTTTCTCTTTCTTCAATCATTTCTAAATCGACTATAAATCTTTCTGTTCCATCACTTACAGCTTCCAGTTTTTCTGCTCTCCTTAAAGGCTCCATAATTTCAGGTATGATCGGCACTATATCTTCCTCACTTAATGGAGTGAATTTAATAGTTTCCTTTCCCATAACCATGGCCTCTTTCTCATTAGCAATTTCTACCCCCAATCTCTCTAAAGCACTTGGCTCGACCTTTTCTTCAATGGCGCCTAATTTAATCTTTTCCACTGGTATATTTATCTTTTATACATTCTCTTTCTGTAACTAATGTTATCTGTGTCTCAATCTGTTCGTCAGTTCCAGCTTCTCCTTTGGCAATTTTAAAAATTTCTCCTAGTTTTTCTGAAGGTGGGCTCAAAATTTCTATAGCTTCCCTTATAACCTCTATTTCTTCCTTCTTAGCCTCAACTCCTGTTTTCCACTTCCTTTGGTATAATTTGGGTTGTAAGTTGTACAGTTTTCGTAACCTGCTCTAATTCAGCCATATGCTCTGGTTTGTCTGTTTTATCCCTTTCTTCTTTCCCGGTACCATTACTATCTGTGGTATACTCGGCTGATTCAGTACCTTCCTTCCTTATCCTCATCTCTATCTCTTTCTTCATTACCTCTTGCTCACATTGACCTTTCTTGGTTTCTACTATACTCTGGTACATCTGATCCTCTGTACTCTCTTGCTTGTTCAACTCCTCTCTTCTATCTACATTATTCCCCTTTTCTTTCTGATCCATTCTTTCCTTTTCTTTCCTTTCTTTCTGATCTATCTCTGGAGTCTTTAAGACTGTATCTGCCTTTAACTCCCCTAAAATTTTCTGTTGCACTTTGCTTTCTCCCCTATCTCTGGCCTCCAATCTTTCCAGGAGTTTCATCATATTCCGGCTGTTCTCTTACAAACTCTCCTGAATCTTTGCCTCCAGACTTTGGTGCATTTCCATCATGTTTTGGTTCATGGCTTTTAGGCTTAGATCTCTCTCTTTCAACCTCCTTGACTCTTCTCTCATGTGTCGGGTGAGCTCAGTGAGGAAGTCTGCATACTATGGAGGGTTTTTTGAAATATATAGGGTTCTTCTATCTTTTTCTCAGTACCATTACCCATTCTTTCGTTTTACAATATTTACTTACTATGGCTTATCACCACTCTTCCCCCTCCAGAAATGGTTTTACCTATGATCCCACTCTCTAATAACCTCAGCCTACTTCTAACTTGCCCTATCTCCATTATGTATAGTGTCATACTTAACTCCAAAACAATTTAGTTAAATTACAATAGCTATGCCCAATATGGTTATTAATTTTTTCTGCCTAATATATATATAGTTCATAAATTACATATACTAGAAATTTGAAAATATAAGCTATATAAAATTCACAAATCAATATTTAGTAAAACAAAATTAATTCTTACCAAGTGCCTGTTTCCTTTTTAAATCAACTGCAATCATTTCTACTAATACAAAAAATTATAAAGATTTATTATTGTGTTCAATATTATTATTATTACTATGCCAGTTTTAATTTTATTTGAGTATCCATACAATAGTATAGTTTATTGATCTTGCCCAACTCGTTTCATCGTCCATATCCAACTCTTTAAAATATTACCAAAAAAAAACGTTGGACTTTCTCTATTATTATTAATATGCTTTTCTCACTCCTGATGACAACATTTATTATGAGAGACATATAGTCTTCTCTGAGCACCAGTCATCAGTGAGCAAGTAAAATTAAGCCTATGCACATCATATATCAAAAAAAAATTCTTTAACCACTCTAATAACAATGGAGTATTTCACTTCAATCACCCTATGTGTATATATCAACTCTGTGCCAGCAAAGGAGGAAAAAATACGTTTGAAACTCTCCAATATATGCCAATAAAACAAAACATTTTACATATATATAGTATGGGAGAAAAATATTTTATATCCACATATTATTTTATAATTTGAACCTGCGACTAACGGGATTTATGATTTGACAAAGATTGAACCCAAACAAAAGAAACATTTTTATTAATACATGATTTATCCCACGTCGATATTATAAACATACATATTTCTAGATAACAAAAGTTATGGCATATTAAAAAAAAAAAACTGGAAAAATTTCATATATATAGTTACTGACACAGAGTGTGAAGATATGTACCAACTCAGTGTATTCAATAGATTACTATTCCCCAATAAAGTATTCAAACCTGGACGAAAAATTCTATATGCATTAATGAGTCAATATATACATAGTTATGCACACACATACATGCATATTAAGTGTGTGAATTAGATCAAGACCTTATGCTTGGATATCTGGAAATGTGTTTAAAAAATTTATATCACATATATAAAAACAAATTTTATATATCTTTAAAAAAAAACTCTTCTTACTTTTTTTTTTTAAACCGAAATTGTCATTTAGTTATGTGCATGTTTACATTATAACATCCATATTGTCGCATTAAAAACTCGAGAAAAATCAATACATATTTTTGGAAATAAAAATTTAGCACACATATATATGTTTATCCCCTTCCTATATTTTCTCTCTGACCACCTGCATTCAATTAACGGTCGTGTAAAACAATTACCGAAATCAAACATCTGGGCGTTTATAATCCAAGAGAAAAAAAAATTGTACAAATATATATTTCTTACTTCCACATATATTCGATTCAAGGTAGTAGAAAAAAAATTAATGAATCGAGCAAAAAAAAAAAAAACCAATACCTATATATATATTTTCCACTCACACACATTCAATTTAGTGTTCTGGAAATAAATTAACAAACTTGATCAAAAAAAACAACAAAACTAATATATATATTTTGAGGAATTTTTCCCAAAAAAAAAACTTTCAAAACCTATTCTACTCTGGAGTTAGAACTCAGAAAAATATTTTACTCAGGATATATGTGATTACATCATTAAAATTCTAGAACCTGGAGAGAAAAATTTATACATATATCAATTAAAGGGAGTGTGGGCATACTATCCGAAGTTCTTAATTTGCAGCATCAGAACTCAGAAAAAAAAATTATACACACATATATGCACATCCCTTCTCTCCACATATATTCGGTTCAATTCACATACACACATATACACAGTCAACATGCTTTCAGGTGTGGGCCATGGAAGTAATCGAATAGTCTCACATTTGGACGTACAGAACCCATGAAAAATTTTATATATGCATTTTTCCTCTTTCATGCCGAGATTCATTCATGGTTTGCTCAGGGTCATGTAAATAAGTAACTGCCCGTGTTTGGAGATCAGAACCCGGGGGAAAAAAACCTATGTAACAGTAAGAATTGTCCCTCCATGTAACAAAATCTAGAACACAGGCAAAATATACTCAAGCTGATCGAATCCGGATACTGGGATCCAGAATCCGACCAACATTCAATCCTTTCACCTCTGCTCAATGATCTAATACCCTATGGAATGACATTTCTCAACGTACACAGTCACTCAATTTACCCTCAGTCCGGCAGTCACCCCCGGTAGAACAAGAGACTCATAATTTAACTAATTTATCACTGATTTGGTCAGATATATACACACAGACTAAATGGTTAATTAAAGTATCAATGATTGATCATGAAATTTAATAAAATAGTCTACCTATAGATATAATGATGTACGTGCAAATTAAATCTAGAGTTGGATAAAATGAATTCACGGACAATAAAATATGCAAATGAGTTATGATTTTAAATATTACCAATTTAATAAAACATTAACAAATAATAAATCAAAACATACAAAATTATATGATGGGAACGTAAGATATAATGCTCGCAGGCGTTAGACAACTAATGAGATTAATGGTATATATCTCATTATAAGCGTTTAATAAAGTGTAGTGTGGTATTGGAATTTCATGCCTATATTAATTAATATGCCAAATTTCTAGCTCTTTTGTAGTCTGCTAGATCATACGGAACTTTACAGCCAAAGTTATATAACTAACTATAATAGCGCTCCTATGGCATCTATCTATATAAAGTTAAATCGAGCATGTAATTAGGCTCAGAGATACGCAGGTTAGCGTGTTAACCTAGATTAGGATATACTCTAATGCTAGATAAGCATTTAATATAAAAGGAGAGAAAACTGGCTTATAATAGGTTTACCTATATCCTCTATGGCACATATTAAAATATTAATTAAGCAAAAAGGTGCGAATGGGTCATTATTCATGGGCTTCAGTCTCCAAAGACTCGGTTTGCCCTAAAACCGCTCAACTTGCTATGAATAAGAACATTAGTAGTTCAGGGAGTCAGATAAGCATTATGAATAATCTAGGTCCTTGTGCCCTAGTTCTAAAAGTATGTGCTTTAACCCGAACTAAAGTGGATGAGTGTGGCCTCCACCAGCACATCATCAAGAATCATGCAGCAAGCAGATAAGTGTACATTGCATACTTTGTAAGGACACATCCGCAACTTATACATATATATAACGCAAATGCGTAAAATTATATTACCGTGCCTTAAAATTAGATAGCGTCTATTTGCATATCTATACAATCCAGTTCTCAAATTTAGTATTTCAAATATACTATTTAGGCACTAAATTAATTAGTAACCTAGTTTAATATTATCACCTGCATTTCAACATATATATAAATCTAAGGAGGGCAAAGCATATTTGCGGGGTAATTATGAATAAAACATTAAAATATGCTTTGAAAATATCGCTGTGGCTAGTTCCGATGATATATGGGTTGTATATATAAATAGTTATAATTCATAACTAGAATTAAGCAAACTACATAAAATAACTAGATAACTGATTATTGTAATATTAATACCCAAAACTTAATCAGTAAAATAATAATATGATCTCAAAACAGCGAGTGGGAATGAAGAATAATAATTCAATTATTTAATATTTATTTTAGTGAAGATTTGAAATTATCTTCGCAAATCAATAAGCTAAAATTATATTTATAAATACTTGCGGTTTCGAGTCATTTGGCACATTAAATACACCTAATATTAAAATGATAAAATCATAGAATAAATTGAATAGATTTAGAAATAGGCATAAAGGACCGCAGGAAATTATATATTTAAAATAGATTATTAGAATTTTACATTTTAAAAGAGAATTCGAGTTATACATTTTAAAAGAGAATTCGAGTTTCACAATCAGGCAAGATTCAGCATTTTACAATCAGGCAAGATTTAGAATTTAACAATCTTCTTTGTAGATTTTAGTAAAGGTGTTTGGGAAAGGCAGATTTAATAAATAGCTAGCTTTTAAAAGAAGGAAATGAAAGTCACAGTTTATAAACAGAGCTCTGAGAGAAAATTTACGTTCAGATATTTCCATTGCAGTTAGTTTCTGGAGCACTTGGGAGAATATTAAGATGACACTTTTGACAATGATGTAAAGTTAATAGAGATTTTCCACTGGCTACTTTTGCTTTGCTGATGTAGGCATTAGTTTTCATCAGACCACAAAGTTTTCCTCCATCTCCGGTCAAGGAGAGGGGTGATTTAGTGCCGTTCTATTCGATCATTTTGAAGGTAAAACCGGTGTGGGTTCGGCTTACAGTTCACTTAATATATATATATGATCTCTCTTGGTAACAAAACTTTTAGTATTTATACTTTTTAAACTCTGTCCACCTGTTAATTTTTATGAGCTTGAATGTAGCTGAAAAGTCCATTTATTTATTTTAGCAAAACATATTTAATATTTACAACCGGTAGAAAAACTCATTTATTTATTTTCGAAAAACATTTTCAATTATAACAAGTAATTTAGATTTTGTTTTCCTGCCTATTTTGTTATTAACATTTTATATTTACCGAATCAAGACCATGCCTATTTTAGGAGCAATGCATGACCTACTTCGACAATTGTTTACAAGATCAAATGTTAGTTACTTTCGTAATTAGTAGAAGACTAATTTTATAACCATACATGTAGAATAACAGGAAATATACGTATGCGATTTCAATAATAAAGCAATACAGTTGCTAAATAATTTAACTAAAATATTTCTTAAACTAGAAATATTTATAAAATGAATATACATATCTGTAATCTATACATATACTATTAAACTACAGACATGCTGCTCGCATATACATATACATAATTCCGCATATATAATAATTTAATGTTATTTGAATGGGTACTCTGAGAGGGTTTATACCTGGCATATGGATAGATGTGTGGGTAAAATAAGTGAAACGGGCAGATGGATAAAACTGACTGTTTCAATATATATGAATAATATTATAATATAATATTATACCAACGATGTTGATGTTAAGTTGTAAATTTTAAAATAACAGCATTAAGAAGTATATTTTTTAATTGATCTGTTGACACAAAATTCTTAAAGATATTGTATGTTATTATTACTATGATCATTCTAATTGTCCAATAGAGATCTCAAAATTGAAAAAATTGTTCATAAACATATTACTTAAGAAATTGTCCTTTTAATTACTTGAACACTGACTTACAAGTTTATTATTTAATTATCAACATTTTTTAAATAAACAATTGATGTTACGAATTCTGTGGTGGCATTGATATGTTGCCATAGCCATAGACTTCAGATAATGGCTAGTTTTACCTTTCCATGTTTATTAGTTTATCACTGAAAAATATTATGAAAAGATAAGAAGTTATTTTCAAGAAAATGAAGGTATCTTTTGTAACTTTCCATTTTGCATCATTATTTACATAATAAGGCAAAAAATAACCATAGCAACCATCAAATGACCTGAAGTCATATCCTGTCATTAGAAAAGGTTTTGTCTGCAATTACTATGTTCAATCATTCTAAAAAACTTTCCATAATAATTATTTAAATTTAAAAAAAAATAATAATAATAATTTTCTTTTAAAATGAATTATATTATTTTTCAAGCAAATATTATTATATATATGTAACTTTTAAGCAAAACAAATCTATTTTAAAACATAAAGTTTAAAATGTTAATAAGAAATCAAACAAACATCTATGCAAATTTTTTTTTCATTACTATTTCACTATAACTAATTCATTAACGCTAGTAGAAATCTTTGTTTTTTTTAAATTTTATAACTAATTAATTATTTATATAAATTATTCATGCAGATATGTACATGTTTTTAGAATGTATTTTAAATAAATAAAAATGTATTGAATGAGAAAAAATATTGATTTTATAGAATTTTATTGGATGCAAAAAAAAAATGTCAATATAATTTTTAAAATAAAATCATTCACACAATGAATATATCTAATTAGTTATACTTATAATAAAGCTTTTCAGAATACTATATATATAAAGGTAAGAATTTTTATCAATATATTAATATCTAAATAAGCTAAACAAAATTTTTTAAAACATTTATTTGAATTGTTCGTTTTCACCCATATTTACAATATCATTTCCTTTACATAAATTTTTTTTAGCTTATTTTCATCCATCTCTTAATTAAATAAAATAATGAAGTATAATAAGAAACAAATTATCCAAAATAGATAAAAAATTATTAATTCAAAATATTATAGTATTCATTTCTTTAATTAATAGTTAATCTCTATCAATATGAATTTTTAAACTTAATTAAATATCAAACGCTTACTAAATTCAGCTAAATCTACTTATTAGGCAACTAAAATTACATAACCTGAATTTCATCAATAAATAAACTAACTAATATCAAAAACTAATATTTACAGGTAAATGTTAACTAATAAATTAAGGCACAAAATAATTTGGCAATTGATTGGGACTATAATAATAAATATAGAAAATGTTTTTTTTATTTTTTATAAATAGCTTATATGAGTCTATTATTTGTTAATAAGAACAAGAATTATATAAAATTATTCTCACTTTAAATTTCAGACTATAGTTATATTTTATAAAATAAATTAAATATAAATTCAATTTAATTATTTCTGATAAAGATAACATCTTTATAAGGAGCTGAAATTCTATATTAAGGAAATTACCTTAAAAATATTTACAAATAATTGTCCAATTCAAATCCATAAAACTTATTTGTAAGATATAAAGCAAAATAATATTTATTCACTATTTATGAGATAACTATCAGTTTCAAACTTCTTGCATTAAACATTGCTTTTATCCCATCTAAGCATTTTCACCTATCTTTTGCTTTATCCTATGAAGTTCTTTATACAAGTTGAAACATTTCTTAAAATTATGTTTCTATGGGTAACTGACTTAGGGAGTTTTAATAACCACTAAATCATCCCTTGAATGGAATCAGGCATTGAGAAGCTTGTTTTACTACTCATTTTAGTTACATTTTTTCAAACTTTTTCTAAATCTTTATTACAATCACTTTTTCAGTTATTACGGACATTGGAGTTTTGAACAAAATAGGCTCATCATGATCAAAATGCAAATAAATGGGAGGTTGATTCATTTTGTGTTAAATTTATATAAATAATAACTTCCTTTAATTTATTAACCCAATTTTTATGATTTTCTTCAAGGTAAACTCTAAATAAGTATTCTACTTCTTTCATATTCCTTTCATATAGATTGATTGTGGATTATGAATAAAAGTGAGAATATGATTAATTCCTTAACGTTTTAGCCAACTCCTTCTCTCAATTGAATGATGAAATAAAATAAACCAGGGAATTCAAAATTTTGCATGGTCTTAATAATATTTTTTGCATTAGCTTTATGAGTAGGATAGATTAAAATATATTTTGAGAATAACAGTATATCATAGGTCTATAGTGTCTATAAAGACAATACACATAATAAATTAGTTGATTTCTAATGCATAATGGTATTATTATCCTCCATGACTGTTCATGGCTTTCCTTTACTTTATAATGTAAGAAGTTTTGAACTATTCTATATTTTAATATAATTTTACATTTAATCACTCTTTTAATCACTGCATATTCAATCTTTGCATTCAAATATTGAATAATAGAATTCAATTTTGAATGTTGCAGTTGCAAAACTGATAAATTTTTGAAATCATTTTCAGTAGAATGATCATGACCATGAGGAAAATATTATCTAGACTTATGTGTCTATTTTGATAGATTCCTTCTTAGAACATCTGCTACAATATTATCCTTTCTTTTACAGTACTCTATCTTATTATTAAATTGCCCTAGAAATAAATTACACCTAACTACCCTTCACTATTCAAAAAGATCAGGTTGATAAACTCTAAATTCTTGTGATTTGTAATAACTGAGCTTCTGAAAAGCTCATATGGCAATCAAGGCTTTTTCTGTATAGTGCAATTCTGCACCCTTCAACAATCTACTTAAGAAATCTAAGACACAGATCTTCTCCTGGTCCAACTGGAATAAAACTACTCCTACAGCATACCCACTACTGTTTGTTTACCCATAAAGTATTTCTTGGAAATAGTATTTAAAAACTTTGATTTTATTCTTTCAAATTCTATGGAGTGGTTTGCAGTCCATTTCCATTTCTCAACTTTCTGGTTTGCAGTCCATTTCCATTTCTCATCTTTCCTTAACAATTTTGATAAGTCAATGGTGTTATAAGCAAAATTTTCCTAGAATCTGTGGTAAAAATGCAAACACCAAGAAAAGAAAGTAATTGCTTTTTATTTTTCAGAGTAGTAAAATTTCTGAATGAATTTAGATGTTATCAGGATGTGGTTTTATCCCATCAGAACCTATGAGGTGTCCCAGAAAATCTATCTCCTTAACAGCTATTTTACTTTTTTTGTAAATTTATCTTAATATATTTTTTTTTCACATTCTTTCAAAAATATATTTAGATAAAGAAATTTCTACAAGATGTTCTCCGAAATGATTACAACATTATACATATATGGTAATAAAACTTTTGACTTCATTGGATAATATATTATCCAAACATCTTAGGAGACCATCCCCAGTGTTTTCGAGTCCAAAAGGCATTCCTTCAAAAACATATGAATAGCTTTCATTTTTAAATGCAATATGCTTTTGATTATCATCATGCAAGTATACATGTCAATAACTAGCTGTTAGGTCAACAGTAGAAAATATTTTTTTATCTTTAAACCAAATAAATAACTCTTGCACAGTTGAAGAAACCTTATGCTCTGAATTGTTAACTGATTCAAGAATCTCACATCTAAACAATTATGCATGAATCCTTCCTGTTTACAGACAACCCCCAATAAACTATTATATGCTGAGGGATGTTTTCTAATAATTTTTCACGTCATCATTTGATCAATTTGTTTTTGCACCTCAGCTTTGCATTGGTGAGGGATAGGGTAGCTTTTACACTGAAATAGACTATAGTTCTTCATGTGTATCCTACATACATATTCTTTCATAACACCAGGTTTCTTAGAAAATACATCATTATATCTACAGAGTAACTGGAAAAACTTTTCTTTAATGTTGTCATCCAACTCAGTAAATTTACACATTTTCATCTGTAAATCTTTGGATGGTAATAAACTGAAATTTTGAATGGATACTTTCCTATTAAACTTACATCTTTACTCTTTTAAAATTAATTATTGACTAACATAATAACACATCCAAACCAATTTATGAAGTTGGATCCCATTATAACCTCATGAATAAGTCCAGTCATGATCAAAAATATTTTACTCTACAATTATCAAATTAATCTTAACATTTAACCATACCCGCTGAGCAAACAATTTTGCCTTATGACCATTGGGTTTACCTCAACATAGTACAGGAGTTTCACACTCTGTTTTAGTAAATTTTATATACACTTTTTTTGATATAATCAAAATTTGACTTCCTGAATCCAGAAAATCCCTTACTAAGATACCCTGTATGATACTAATATCTAGATAAATATTGTCTACATAACTTTATATTGCCATATCATATTTGTCATCTTCTGTTTCAAAATTTAATGAAGTTAAATAATTGATAATGTTGCTCCCCAAATTTATGAGGTTATTAGGTTCCTACAGTGAGGAACATTCCAACAAGGCCTGTTTTAATTTAAAGGACAATTTTTAGGCCTATCCGGAAGCATCTTCACAGGTGTATTCTGTAATATAACAACAGGATAACTTCCTGCTGCACACATATTCTTTTCAATATTATCCTAACTTTTATGATTATCCCTAGTGTCATTTACATATGGTAAAATATTGTTATTCTTATTACTTATATAGGATCTATTCACTCTATTATCTCAATTTCTTTTATTCCTACAAATTTAATAATGGATACATTATATACATGACTATTCTTATTATATTTATTCTTATTATATTTGTGACTCCTTTCTACAGGTATTTCACTTGCCTCAAGCACTCCGAGTATTTTGGATATTTCTTTAACAGTATGTATGTCAGCAGCAGTTAACATCTGCTTGATATGTCACAGCAAGTTTCTTATGGCTATACAAACTATTTGGTTTTCTGATAATCGAAATGCAAGACACCTGCATTTGGAAGAATTGAGGGTATTTTCCTTTATTAGAAATATACTTGTTGTGACTAATCTGATACTTCATGTTCTACTGCTTGTCTTCCACCAAAAACTATTCAACAGGACTTATTTAAAATTCCCATACATTTATGGCTTATTAAACAATGATTTCTATCAATATTTGATGAGTGATCTTAAGTGGTTGCTTGCTATCCATAAATTTTCCATCTCATTTAAATGTCATAATGAGAACAGCTCTTCTAAGGCCCTTAAATACTTTATGGGGTTCTCATCACACTCCCCTTTTAAAGCTCTATTAGTCTATCTATGATACTACTCATCCTTTCATCTTTAATTTTTTTGGACTCTGCATCTGTTTATTATTCTCCTTACCATACAATGACAATATATCATTATCATCTTTATTTAGGAGCTTATCCTCTGAAAATGCATGTTTATATGACCTATCTACATGATCATTAGAATTTTAACAGAGGTTTTCTTCATCCCCAACATCCTGTCTTCTAACATTATAGATATTTTAATAGTCATATTTTGCTCTTGTTTTTCAAAACATTATTGCATATCTTGTTTTAGAAATTTACTATTGTCTTCCATCTTACTGTAAATCTCTTCCTTTTTTATTACATCTCTCTAATCCCTATAAAGATAAAAAATAATTATCTAGCCTGTCCCTTAAATCATCTAATTCTCATGACCTTATTTGCTCAATATTGTTCAATTCTTCTTGTATGCCTTTTAAATTACTCTGCAACTCCTTACATCCTTTTTTTTTTATCTCATTCATAGCCTTATTATGTTTTTTACATATTTCTTTATTTTCCACTTTCATGCAATTCTGTACATCTTTCAATTCCTATTTTAACATTTTTTCTTCTAATTTTGAGGTTTTCTGAGTATTTTTGTATGCTTTCTCAATTTTCATATACTTTTTTTTCAAATCTTTATACGCACTGTCTTAATTTTACTATTTAAATTTTCAAATCTAACTTCTTATGACTTATCCAATTGATCTCTCAATTCATTAAATCCACTGTCACATTTATCACCAGATTTCTTTAATTTAACATCCAAACTATATTTGAATTCTTAAAATTGCACATAGCATTTAATTCAATTTTAAATAAGTCTAACTTATTGTTGAATTGCTCTGGCTCTATCTTTAATTCTCTGATATCTTCTATTAATACTTTACTTTGGGTGTTAATCTTATTATTTATACATTCTTTTAATTCCCTATTTTCTCTACTTTGAATCTCAAAGTTATTATTTATTTTTTTACTTTGAACATCAAATTTATTATTCATTTTTCTCAATTCTTTACTTTGAACCTCAAACTTATTATTTATTTCTTTACTTTAAATCTCAAATTTATTATTCATTTCTCTACTGTGAATCTTATCTTTCATCATTTGCCTAATATATTCCTTGAATAACACCTTCCAGATCTGATAACATTTCAACACTATTGGTTTCCATATTTTCTTATTTTTTATGGCAAAAATAATATCCTCTCTTTAATCAAACAAATTTGTCCATTCAACCTTCCAGTTACTGAAAGAAACTTGCAAAAGAATGGCATTAATAATGATATTCATTTTTTAAACATATAAAAAATTTATTCACCTACTATTCAAACAAATTCTTTTAAAATTTTTGAATAAATTAAGACTATGTATAAAATATGACTACTATGTACAAAAAATATTGAATCCACAATTTTTATGCAAAAGTAGAGCTGTTTCTTAGCTGGTTGGGTTTTTCAATGATTAGTAATATTTGAATACAAGTATAAATATTATATATATAGTAATTTTTCAAACCAGATATATCTTTGTGAAGTAAGACCCAAACTAAAAGAGATACTACAGTAGTTAGTAACAGCACTTGCTATAGTAGATGGTAATAGCATTACCACTATTTATTGAAACAAAAGATCAATGATATTGAAAGATCTCGAATTAGGTAATCATTGTCAAGATTTGAATCATATATATATATATATATGGATATATGGATGGGAGTAATCTGGACCAACTGATGAGTTCTGGTTCAGCACAAAATCCCAATATTGGAAATCATTTATCTTTTTCATATATATGTAGTCATGCATTTTGGTTGAATGAAATGGAGTAAATAGCTGGAGGAAGTTTGAAAGTCTGTGTTCAAATCCCCTATAATTAAATTATTAATAGTATATTTGCATCAACCTTAAATGTATGACTTTAATCCTTGATATTTTTAATTATGAGAGCATTTTATAATTAAAGTTTGTAAAGCTTTTGATTCTAAATTGAAAATCTTGAAAAAAAAATGGCATGCCAGATAAAAATTATATTCTTCTGCTCATTAAATCTACTCTTGATATGTAACAGTAATTTCATTAAAAAATTATTTTGTACTATTAATTTTGATATCAAAATAGTATAATCATTTAATATTTCTAATCTATTGCATTTTCTTGGCTTTTGTTGTTATAAGTACAAAAGACTTTCTGTAGTTATTTTGTTTAACTAATTCTCCTTTTGAAACCTCACTTTTGTATGTTTAGAAGACTATTTTATTATGGTTAGTTGAGTTTCAGGTATTATATGTTTCTGAAGATTACTTTGGTTAGGAATGTTTAATTCTTCAATATTTGTGATTATTTTCAACTTTTATTTTATTTTGTATCTTAAATAAAGTGTTTATAATTGTTTTTAAGTTGTATTTCATTTTGTATTTTAATTAAGAAATTTTTATTTTATTTTAGAAATCTCATTCAGTAAGATTTTCAGCTGTTCCTCCATTAAAAGAAAACAAATATGTTGTAAATCTGAACTCAACTTTGGACTCTTCTGTTCATGTAAGTAAATATATCTTATCAATTTGTTTATTTTGAATAAAAATAGGTTAAAATCATTTGTGTAGAAAAATAAAAACAAGAATAATTATAAAATATTACTCAAATTTATTATTTTTTATGGTGTTTCTATATCTATAAAGTAAAAAAGAGGCAAAATTCTCCATATGGTAGTGCCACCCAATGCAAATCAGAGTAACCAATGGATACAAAAGGATTTGTGTGTAAAATCCCTATCTGGTGCGTATTCATCCAACATCCCCAGACTAGTTTCTAGCTAGTGATTTTTATCCATGAGGAGCTTTGAATCTAAGAGGATTGCATCTTGAACTTAGCATCTAATGCAATCTCCTGCAGATAGGAATTTTATGCCCAATCCTTTCTGAATCTATTGATTATTCTGGCTTGCACTAGGTAGCACTACTGTATGGAGAGTTTTGCCTTTGTTTTAACAGCTTGTGTAAGTGTAGGAAATGATAATCATATGATCTATAAAGTAACTTGGATAGTATCAATGTAATAATCGATTTGTCTTCAGACAAACCTGTGAAATTGCATTTCCTATTGAACTTTTATTGTCTCAAATATAAACTAATGTTTATATTTGCAATGAGATTAAATGATACTAGGATAATCACAAAAAATATTTTAAGCATTGCTTTTGTAACATTTTTTAATCATTCTTTTATAATTTTATCGTCATAATTAATTAATAACAACAATAAAATAAAATAAAATAATTAGATTTAAAATAAAATTATAAAGAAAATAATTTGAAAAGATGTAATATATCTAGAAACTTAATTCTATCAAAAAAAAATGCATAATGAATATAACGTTTTTAATAATCATCATCAGCTCTCATACTTTCATCATAAATCATATTTTCCAAACTTTCATATCAATTGTTTGCATTTTAATAACTCGTATTTATTTTTTTAATAGTATTATGTATCACTGCCTTTTGCTGTGAATTTTATTTTCCAAATGTAATCTTTTTCATGATTTCCCCCACAACATTTCTATATTTTTTTCATCAGTTATTTACTTTGTTTTTGAAATCTATACATTTTACAGCTTTAATCTTTAATTATTATTTTTAATACTTCAAATCTCTAAAGCAGTGATTTTCAATAAAAAAATTTAAATGTCATCAATTAAATAATGTTCATAAGAAATATAAAGCACAAAAAGTATCTATATCAAAACTAAGATTCCTTTAAGTTGATTATTATTATTATTATTATTATTATTATTATTATTATTATTATTATTATTATTATTATTATTATTATTATTATTATTATTATTATTATTATTATTATTATTATTATTATTATTATTATTATTATTATTATTATTATTATTATTATTATTATTATTATTATTATTATTATTATTATTATTATTATTATTATTATTATTATTATTATTATTATTATTATTATTATTATTATTATTATTATTATTATTATTATTATTATTATTATTATTATTATTATTATTATTATTATTATTATTATTATTATTATTATTATTATTATTATTATTATTATTATTATTATTATTATTATTATTATTATTATTATTATTATTATTATTATTATTATTATTATTATTATTATTATTATTATTATTATTATTATTATTATTATTATTATTATTATTATTATTATTATTATTATTATTATTATTATTATTATTATTATTATTATTATTATTATTATGGTTTTGTACCTTGAAGGTCTGTTGATACTAATTTAATGGTAATATCAGATCATATTGCTCATTCTCTTCTGAACAGAAGCAACTTGATGTTATTTATTTTGATATGTCACAAGCATTTGATAATGTGGCACATAATCATCTAATATATAAACTTAAGTTAAACCATTAAGCATCACATGATCACATTTCCTATACTAGCACATTAATTGTTGATAAACAGAGCAAAACTCTCCATACAGTATTGCCACCTGTGCTAAACAGAGTAATCAATGGATGCCAGAAGGCTTGTGCATAAAATCCCTATCTAATGCCTACTCATCCAATATCCCCAGACTAGTTTCTGGCTTGTGGCCTTCGTCAGTGAGGAGCTTTGGATCTGAGAGCACTGCATCTAGATCTTAGGATCTAATGCAACCCTCTAGCAACCACCTTTTATCTCTACTTAACTACTAAACTATGAGAATGAAATTGAAAACACAAAAAATATTTTCAATCTAAGCTCAATAGCTTAAATAGTCATATGGGTCTGAACTCAGTTCAGCACCCATACATTTTGGTGTCTTTGGCTCTTTTACAACCATAGCCACCACTATCCTATTAGGCAGGATTGGTGTTAAACCATTAAGCATCACATGATCACATTTCCTATACTAGCACATTAATTGTTGATAAACAGAGCAAAACTCTCCATACAGTATTGCCACCTGTGCTAAACAGAGTAATCAATGGATGCCAGAAGGCTTGTGCATAAAATCCCTATCTAATGCCTACTCATCCAATATCCCCAGACTAGTTTCTGGCTTGTGGCCTTCGTCAGTGAGGAGCTTTGGATCTGAGAGCACTGCATCTAGATCTTAGGATCTAATGCAACCCTCTAGCAACCACCTTTTATCTCTACTTAACTACTAAACTATGAGAATGAAATTGAAAACACAAAAAATATTTTCAATCTAAGCTCAATAGCTTAAATAGTCATATGGGTCTGAACTCAGTTCAGCACCCATACATTTTGGTGTCTTTGGCTCTTTTACAACCATAGCCACCACTATCCTATTAGGCAGGATTGGTGTTAAACCATTAAGCATCACATGATCACATTTCCTATACTAGCACATTAATTGTTGATAAACAGAGCAAAACTCTCCATACAGTATTGCCACCTGTGCTAAACAGAGTAATCAATGGATGCCAGAAGGCTTGTGCATAAAATCCCTATCTAATGCCTACTCATCCAATATCCCCAGACTAGTTTCTGGCTTGTGGCCTTCGTCAGTGAGGAGCTTTGGATCTGAGAGCACTGCATCTAGATCTTAGGATCTAATGCAACCCTCTAGCAACCACCTTTTATCTCTACTTAACTACTAAACTATGAGAATGAAATTGAAAACACAAAAAATATTTTCAATCTAAGCTCAATAGCTTAAATAGTCATATGGGTCTGAACTCAGTTCAGCACCCATACATTTTGGTGTCTTTGGCTCTTTTACAACCATAGCCACCACTATCCTATTAGGCAGGATTGGTGTTAAACCATTAAGCATCACATGATCACATTTCCTATACTAGCACATTAATTGTTGATAAACAGAGCAAAACTCTCCATACAGTATTGCCACCTGTGCTAAACAGAGTAATCAATGGATGCCAGAAGGCTTGTGCATAAAATCCCTATCTAATGCCTACTCATCCAATATCCCCAGACTAGTTTCTGGCTTGTGGCCTTCGTCAGTGAGGAGCTTTGGATCTGAGAGCACTGCATCTAGATCTTAGGATCTAATGCAACCCTCTAGCAACCACCTTTTATCTCTACTTAACTACTAAACTATGAGAATGAAATTGAAAACACAAAAAATATTTTCAATCTAAGCTCAATAGCTTAAATAGTCATATGGGTCTGAACTCAGTTCAGCACCCATACATTTTGGTGTCTTTGGCTCTTTTACAACCATAGCCACCACTATCCTATTAGGCAGGATTGGTGTTAAACCATTAAGCATCACATGATCACATTTCCTATACTAGCACATTAATTGTTGATAAACAGAGCAAAACTCTCCATACAGTATTGCCACCTGTGCTAAACAGAGTAATCAATGGATGCCAGAAGGCTTGTGCATAAAATCCCTATCTAATGCCTACTCATCCAATATCCCCAGACTAGTTTCTGGCTTGTGGCCTTCGTCAGTGAGGAGCTTTGGATCTGAGAGCACTGCATCTAGATCTTAGGATCTAATGCAACCCTCTAGCAACCACCTTTTATCTCTACTTAACTACTAAACTATGAGAATGAAATTGAAAACACAAAAAATATTTTCAATCTAAGCTCAATAGCTTAAATAGTCATATGGGTCTGAACTCAGTTCAGCACCCATACATTTTGGTGTCTTTGGCTCTTTTACAACCATAGCCACCACTATCCTATTAGGCAGGATTGGTGTTAAACCATTAAGCATCACATGATCACATTTCCTATACTAGCACATTAATTGTTGATAAACAGAGCAAAACTCTCCATACAGTATTGCCACCTGTGCTAAACAGAGTAATCAATGGATGCCAGAAGGCTTGTGCATAAAATCCCTATCTAATGCCTACTCATCCAATATCCCCAGACTAGTTTCTGGCTTGTGGCCTTCGTCAGTGAGGAGCTTTGGATCTGAGAGCACTGCATCTAGATCTTAGGATCTAATGCAACCCTCTAGCAACCACCTTTTATCTCTACTTAACTACTAAACTATGAGAATGAAATTGAAAACACAAAAAATATTTTCAATCTAAGCTCAATAGCTTAAATAGTCATATGGGTCTGAACTCAGTTCAGCACCCATACATTTTGGTGTCTTTGGCTCTTTTACAACCATAGCCACCACTATCCTATTAGGCAGGATTGGTGTTAAACCATTAAGCATCACATGATCACATTTCCTATACTAGCACATTAATTGTTGATAAACAGAGCAAAACTCTCCATACAGTATTGCCACCTGTGCTAAACAGAGTAATCAATGGATGCCAGAAGGCTTGTGCATAAAATCCCTATCTAATGCCTACTCATCCAATATCCCCAGACTAGTTTCTGGCTTGTGGCCTTCGTCAGTGAGGAGCTTTGGATCTGAGAGCACTGCATCTAGATCTTAGGATCTAATGCAACCCTCTAGCAACCACCTTTTATCTCTACTTAACTACTAAACTATGAGAATGAAATTGAAAACACAAAAAATATTTTCAATCTAAGCTCAATAGCTTAAATAGTCATATGGGTCTGAACTCAGTTCAGCACCCATACATTTTGGTGTCTTTGGCTCTTTTACAACCATAGCCACCACTATCCTATTAGGCAGGATTGGTGTTAAACCATTAAGCATCACATGATCACATTTCCTATACTAGCACATTAATTGTTGATAAACAGAGCAAAACTCTCCATACAGTATTGCCACCTGTGCTAAACAGAGTAATCAATGGATGCCAGAAGGCTTGTGCATAAAATCCCTATCTAATGCCTACTCATCCAATATCCCCAGACTAGTTTCTGGCTTGTGGCCTTCGTCAGTGAGGAGCTTTGGATCTGAGAGCACTGCATCTAGATCTTAGGATCTAATGCAACCCTCTAGCAACCACCTTTTATCTCTACTTAACTACTAAACTATGAGAATGAAATTGAAAACACAAAATATATTTTCAATCTAAGCTCAATAGCTTAAATAGTCATATGGGTCTGAACTCAGTTCAGCACCCATACATTTTGGTGTCTTTGGCTCTTTTACAACCATAGCCACCACTATCCTATTAGGCAGGATTGGTGTTAAACCATTAAGCATCACATGATCACATTTCCTATACTAGCACATTAATTGTTGATAAACAGAGCAAAACTCTCCATACAGTATTGCCACCTGTGCTAAACAGAGTAATCAATGGATGCCAGAAGGCTTGTGCATAAAATCCCTATCTAATGCCTACTCATCCAATATCCCCAGACTAGTTTCTGGCTTGTGGCCTTCGTCAGTGAGGAGCTTTGGATCTGAGAGCACTGCATCTAGATCTTAGGATCTAATGCAACCCTCTAGCAACCACCTTTTATCTCTACTTAACTACTAAACTATGAGAATGAAATTGAAAACACAAAAAATATTTTCAATCTAAGCTCAATAGCTTAAATAGTCATATGGGTCTGAACTCAGTTCAGCACCCATACATTTTGGTGTCTTTGGCTCTTTTACAACCATAGCCACCACTATCCTATTAGGCAGGATTGGTGTTAAACCATTAAGCATCACATGATCACATTTCCTATACTAGCACATTAATTGTTGATAAACAGAGCAAAACTCTCCATACAGTATTGACACCAAAATGTATGGGTGCTGAACTGAGTTCAGACCCATATGACTATTTAAGCTATTGAGCTTAGATTGAAAATATATTTTGTGTTTTCAATTTCATTCTCATAGTTTAGTAGTTAAGTAGAGATAAAAGGTGGTTGCTAGAGGGTTGCATTAGATCCTAAGATCTAGATGCAGTGCTCTCAGATCCAAAGCTCCTCACTGACGAAGGCCACAAGCCAGAAACTAGTCTGGGGATATTGGATGAGTAGGCATTAGATAGGGATTTTATGCACAAGCCTTCTGGCATCCATTGATTACTCTGTTTAGCACAGGTGGCAATACTGTATGGAGAGTTTTGCTCTGTTTATCAACAATTAATGTGCTAGTATAGGAAATGTGATCATGTGATGCTTAATGGTTTAACACCAATCCTGCCTAATAGGATAGTGGTGGCTATGGTTGTAAAAGAGCCAAAGACACCAAAATGTATGGGTGCTGAACTGAGTTCAGACCCATATGACTATTTAAGCTATTGAGCTTAGATTGAAAATATATTTTGTGTTTTCAATTTCATTCTCATAGTTTAGTAGTTAAGTAGAGATAAAAGGTGGTTGCTAGAGGGTTGCATTAGATCCTAAGATCTAGATGCAGTGCTCTCAGATCCAAAGCTCCTCACTGACGAAGGCCACAAGCCAGAAACTAGTCTGGGGATATTGGATGAGTAGGCATTAGATAGGGATTTTATGCACAAGCCTTCTGGCATCCATTGATTACTCTGTTTAGCACAGGTGGCAATACTGTATGGAGAGTTTTGCTCTGTTTATCAACAATTAATGTGCTAGTATAGGAAATGTGATCATGTGATGCTTAATGGTTTAACACCAATCCTGCCTAATAGGATAGTGGTGGCTATGGTTGTAAAAGAGCCAAAGACACCAAAATGTATGGGTGCTGAACTGAGTTCAGACCCATATGACTATTTAAGCTATTGAGCTTAGATTGAAAATATTTTTTGTGTTTTCAATTTCATTCTCATAGTTTAGTAGTTAAGTAGAGATAAAAGGTGGTTGCTAGAGGGTTGCATTAGATCCTAAGATCTAGATGCAGTGCTCTCAGATCCAAAGCTCCTCACTGACGAAGGCCACAAGCCAGAAACTAGTCTGGGGATATTGGATGAGTAGGCATTAGATAGGGATTTTATGCACAAGCCTTCTGGCATCCATTGATTACTCTGTTTAGCACAGGTGGCAATACTGTATGGAGAGTTTTGCTCTGTTTATCAACAATTAATGTGCTAGTATAGGAAATGTGATCATGTGATGCTTAATGGTTTAACACCAATCCTGCCTAATAGGATAGTGGTGGCTATGGTTGTAAAAGAGCCAAAGACACCAAAATGTATGGGTGCTGAACTGAGTTCAGACCCATATGACTATTTAAGCTATTGAGCTTAGATTGAAAATATATTTTGTGTTTTCAATTTCATTCTCATAGTTTAGTAGTTAAGTAGAGATAAAAGGTGGTTGCTAGAGGGTTGCATTAGATCCTAAGATCTAGATGCAGTGCTCTCAGATCCAAAGCTCCTCACTGACGAAGGCCACAAGCCAGAAACTAGTCTGGGGATATTGGATGAGTAGGCATTAGATAGGGATTTTATGCACAAGCCTTCTGGCATCCATTGATTACTCTGTTTAGCACAGGTGGCAATACTGTATGGAGAGTTTTGCTCTGTTTATCAACAATTAATGTGCTAGTATAGGAAATGTGATCATGTGATGCTTAATGGTTTAACACCAATCCTGCCTAATAGGATAGTGGTGGCTATGGTTGTAAAAGAGCCAAAGACACCAAAATGTATGGGTGCTGAACTGAGTTCAGACCCATATGACTATTTAAGCTATTGAGCTTAGATTGAAAATATTTTTTGTGTTTTCAATTTCATTCTCATAGTTTAGTAGTTAAGTAGAGATAAAAGGTGGTTGCTAGAGGGTTGCATTAGATCCTAAGATCTAGATGCAGTGCTCTCAGATCCAAAGCTCCTCACTGACGAAGGCCACAAGCCAGAAACTAGTCTGGGGATATTGGATGAGTAGGCATTAGATAGGGATTTTATGCACAAGCCTTCTGGCATCCATTGATTACTCTGTTTAGCACAGGTGGCAATACTGTATGGAGAGTTTTGCTCTGTTTATCAACAATTAATGTGCTAGTATAGGAAATGTGATCATGTGATGCTTAATGGTTTAACACCAATCCTGCCTAATAGGATAGTGGTGGCTATGGTTGTAAAAGAGCCAAAGACACCAAAATGTATGGGTGCTGAACTGAGTTCAGACCCATATGACTATTTAAGCTATTGAGCTTAGATTGAAAATATATTTTGTGTTTTCAATTTCATTCTCATAGTTTAGTAGTTAAGTAGAGATAAAAGGTGGTTGCTAGAGGGTTGCATTAGATCCTAAGATCTAGATGCAGTGCTCTCAGATCCAAAGCTCCTCACTGACGAAGGCCACAAGCCAGAAACTAGTCTGGGGATATTGGATGAGTAGGCATTAGATAGGGATTTTATGCACAAGCCTTCTGGCATCCATTGATTACTCTGTTTAGCACAGGTGGCAATACTGTATGGAGAGTTTTGCTCTGTTTATCAACAATTAATGTGCTAGTATAGGAAATGTGATCATGTGATGCTTAATGGTTTAACACCAATCCTGCCTAATAGGATAGTGGTGGCTATGGTTGTAAAAGAGCCAAAGACACCAAAATGTATGGGTGCTGAACTGAGTTCAGACCCATATGACTATTTAAGCTATTGAGCTTAGATTGAAAATATATTTTGTGTTTTCAATTTCATTCTCATAGTTTAGTAGTTAAGTAGAGATAAAAGGTGGTTGCTAGAGGGTTGCATTAGATCCTAAGATCTAGATGCAGTGCTCTCAGATCCAAAGCTCCTCACTGACGAAGGCCACAAGCCAGAAACTAGTCTGGGGATATTGGATGAGTAGGCATTAGATAGGGATTTTATGCACAAGCCTTCTGGCATCCATTGATTACTCTGTTTAGCACAGGTGGCAATACTGTATGGAGAGTTTTGCTCTGTTTATCAACAATTAATGTGCTAGTATAGGAAATGTGATCATGTGATGCTTAATGGTTTAACACCAATCCTGCCTAATAGGATAGTGGTGGCTATGGTTGTAAAAGAGCCAAAGACACCAAAATGTATGGGTGCTGAACTGAGTTCAGACCCATATGACTATTTAAGCTATTGAGCTTAGATTGAAAATATTTTTTGTGTTTTCAATTTCATTCTCATAGTTTAGTAGTTAAGTAGAGATAAAAGGTGGTTGCTAGAGGGTTGCATTAGATCCTAAGATCTAGATGCAGTGCTCTCAGATCCAAAGCTCCTCACTGACGAAGGCCACAAGCCAGAAACTAGTCTGGGGATATTGGATGAGTAGGCATTAGATAGGGATTTTATGCACAAGCCTTCTGGCATCCATTGATTACTCTGTTTAGCACAGGTGGCAATACTGTATGGAGAGTTTTGCTCTGTTTATCAACAATTAATGTGCTAGTATAGGAAATGTGATCATGTGATGCTTAATGGTTTAACACCAATCCTGCCTAATAGGATAGTGGTGGCTATGGTTGTAAAAGAGCCAAAGACACCAAAATGTATGGGTGCTGAACTGAGTTCAGACCCATATGACTATTTAAGCTATTGAGCTTAGATTGAAAATATATTTTGTGTTTTCAATTTCATTCTCATAGTTTAGTAGTTAAGTAGAGATTAAAGGTGGTTGCTAGAGGGTTGCATTAGATCCTAAGATCTAGATGCAGTGCTCTCAGATCCAAAGCTCCTCACTGACGAAGGCCACAAGCCAGAAACTAGTCTGGGGATATTGGATGAGTAGGCATTAGATAGGGATTTTATGCACAAGCCTTCTGGCATCCATTGATTACTCTGTTTAGCACAGGTGGCAATACTGTATGGAGAGTTTTGCTCTGTTTATCAACAATTAATGTGCTAGTATAGGAAATGTGATCATGTGATGCTTAATGGTTTAACACCAATCCTGCCTAATAGGATAGTGGTGGCTATGGTTGTAAAAGAGCCAAAGACACCAAAATGTATGGGTGCTGAACTGAGTTCAGACCCATATGACTATTTAAGCTATTGAGCTTAGATTGAAAATATATTTTGTGTTTTCAATTTCATTCTCATAGTTTAGTAGTTAAGTAGAGATTAAAGGTGGTTGCTAGAGGGTTGCATTAGATCCTAAGATCTAGATGCAGTGCTCTCAGATCCAAAGCTCCTCACTGACGAAGGCCACAAGCCAGAAACTAGTCTGGGGATATTGGATGAGTAGGCATTAGATAGGGATTTTATGCACAAGCCTTCTGGCATCCATTGATTACTCTGTTTAGCACAGGTGGCAATACTGTATGGAGAGTTTTGCTCTGTTTATCAACAATTAATGTGCTAGTATAGGAAATGTGATCATGTGATGCTTAATGGTTTAACACCAATCCTGCCTAATAGGATAGTGGTGGCTATGGTTGTAAAAGAGCCAAAGACACCAAAATGTATGGGTGCTGAACTGAGTTCAGACCCATATGACTATTTAAGCTATTGAGCTTAGATTGAAAATATATTTTGTGTTTTCAATTTCATTCTCATAGTTTAGTAGTTAAGTAGAGATTAAAGGTGGTTGCTAGAGGGTTGCATTAGATCCTAAGATCTAGATGCAGTGCTCTCAGATCCAAAGCTCCTCACTGACGAAGGCCACAAGCCAGAAACTAGTCTGGGGATATTGGATGAGTAGGCATTAGATAGGGATTTTATGCACAAGCCTTCTGGCATCCATTGATTACTCTGTTTAGCACAGGTGGCAATACTGTATGGAGAGTTTTGCTCTGTTTATCAACAATTAATGTGCTAGTATAGGAAATGTGATCATGTGATGCTTAATGGTTTATAATCAAAACAAGTTATAAATTTCGTAACTTGCTTTAAACTTGCATTTTATGATCACTAGATGGAGCTTTAACAATAGCTTCTAACAAGTCTTGTTTACACAAATGTCAAAAGTTTATAGAATTCAAAATCTCTATCATTGTCACTCACCTCCAGACCAGCAGGTTTTGAGATTATTGGCTCACATCAGATCAATATTGATTATGGTTTAACACTATTTTTAATCATTATTTTTTTGCTTGGGAATACTCAGCACACACCAAACCTTGCTCACACTTTTGTGCTATGTTCCCCTTATTCATTTATTGACTAAAGATAAGAAAATCTATCTTCTGAGATCGCTCTTCAAACACTAATACTATACAATATAAAAGCAAATAGTTTAACATTAAACTATGCAAGTATTGAAAATGTTTTTAAGATAAAAAAAAACTGATTATGAATAGCATTGCAATTATATACATTATGCACTATTGAACAATTTTTTATTGACAAAATTTTACATTACTCAATAAAACTTTACTTTTTTTTCCTGAAGTCCACCATCCATTTTTAATAAATACATAGTTTATACTTATATACTACCATTTATTTCTCACTCTAACAATTTATTTATCTAACTTTTCTTTTTTTAATTTTAAATATGTACATACAGTAAAATAATCTAAATCAGTATTATGTAGTGACAAAGATCACTTCATAAACAAAATAAAATTTAATTTATAAAGAGTTCTAATCGTAAATCTTTTCTCTGTTTAAAAAGATTTTTTTTCTTTAACACTTTGCTTTTGCAAGATTTTTTAATTTTTTTATTTACATTTACCAGCCATATTTTTCTTCTACTGGCCATGTTAGATCAGGCCCAAAACATTCAGTGCCAAAATTTTTCCTCTATACCAGTTTGTCGAAACCCTGTTGAGATGAGCATGCACACATACTAAACACAAAAAAATATTGTGACATGCCAGGATAAGGAGCAATTTTAAATCCTTTTGCGATCATATTGTAATGGGATATATATATGCGTTACATTTAAATTACAATACATAATGTTTTTGTAAATATCTAATACTGAATTAAAAGCACAAATGTTCAAAATGCACAAATAATGAATCTATTAATTTATTAATGTTTGATTTAAATATTAAAATGAGCTTTAAAAAAATAAATAAATTATAGAATCGAAACCTTTTTAATAATAGCGAAGAGTTTTTGATTTTAAAAATAAAAATTACAAACAGATCCTTAGGGCAAAATGATCATTGAAAAGATGATTACGAAATAGATAAGAGTTCCCGCCCAAAGATATAGACACAGACCTCAATGGAAAACCCAAAATCTACTTGGACACAAACCCAATAAACCAATAAAATACAGACATAAAATATGTTCGATTGATCCGTGCATTCTTGAGATAAGGTGCCTGAGGACTATAAAAGGAAGAATTCAAAAGAAATAAGGGGTTGGAGATTAGAAAAATTAAAAATTTAAATTCTTTCATCTGTTGCTGAAAAGTTAAAATAAATATTGTCGCTGTTACCAAAAATGTAATCTGTATTAATCGCACTTCCCTTGGACAGGTTGAACAAAGGCAGCTTCATCTCCATGGATCCCAGCATAAAACCACTAGTAACATCTTTCAGAAATCATAAAATCGTCATCATTCACAAGAAATGGCCCTTGTGTAAACTCAGATTTTCGTCACGAAGAAACGAGCATGGATAAAAAGAGGTATAAATTTATAAATGATCAACTTTGATATAAACTCTCATAAGCTTAAAATCTTTCGGATTTTATTTGTGTCTAAAAAAATGAACTATACTCTTTCTTTCCTGAATAAACCTGAACATTCTGTATCTTTTATAAACTTTGCAATTTTAAAACTCTGATCTAAAGTTAAAATGTAATCTCTTAAAATATGTGTTATAATTTTTTTTTATTCAGCTTAGTATAAGGTCTGTTTGTAATAGGGTAGGGGTTTGCAATTGTAAACATAAAATTGAAAGATATACGCATCATAATTTGTGCATTATGAGATTTTAAAAATATGTCAAAAATATTATTTGTGTAAACAAGAAAAAAATTAATTTTAAAATAGGTTAAATACTTTAAACTGAATATTTTTTTTTATTAAATTAATAAAATGATTTAAATTTTAATTGAGTATAGATGGCTGCTAGACTAGTTTAAATATATGTTAGTTTAAAGAGACTTTGATTTCGGACTATTTGTTTCGTAGTCATGTCAATGCTGGTGGAAAAGTATATGGATGTTTATATCAATGAAATGTGGTGTGTTAGCAATTAGGGTGATGAGCCCAACTGAATGCATGACCCCAAAGAGGTAGTCATATCATTGAAATGGATGCAGACATATTTCCTGCACCATTGACCTTTTCAGCTCTATGGATTTTGGATGATAAGCTGGCAAGATAAGACCGCTCTCCCATCCGTACATAGTGTTTCTCTTTATTTTATATGCATGTTTCCTTCTCCTGACAGATGCACATTCCTGCTGGACAAAGGCCATGTTTTCTCCAATAATATCACACTGTTCAGATGCACATTCCTGTCAGCGTGATGCTATGCTAACATGCTCACATTGCATTGGTTGCTGATATATATCTGGAAGCGAGTATTGGTGTGGCTGTGGATTTTTAGTCTGGAGTCAAGTGATTTGAAAATTTGTGTGTCTAGGTAGCTCATTTATACTCAACATTCTAAAGATTTAAAATTAGAGTTAAAAATAAATAAAATAATAACTAATAAAACAGAATAAAACAACTTTCTTCTTTTGTTATAATTTTTTTTTTTTTTAAAGTTTGTGCATTATTAATTATATCCATAAATAAAATCTTTTGTGTGTGTTAATAGTACTGGCAGTGATCTAGTGATTGTTTTTTTTTTAATCTTTATTAAAAATATATTTTAATAAATATATTAAGTTTTTGCATCTATTTGAGCTAGTGATTTGGGCTGGAAGTCATGATCTTATCAGCACATATCTGTCTACTTTATAAATTTTCTAGGTTCAAATGCCTAGATGGCGCCCTTGTAGTGCAGATATGGTAAGACTGGTTAATTGCAGATTTACCCCAACCGTTATAATATTGATAGAGTCATAAGGATGGTTATTAAAGTATTGACTCTTACATACCTTTGAAGGATTACTTTAATTACAACCTCTCACAACACTCTCAGAAAGAGAAAAAATAATTCCCTCTCCTAAAAGGATATGCAAGGCCAATAATTATATTAAATGTAGTAAAACAAACAAAAATTTAATACAAATAACTACCCTAATGACTAAATATTTAAATCCTGATAAGTTGGTGTCCCATATGCTAGCTCAACATTTTCCTCAGTTAAAAAAATGGGGATTGCATGACTCATGTCATTAACTACTTATTTTATTATTGGAGAAAGAAAAGTGAATAAAGTATCAAAGCAGTAAGGCAACTCTAAAATTTATTGAATAAATATATCTTGAACCCTACATCCCTTCATCAATTACAAAGATAAATACAATAATAATAATAATCTCCAATGCAGAAAAAATAATATAATAGTTACTTTGATAAAGAAATATAATTTTAAAACATAAAAAGAGAAGAATCAATTAGTGAGAGTGAGTGGTCTGAGAACTATAACCTTGCACAGGAATATATTACAAAACATTAAATAGTATATCAAATAAGATTGATATTTTAACATAAAGAGATATATAAATGAAAGACCTATATTACCCAATAATAAATATGAAATTATTAAAAATAGAGTGTGCCATATAAAGTCTTTATCATACTTCTCTTGGCTGTGAGTGGGCTATTCATCTGTTCATCCAGGGTGATGAGGACTTCTCTTGAACATGGCACTATTCAGAAGCTTTCACAATCACTTGATGGCAGGATCTAGGAGACATTTCTGATGGCAAGAGCAGAACTAGGCAGGTGTGCTGACTGGGGGTTCTTGTCATTGACCATTTCATGGACGAGAATATACTTGGGTTGCATGTTTAATCGTAACTTCTTCTCTGGTCAATGATCATCCACTAATAGTGAGGTTTTCTTCTTGGTTTATACAGCACTGGTAACAATCCTCCTTTACTTTGTTTTTTCCTAATATCAGAACTTGCTGGTAAAACATTTTGCACAGCACTAATAATAATTTGTTAGTTCAAAATCATCTTGAAGCTTGTTCTTTGCCAGCATAATATAATGAAAAAAAAAATCTGGAACTTCTTGAATGACTGACTCTTTGTCTCTGTAGGTTCAACTCCAACCTTCCACGTTTACATCAGTTAAATAAGCTCAATAAGTTCACCTCCAACTCTAAGCTTTTAAGTAAGTTAAAACAATGCAATAACTAAGCAAGAAAATGAAGTTAAAATCAGCAAAAAAGTGAATAAGTTTTAATCCACTGAAATAAGTAAGCAAGTGAGTGAATCCAAACAGAGAAAGTGCCTCAAACACCTGAATAGCTTATATAGCTCACTCATTACAATCCCAATCCAAGTACCCCTCTAAGAGACATTGAATTAGCTAATTCTGAATTTTATTAATGGATCCATATAATGCATGAAACATTCCTATATAATCACTTAATTAATCAGAAGAATTTTTATTTTTAATTAAAGTTATTATTC